>SSNP01000087.1:209599-262099 GCA_006937955.1 Pachypanchax playfairii
GACAGACCGACAGACTGACCAACAGGCTGACAGACAGACAGACCAACAGACAGACCGACAGACTGACCAACAGACAGACCGACCAGCAGGCTGACAGACAGACTGACCAACAGGCTGACAGCAGACAGACCGACCAACAGACAGACAGACAGACAGACCAACAGACAGACAGACAGACTGACCAACAGGCTGACAGACAGACCGACAGACCAATAGACAGACCGACAGACTGACCAACAGGCTGACAGACAGACTGACCAACAGACAGACCGACAGACTGACCAACAGGCTGACAGACAGACAGACAGACTGACCAACAGGCAGACAGACAGACAGACCAACAGACAGACCGACAGACAGACAACAGACAGACCAACAGGCTGACCAACAGACAGACCGACCAGCAGGCTGACAGACAGACTGACCAACAGGCTGACAGACAGACAGACCAACAGACAGACCGACAGACTGACCAACAGACAGACCGACCAGCAGGCTGACAGACAGACTGACCAACAGGCTGACAGACAGACAGACAGACCAACAGGCTGACAGACAGACAGACCAATAGACAGACCGACAGACTGACCAACAGGCTGACCAACAGACAGACCGACCAGCAGGCTGACAGACAGACTGACCAACAGGCTGACAGACAGACAGACCAACAGACAGACAGGCTGATCAACAGACTGACCAACAGACAGACAGACTGACCAACAGACAGACCACCAGACAGACAGACTGATCAACAGACTGACCAACAGACAGACAGACTGACCAACAGACAGACCACCAGACAGACAGGCTGATCAACAGACTGACCAACAGACAGACAGACTGACCAACAGACAGACCGACAGACTGACCAACAGGCTGACAGACAGACAGACCAACAGACAGACCGACAGACTGACCAACAGGCTGACAGACAGACTGACCAACAGACAGACCGACAGACTGACCAACAGGCTGACAGACAGACAGACCAACAGACTGACCAACAGACAGACAGACAGACTGACCAACAGGCTGACAGACAGACAGACCAACAGACAGACCGACAGACTGACCAACAGACAGACCGACCAGCAGGCTGACAGACAGACTGACCAACAGGCTGACAGACAGACAGACCAACAGACAGACCGACAGACTGACCAACAGACAGACCACCAGACAGACAGGCTGATCAACAGACTGACCAACAGACAGACAGACTGACCAACAGACAGACCAACAGACAGACCGACAGACTGACCAACAGACAGACAGACAGACAGACCAACAGACAGACCGACAGACTGACCAACAGGCTGACAGACTGACCAACAGGCTGACAGACAGACCAACAGACTGACAGGCTGACCAAAAGACCAACAGACAATAAAAAGACAAGTCTGTCCTATCTTGAAGAAAATCTAAAATGTTTACTTTTGTGTTTATTTATTTTCAGGTGGAGTGGAACCGAAGAAACTGAGTCATATCAAATCAAAACCACGAGCATCTCCAAGCCAACAGAAGGAGCAGACGAGACTTCAGCTTGCAAACTGTAAGACTGTCCAAAAGTGTTTGTCCCTCTTGTAGATCCGAACAAAGGTTGCAAAGTGTTCTCTTAGTTTGAATCAGTTAAATACAGTTTTTCTCCTTGAGATGAAACTGCAATCTGTTTCCAGGAAAATGTGAATCTGTAAAAAAGCTAACAACAATCAGACTTTTCCTCTTAGGAAGAATGAGACATATCTTTCTCTAAAACTGCCCTCTGCTTTAAAATTCATCAGCTTAAAAGCTTCATGCCAAAGAGCAGAGGCTGAGTTAGTGGAGACTGAGCTAGTGGAGGCGGAGCTAGTGGAGGCTGAGCTAGTGGAGACTGAGCTAGTGGAGGCGGAGCTAGTGGAGACTGAGCTAGTGGAGGCGGAGCTAGCGGAGGCGGAACTAGTGGAGACTGAGCTAGTGGAGGCGGAGCTAGTGGAGGCGTAGCTAGTGGAGACTGAGCTAGTGGAGGCGGAGCTAGCGGAGGCGGAACTAGTGGAGACTGAGCTAGTGGAGGCGTAGCTAGTGGAGACTGAGCTAGTGGAGGCGGAGCTAGCGGAGGCGGAACTAGCGGAGGCGGAACTAGCGGAGGCGGAGCTAGCAGAGGCTGAGCTAGTGGAGGCGGAGCTAGCAGAGGCGGGACTAGCTGAAAAGATGCAGGTTTTGTTTTGTTTCTCTGTGTGAGGACGTTAACACTCTGGGACAGAAGGAAGTCCTCCATCAGTAGCTTTCTGACACTAGACAAGCTGCAGGTCTTCTCTGGTTCGTGGTTCGTCTCTGGACTGAGACGTGACTGGATTTAGAAAATGTGGTTTTCTGTGTTCTCTGTTGAGCCTGATTATAGAATGATGCAACTTGTTATTAACATGAAGCTGAGAATAAAAATCAACTGATGATGCAACTTTCAGACGGTTCTGTCTTCTAGAACCAAACACAGTTATTACGGGGTCCAGCTGGAGGGTTGGTTTCCACTGTGACCAGCTGATGATGGCATGTATTCAGTGCTGCTTGTTTCTGCATCATTTCAGAGAACCCTGTTGGAACTATCACACAGCCACATCAACCCCAAAATCCAACGAAATTCCCGGAACTGGACAACTTGAGTTTGGCGCTGGAGACTGTGCTCAGTGTGGTTCTGAGATCCAGGAGAGCCGTTCAGGTGTGCTGATGAACTTGTTGCTGTTAGCTGGAAGCAAAAGACTGAAACGCTCAATTTCTCTGCTCATTGTTTCCTCTGGTGACGCGTTAGTTCTGCAAACCATAATGAAGAAGCTTCTGCAGCACCCTGCCATGCCGCACGGCCGGACGCCGTGCTGCTCAGCTGGACGTGCATGTGATGGGACTGAAACAGGGTGCTGATGTCATTCCTCCTCTTTTACCATTTAGTAACAACATGAAAAAAGAATCAGCAAGATTTTCCTCATGTAAGAAAATTATTGTAAATAAAGTTTATAAATCAAGCTGCTGCTGCTCCAAAGGCACAAAGGTCAAATCTGATTGGACGAGATATGATTTAGAAGATTTTCTTAGACTGAAACCAGGTTCCAGTTCCATGTTGGTTCAGTTGGGTTCATGCAAACAGCTGCTGTGGAGCAGAGCATCAACCTCTGGATGCTCGGAGCTCATGATGCATGTTTCTGGTTCCATGGTGAGAAACGCAGGTGGAGACGGAACCTTGATCAGACTGAATCTTCTGATTCGCTTCACTTTAAAACTTGATATTATTCTTGTCAGTGTTTAATATCCACGTGCATGTGATCACCCTCAGGTTTATTCTAAACACTAAGAGTTTTATCACAACAAGTAAACATCTTGATGATTCTTGCTGTTAGATGTTTAGACACTTTTTCCCGCCATCTGTCACATCTTTAGAGTTTTTCTAGCACATTTCCACAGTGATGACATCAGGACTGACGTGAGTTTTGCTTTAATAAGTAAAAAATGTTAGCGTGTTATTTTACCTGCTTGGAGAAAACACCAGTTAATGTCTCTGATAGATGCTGTGGGAATGTCCCCGGGACATTTATCGTCTCAGTAGGGGACGATGTCTCAGGACTTCTTTAGAATTCATCCTTTTATTGGATCCTGTTGATCATCAGCTGTTAGACTTCCCGCCTCCTTGTCTCTGTGACTGTGTTGTTAACGTTAAAGCGGCTCTGAGCTGCACAGAAACAGGAAGTAAATGTTTCTAAACTCACGTATCAGACTAGTCGTAGTGAGTTCCGTTCTGGTGTATGAAGCGCTGTAATGTTGCACACTTTCATTATTCATTCACTCTTTTGCTGCATGTATAGAGAAGATATTCCTACATGTTTAAGAATCACAGCTGACTGAAACAGTTCTGTGTAAAAGTCCTGATCCAGTCTTCATTAGTTCACCGTGTCCTTCCAGCAGCCTGACTCTCCTGTATCTGGTAAAGTGGTTCAGGTTTCAGACCACCTGAAGGTCTGTTTGTCCTTAGACTTTAGACAGGTCCTGGACAGTTATTATAGAGACTGATGAAGACCACTCTGGCAGAAGGAAAGTTGGGCTGCTGAACCTGAAGACCCGTGTGCTGGATCAGGAGTTTTTTCTCAGGTCTCTGAGTGATAAATGAAACCTGCAGTACCCTCAGCTGAGGTGAGGATCAGGGACCAGATGGGCTGGACTGATACGGGTAGATGAGTCCTGGACTTTTCTAACATTTAATCTGATGTTCTTGTATTTCTTCTCTGCACTGATGAGTGTTATTAACTTTTATTGCACTTCTTGTCTCAGTGTGAGTCTCCTGAGTGTTTTCAGATATTTACAGTCATGTTCTCGTGTGACGAACTGCTCCTGAATGATTCTCTTTGTTTATGTCAGACAATAAAAACTAAAGGATTTTAGTTCTTCTCTGATGTTCTGGTGTGTCTGTGTTTGTTTGGCTGTCTGAAATCTGCAGCTTTGATTTAGAGACCAAATCAGCTGAATCAACTTCCTGTTCTTTTTCTAATGAAACAGTTTGCTGAACACTCGCCTACAAGCACATCTCAGACTGTCATCAGTCGCCTGCTGCGCAGTCAAACAGAGTGTTCACATTAAACCAGAGGAAAGAAAAGCAGCTTGTAAAACCACCCAAATGAAACACAGTTTATATCTGTTCAGATGCTTTTGACCTTTAAATGACTCCAAACTTCCCAAATATTTTCTGACAGCATCTCAGTTGTAAGTGGATTTTATCTGGGTATGTTATGGTCACTCATTCTTCGTGCATGATGCCTCACAGCCAGAGGCGGAGTTTATCCTAAGGCGGGCAGCTGCTTGGGACCACCAAACCACCAGATGGTGACATTTATTTTGATAAAATAACATTTATTGGAAGAGCTGTCCAAGTGTCTATTATTAAAATTATGACAAGTTATTATTATTATTATTGTTATTTATTATTGCTATTTTTATTACCAATATATTATTATTATTATATTTTTATTATTATTATACTTTTTTAGATTAATTAATAATTATTAGATGATTATTAATAATAATAATCATAATAATAATCAACATACATTGAACATCCATCCATCCATCCAGAGTCGGTTCTAGGCATAGGCGGATTAGGCCATCGCCTAGGGCGCCCTCTGCTGTAGGGAGTGCCAAATTCTCTTATTTTATTTTTTTTGACAAACTGTTGGACACACCATTCATCTTATGTAAAGAGCAAAATAAGTAATAATTAAATATCTTATCATCTCTACTGTTCATTTTAGTGTAAATAAATATGTTTTGTAATGTAATCTAGTTATTGAGTTACACTGTTTCTGTTCAGGGCAGTAGGGGGCGCCAAAATCCTTTTTCGCCTAGGGCACCATGCAGCTCAGGGCCGGTCCTGCATCCATCCATCCATCCTGGTTCCGGAGCAGGGACTCAGTTCTGGATCGAACTGACTGTTCAGGTTTTCCAATAAACAAACTAAATGATTTTATCTTTAATGGAGTCAAAAAGTGCAACATATAATCGACTCTGCAGGATATGGATGTTTCCATTTCCACCCACTGTGTCAAAATAAAGTTACAGAAACTTTCTTTCAAATGGCAGAAAAAAACACTAGTTTAGATTTTTAATTATTGAATCTTTCGAACCTGGTGACGTGGTTTCACTCAGATGCCAGGACGGGTCCAATCAAGTGTCACAGGGACCGAACCGCATCACCACAAACCCTCACCAAACTGTCTGCACACCCCCTGCTCAGAGACACTACAACCAGTAATCACGTGCCACACAAGGGCTCGGCTGTCCCTACAGGTAGCCTACTCGTTAACCACGTGATGCGTCATATAGTCGTGTACGCGCGTGGTAATGTGCACCAGCAGCAGGAACTGAAGGTTGGAGCTGCACTCTGGCGCGTGTCTGATGTTTCTGCTGGGGAGACAACATGCGGCTGTTAACCGTCTCCGCTCTGCTCCTGCTCTCCTTCAGCTCAGGTACGAACCGGAACCCCGAACCGAGCCTGTTTTATTTAGAAGGTGAAGCTGCTGCCACGTTGTTTCTTCTGGAACTTGGTGTTGATTGACAGCTGATATTTGGATCGGATTTAACAGAAGTGTCAGATCTTATGTTTCATTAATCTTAGCAAAGCTGATTGTGGCACTGCGCTCGCGCGCGCAACAACTATCCAGGTAAGTTTGGATGATGGGAACACTTTCACTTGTGTTTGAGAACAGAACCGTTCTCATGATGCTCTGATAGTTTCTGATGTGACTCTGTCCGGGAGTTTTAAAGGCTGAAACAATCCGCAGGTGTGACGCGGTGAAACCAGGTGGATTATGTTACAGGTGACATTTGGAACGTTTTGGCATCTTTACAGTGATTTTACAGGGTTGTGGTTAGTTTTCTATTAATAGACATTGTTCTGAAGTTATTTATGTTCCTGGAACATGTCAGAGGAAGATGATACATTGAATTAAAAATTTCAGCCTCTTTTTAAATTTCATTTGATCTGAGTTATTTTCAGAAATGTAATATAATGTGTTGGAGGACGTCTCACGCTCACGTGACTCAGAACGCTTCCCACATGCCCAAGGATCAATGAGCTGCTGTGTATCAATCCGTTCATGACCTGAGCGCGTGTCAGCGGATCAAAAATAACAATTTAGTCGTCAAATAAATTGGTGAAGGACACTCGCTTAAATCAGGTCAGTTCCACAGAAGAAATGGATGAACGATCAGAAAACATGATGAAATGATGCAACTACATGCTCCAGAGCCAAAAACCAGACAACAGAGGAAAAAACTGGACCAGAGAAGCAGAAATTGTAACAGACTGATCAAAAAGGAACCAGAACCAGAACCTCTGTCTTGTCTGAATTAAAAAGCAAAAAATTAAGTCTCATTCAAGATTTTACATCAGTGAGACGAGTTGTAATCTGAGTAAGTGATTGGTTTCATCGGGCTTCATTGATAAATATAATAATAATAATTTATACTTTATTAATCCCTCGTGGGGAAATTCAGCTCTGCATTGAACCCATCATCACATAACTGGTTTGTTACTATCTTTTCTAGAATGTCTGAGATGAAGGGTAAATTGGATATAGGTCGATAATTACCTGGAGATCCTGGATCAAGATCAGGTTTCTTAAGTAAAGGTTTAATAACAGCAACCTTAAAGGCCTTAGGCACATATCCATTCATTAAAGACATATTGATCATGTCCAATATCCATGTGTTAATCAGTGGGAAGACATCTTTAAAAAGTCTGGTTGGAACAGGATCCAACATACATGTAGATGGTTTAGAAGAAGCTATAATCTGTGTTAACTCATTAAGATCAGCTGGACAGAAACTGTCTAAACATGATTCAGATTGTAACTGTGTGAAAGTCGTTTGTATGCGAGCAGAGTCTCTACAAGTCCTTTATAAAATACGCAGCTCTAAATTAAACCAAGGATCCTCCACTGACTGATAACCTGTGGCCTCTCTGCATCAAGGGCCGGTGGGGCTGGACCCCACCAGATGGCGCTGTGGGGCTCAAAGAACTGGGATCGGGCTCATTCTATAGAAAGTAGTATTGTCTAAAAACTGATTCTGTTACCAAGAATATGCTGTTACAAACATTTTTTTATAACTATTTACGTTTTTATTACAATACTGACAAGCTCAGTAGGTTAAATCCTCTAGAAACAGCGTTTGGGGCCGGCCATGACCGAAACTTACCAAACTTACCCCCCTCCCCGGATACAGTCTGAGATTTAAAAAATAACATGATAAATGGGAGTGACTAGCGGACTAAGGAGGCGTGGCATTCTGTGCTGTGATTGACATGTCATTCTGACTGACACACGTGCCAGAGAGGAACAGGTGAGATGGAGGAATATTTGGATGAGACGAGCAGCTCTGATCCGTATCGTTTCAAGCTGATAGTTCTCCCTGCAGCGGATTGGCGGCATAGAATGAGTCTCTTCTCTACTGGTACACTGTTAGCTAACGCTATTAGCTCCAGTTACATCATGTGACTCTGCAAACAGGTGCAGCACCTCCAGGACCTGAACACCTCCAGGACCTGTACACCTCCAGGACCTGTACACCTCCAGGACCTGAACACCTCCAGGACCTGAACACCTCCAGGACCTGAACACCTCCAGGACCTGTACACCTCCAGGACCTGAACACCTCCAGGACCTGAACACCTCCAGGACCTGAACACCTCCAGGACCTGAACACCTCCAGGACCTGAACACCTCCAGGACCTGAACACCTCCAGGACCTGAACACCTCCAGGACCTGAACACCTCCAGGACCTGAACACCTCCAGGACCTGAACACCTCCAGGACCTGTACACCTCCAGGACCTGAACACCTCCAGGACCTGTAGCTGGTTCTTCTCATCCGGGACATAAAATCTTTCAGACTTTCTGGAAGAAGCTCTTGTCCATCAGGACCAGGACCTCCTGACACAGGAACAGGTTCTGTCCCTCTGATAGTGGCCTGTTGAACAAGCCTCAGTAGAACTCCATACATGTTATATATAAACAATCACACCCCCCCTCACCCCCCTCACCCCCGCCCTCTTCTCACTGACTCATTTGCATCTTTAGGTCTATTAAGAAATCTACAGACATGCTATTGTTAGTTCTCATGTTTGTTCTTCTTACTGTGATTTATTCTCTGCAGCTTGACACAAGATCAATTCCTTGTATTGTGCAAATAAAACTGGGCATTAAAAGTGATTCTGATTCATAGAGTGGT
Source organism: Pachypanchax playfairii (assembly GCA_006937955.1). Lineage (NCBI taxonomy): Eukaryota > Metazoa > Chordata > Actinopteri > Cyprinodontiformes > Aplocheilidae > Pachypanchax > Pachypanchax playfairii. The sequence continues at coordinate 218,342 of SSNP01000087.1, forward strand.
GCGTTGGTACGGGTCTCTGTGACCAAGGTTTTACATCAAGAGGGAAAAGAACTAATAAGCTACTTTTTAAAACATTAGAGACTACAAATACATGTGCATTGCTCTGCTGGGAAAACACAAGAGTCTGTATGTAACAGAGTCTGATCATCATGAGCTTTATGTGGAGAGAAGACAGAAGAGAAGGTAGTGTATCAGACTGGAGACTGAAGGTGTGGAACCAGGAAACCAACAACAGACAAGGTTGGATTAATGAAAAATAAACTAAACTTCAACTATAAATGTTACTTGACTTTAATGAAACACAACAAACTGAAAACTGAACTTGTCTGTAAAATACTAAAATAGAAGCAAATGTTTACCATTCATCCAGAGACCTGACAGAGAAGGGAGGGAGAACAGAGGAATACAGGTGAACAACAGGAGGGTTCATTAACAGTCACAGGTAGAAGACAACCGACGAATCAAGACATGGACATGAATGAACCCAGAAATACAGACATGAAATAATATGTAATGAAACAAATCAAGTGAATAAACTGAAGGCATAAAAATACAAAACACCAAGGAACATTACAGATTCTGGGAATAGTTTAGATCTTTTGAGAATAAAGAGTAAATCAGTATGGAAGAACGTGAGTCATGGACGTGTCTCTCTGCATTACGCTGGGTACATGATGGTTTCTGAAAATAGTTGTATGTGTTGCAGGTCTGGCTCTTCAAATTCAGTGTTACCAGTGTGAGGAGAAGACACAAGACTGCTCCACACCAGAGTTCATCGTTAACTGCACAGTTAATGTGCAGGACATGTGTCAGAAGGAGGTTCTGGTTAAGGACGATGGTGAGTTTGATCTTTCATCTAAGAGGAAGATCCAAAAGAATCAATAACTCTGTATTGATGAACGTATGTGGTAATTCTGCATGATTGGACATGTGACACACTGTCAGTTGTTTGTGTGTTCTATAACACTCGTGTTGCTCATGTTTGTAGTCAGGTGTATTGTAGTGCTTCCTCTTTGTTTCCCCTTGCACAATCTATCTCTCTAGATAGATGGATGGATGGATGGATGGATGGATGGATGGATGGATGGATGGATGGATGGATGGATGGATGGATGGATGGATGGATGGATGGATAGATAGATAGATAGATAGATAGATAGATAGATAGATAGATAGATAGATAGATAGATAGATAGATAGATAGATAGATAGATAGATAGATAGATAGATAGATAGATAGATAGATAGATAGATAGATAGATAGATAGATAGATAGATATCCTGCATCACTCATGAACAAGAAGCTCAGATACTTGAAAGAACATTCCACTGAATAACATAATATAGATGCAGGAGCAAACAGACAGGCTGCAGATAGACAGGCTACAGAAAACAGGTTGCAGATAGACAGGCTGCAGATAGACAGGTTGTAGATAGACAGGCTGTAGACAGACAGGCTACAGACACACAGGCTGCAGATAGACAGGCTACAGACAGACAGGCTGCAGATAGACAGGCTACAGACAGACAGGCTGCAGATAAACAGCTTGCAGATAGAGAGGCTACAGACAGACAGGTTGCAGATAGACAGGCTGTAGATAGACAGGCTGCAGATAGACAGGCTGTAGATAGACAGGCTGTAGACAGACAGCATACAGATAGACAGGCTGCAGATAGACAGGTTGCAGATAGACAGGCTACAGACAGGCTACAGATAGACAGGCTGCAGATAGACAGGTTGCAGACAGACAGGCTACAGACAGACAGGTTGCAGATAGACAGGCTGTAGATAGACAGGCTGTAGACAGACAGGCTGTAGACAGACAGGCTACAGACAGACAGGCTGCAGATAGACAGGCTGCAGATAGACAGGCTGCAGATAGACAGGCTGTAGACACACAGGTTGCAGATAGACAGGCTGTAGACAGACAGGCTGCAGATAGACAGGCTGTAGATAGACAGGCTGTAGACAGACAGGCTACAGATAGACAGGCTGCAGATAGACAGGCTACAGATAGACAGGCTGCAGATAGACAGGCTGTAGACAGACAGTCTACAGACAGACAAGCTGCAGATAGACAGGCTGCAGATAGACAGGCTACAGATAGACAGGCTGTAGACAGACAGGCTGCAGATAGACAGGCTGTAGATAGACAGGCTGTAGACAGACAGGCTACAGATAGACAGGCTACAGACAGACAGGCTACAGACAGACAGGCTGTAGACAGACAGGCTGCAGATAGACAAGCTGCAGATAGACAGGCTACAGACAGACAGGCTACAGACAGACAGGCTGCAGATAGACAGGCTGTAGATAGAGGGGCTGTAGACAGACAGGCTACAGACAGACAGGCTGCAGATAGACAGGCTACAGATAGACAGGCTGCAGATAGACAGGTTGCAGATAGACAGGCTAGAGATTGACAGGCTGTAGACAGACAGGCTGGATATTGACAGGCTGTAGACAGACAGGCTGTAGACAGACAGGCTGCAGATAGACAGGCTACAGATAGACAGGCTGTAGACACACAGGTTGCAGATAGACAGGCTGTAGACAGACAGGCTGTAGACAGACAGGCTACAGACAGACAGGCTGCAGATAGACAGGCTGCAGATTGACAGGCTGTAGACAGACAGGCTGTAGATAAACAGCTTGCAGATAGAGAGGCTACAGACAGACAGGCTGCAGATAGACAGGCTGTATACAGACAGGCTACAGATGGACAGGCTGTAGATAGACAGGCTGCAGATAGACAGGCTGTAGATAGACAGGCTGTAGACAGACAGCATACAGATAGACAGGCTGTAGATAGACAGGCTGTAGACAGACAGGCTACAGATAGACAGGCTACAGACAGACAGGCCGTAGATAGACAGGCTGTAGAAAGACAGGCTGCAGACAGACAGGCTACAGACAGACAGGCTGCAGATAGACAGGCTACAGATAGACAGGCTGCAGATAGACAGGCTACAGACAGACAGGCTGTAGACAGACAGGCTGTAGATAGACAGGCTTCAGATAGACAGGCTGCAGATAGACAGGCTGTATACAGACAGGCTACAGATGGACAGGCTGCAGATAGACAGGCTGTAGATAGACAGGCTGTAGACAGACAGGCTACAGACAGACAGGCTGCAGATAGACAGGCTGTAGACAGACAGTCTACAGACAGACAAGCTGCAGATAGACAGGCTGCAGATAGACAGGCTACAGATAGACAGGCTGTAGACAGACAGGCTGTAGATAGACAGGCTTCAGATAGACAGGCTGCAGATAGACCGGCTGTAGACAGACAGGCTACAGACAGACAGGCTGCAGATAGACAGGCTGCAGACAGACAGGCTGCAGATTGACAGGCTGCAGATTGACAGGCTGTAGACAGACAGGCTACAGACAGACAGGCTACAGACAGACAGGCTGTAGATAGACAGGCTACAGACAGACAGGCTACAGACAGACAGGCTGCAGATAGACAGGCTGTAGATAGAGGGGCTGTAGACAGACAGGCTGTAGATAAACAGCTTGCAGATAGAGAGGCTACAGACAGACAGGTTGCAGATAGACAGGCTGTAGATAGACAGGCTGCAGATAGACAGGCTGTAGACAGACAGGCTACAGACAGACAGGCTGCAGATAGACAGGCTGCAGATTGACAGGCTGTAGACAGACAGTCTACAGACAGACAAGCTGCAGATAGACAGGCTGCAGATAGACAGGCTACAGATAGACAGGCTGTAGACAGACAGGCTGTAGATAGACAGGCTTCAGATAGACAGGCTGCAGATAGACAGGCTGTAGACAGACAGGCTACAGACAGACAGGCTGCAGATAGACAGGCTGCAGACAGACAGGCTGCAGATAGACAGGCTGCAGATTGACAGGCTGTAGACAGACAGGCTGGATATTGACAGGCTGTAGACAGACAGGCTGTAGACAGACAGGCTGCAGATAGACAGGCTACAGATAGACAGGCTGTAGACACACAGGTTGCAGATAGACAGGCTGCAGATAGACAGGCTGTAGACAGACAGGCTGTAGACAGACAGGCTACAGACAGACAGGCTGCAGATAGACAGGCTACAGATAGACAGGCTGTAGATAGAGAGGCTGTAGACAGACAGGCTGCAGATAAACAGCCTGCAGATAGACAGGCTACAGACAGACAGGTTGCAGATAGACAGGCTGCAGATAGACAGGCTGTAGACAGACAGGCTGTAGACAGACAGGCTACAGACAGACAGGCTGCAGATAGACAGGCTACAGATAGACAGGCTGCAGATAGACAGGCTACAGACAGACAGGCTGCAGATAGACAGGCTGCAGATAGACAGGCTGTATACAGACAGGCTACAGATAGACAGGCTGCAGATAGACAGGCTGTAGATAGAGGGGCTGTAGACAGACAGGCTGTAGATAAACAGCTTGCAGATAGAGAGGCTACAGACAGACAGGTTGCAGATAGACAGGCTGCAGATAGACAGGCTGTAGACAGACAGGCTGTAGACAGACAGGCTACAGACAGACAGGCTGCAGATAGACAGGCTGCAGATAGACAGGCTGCAGATAGACAGGCTACAGACAGACAGGCTGCAGATAGACAGGTTGCAGATAGACAGGCTACAGACAGGCTACAGATAGACAGGCTGCAGATAGACAGGTTGCAGATAGACAGGCTACAGACAGGCTACAGACAGACAGGCTGTAGATAGACAGGCTACAGATAGACAGGCTGCAGATAGACAGGCTACAGACAGACAGGCTGTAGATAAACAGGTTGCAGATAGAGAGGCTACAGACAGACAGGTTGCAGATAGACAGGCTGCAGATAGACAGGCTGTAGACAGACAGGCTGTAGACAGACAGGCTACAGACAGACAGGCTGCAGATAGACAGGCTGTAGATAGACAGGCTGTAGACAGACAGGATACAGATAGACAGGCTGTAGACAGACAGGCTGCAGATAGACAGGCTGCAGATAGACAGGCTGTAGACAGACAGGTTGCAGATAGACAGGCTGTAGACAGACAGGCTGTAGACAGACAGGCTACAGACAGACAGGCTGCAGATAGACAGGCTGCAGATTGACAGGCTGTAGACAGACAGGCTACAGACAGACAGGCTTCAGATAGACAGGCTGTAGATAGACAGGCTGTAGATAGACAGGCTACAGACAGACAGGCTACAGACAGACAGGCTACAGACAGACAGGCTGCAGATAGACAGGCTGTAGACAGACAGGCTACAGACAGACAGGCTGCAGATAGACAGGCTGTAGATAGACAGGCTGTAGATAGACAGGCTACAGACAGACAGGCTGCAGATAGACAGGCTGCAGACAGACAGGCTGCAGATTGACAGGCTGTAGACAGACAGGCTACAGACAGACAGGTTACAGACAGACAGGCTGCAAATAGACAGGTTGCAGATAGACAGGCTGCAGATAGACAGGCTACAGGAAAACAGGCTGCAAATAGACAGGCTGCAGATAGACAGGCTGCAGATAGACCGGCTGCAGACAGACAGGCTACAGACAGACAGGCTGCAGATAGACAGGCTGCAGACAGACAGGCTGCAGATTGACAGGCTGCAGATTGACAGGCTGTAGACAGACAGGCTACAGACAGACAGGCTACAGACAGACAGGCTGCAGATAGACAGGCTGTAGATAGAGGGGCTGTAGACAGACAGGCTGTAGATAAACAGCTTGCAGATAGAGAGGCTACAGACAGACAGGTTGCAGATAGACAGGCTGTAGATAGACAGGCTGCAGATAGACAGGCTGTAGATAGACAGGTTGCAGATAGACAGGCTGTAGATAGACAGGCTGCAGATAGACAGGCTACAGATAGACAGGCTGCAGATAGACAGGCTACAGACAGACAGGCTGCAGATAGACAGGTTGCAGATAGACAGGCTAGAGATTGACAGGCTGTAGACAGACAGGCTGGATATTGACAGGCTGTAGACAGACAGGCTGCAGATAGACAGGCTGCAGATAGACAGGCTGTAGATAGAGGGGCTGTAGACAGACAGGCTGTAGATAGACAGGTTGCAGATAGACAGGTTGCAGATAGACAGGCTGTAGACAGAGAGGCTACAGACAGACAGGCTGCAGATAGACAGGCTACAGATAGACAGGCTGCAGATACACAGGCTGCAGATAGACAGGCTGTAGATAGACAGGCTGCAGATAGACAGGCTGTATATAGACAGGCTGTATATAGACAGGCTACAGATAGACAGGCTACAGACAGACAGGCTACAGATAGACAGGCTGTAGACAGACAGGCTGCAGATAGACAGGCTGCAGATAGACAGGCTGTATACAGACAGGCTACAGATAGACAGGCTGCAGATAGACAGGCTGTAGATAGAGGGGCTGTAGACAGACAGGCTGTAGATAAACAGCTTGCAGATAGAGAGGCTACAGACAGACAGGTTGCAGATAGACAGGCTAAAGATAGACAGGCTGTAGATAGACAGGCTGCAGATAGACAGGCTGTATATAGACAGGCTGTATACAGACAGGCTACAGATAGACAGGCTGTAGACAGACAGGCTGTAGACAGACAGGCTACAGACAGACAGGCTGCAGATAGACAGGCTGTAGATAGACAGGCTGTAGATAGACAGGTTGCAGATAGACAGGCTGTAGATAGACAGGTTGCAGATAGACAGGCTGTAGATAGACAGGCTGTATATAGACAGGCTGTAGATTGACAGGCTGTATAAGACAGGCTGTAGATAGACAGGCTGTATATAGACAGGCTACAGATAGACAGGCTACAGACAGACAGGCTACAGATAGACAGGCTGTAGACAGACAGGCTGCATATTGACAGGCTGTAGATAGACAGGCTGTAGATAGACAGGCTACAGACAGACAGGCTACAGACAGACAGGCAGGCTGCAGATAGACAGGTTGCAGATAGACAGGCTGCAGATAGACAGGTTGCAGATAGACAGGTTGTAGATAGACAGGCTGTAGATAGACAGGATGCAGATAGACAGGCTGTAGATAGACAGGCTGCAGATAGACAGGATGTAGATAGACAGGCTGTAGATAGACAGGCTACAGACAGACAGGCTACAGACAGACAGGCAGGCTGCAGATAGACAGGTTGCAGATAGACAGGCTGCAGATAGACAGGTTGCAGATAGACAGGCTGCAGATAGACAGGTTGCAGATAGACAGGTTGCAGATAGACAGGCTGTAGACAGACAGGCTACAGACAGACAGGTTACAGACAGACAGGCTGCAGATAGACAGGCTGTAGACAGACAGGCTGCAGATTGACAGGCTGTAGATAGACAGGCTGTAGATAGACAGGCTGTAGATAGACAGGTTGCATATTGACAGGCTGTAGATAGACAGGCTGTATATAGACAGGCTACAGACAGACAGGCAGGCTGCAGATAGACAGGTTGCAGATAGACAGGCTGTATACAGACAGGCTACAGATAGACAGGCTGCAGATAGACAGGCTGTAGATAGAGGGGCTGTAGACAGACAGGCTGTAGACAGACAGGCTACAGACAGACAGGCTGCAGATAGACAGGCTAAAGATAGACAGGCTGCAGATAGACAGGCTACAGACAGACAGGCTTCAGATAGACAGGCTGTAGACAGACAGGCTGCAGATAGACAGGCTGCAGATAGACAGGCTGTATACAGACAGGCTGTAGATAGACAGGCTGTAGATAGACAGGCTGTAGATAGACAGGCTGTATATAGACAGGCTGTAGATTGACAGGCTGTAGATAGACCGGCTGTAGACAGACAGGCTACAGACACACAGGCTGCAGATAGACAGGCTGTAGACAGACAGGCTGCAGATTGACAGGCTGCAGATAGACAGGCTGTATACAGACAGGCTGTAGATAGACAGGCTGTAGATAGACAGGCTACAGACAGACAGGCTGCAGATAGACAGGCTACAGACAGACAGGCTACAGATAGACAGGCTGTAGACAGACAGGCTGCAGATTGACAGGCTGCAGATTGACAGGCTGTAGACAGACAGGCTACAGACAGACAGGCTACAGACAGACAGGCTGCAGACAGACAGGCTGCAGACAGACAGGCTGCAGACAGACAGGCTGTAGACAGACAGGCTATAGATAGACAGGCTGTAGACAGACAGGCTGCAGATAGACAGGCTGCAGATAGACAGGCTGTATACAGACAGGCTACAGATAGACAGGCTGCAGATAGACAGGCTGTAGATAGACAGGTTGCAGATAACAGGCTGTAGATAGACAGGCTGTAGATAGACAGGCTGTAGATAGACAGGCTGTATATAGACAGGCTGTAGATTGACAGGCTGTAGATAGACAGGCTGCAGATAGACAGGCTGTATACAGACAGGCTACAGATAGACAGGCTGCAGATAGACAGGCTGTAGATAGAGGGGCTGTAGATAGACAGGCTGTAGATAGACAGGCTGCAGAGAGACAGGCTACAGATAGACAGGCTACAGACAGACAGGCTACAGATAGACAGGCTGTAGACAGACAGGCTGTAGATAGACAGGCTGTAGATAGACAGGCTGTATACAGACAGGCTACAGATAGACAGGCTACAGACAGACAGGCTACAGATAGACAGGCTGTAGACAGACAGGCTGCAGATAGACAGGCTGTATACAGACAGGCTACAGATAGACAGGCTGCAGATAGACAGGCTGTAGATAGAGGGGCTGTAGACAGACAGGCTGCATATTGACAGGCTGTAGATAGACAGGCTGTAGATAGACAGGCTACAGACAGACAGGCAGGCTGTAGATAGACAGGTTGCAGATAGACAGGCTGTAGATAGACAGGCTGTATATAGACAGGCTACAGATAGACAGGCTACAGACAGACAGGCTGCAGATAGACAGGTTGCAGATAGACAGGTTGCAGATAGACAGGCTGTAGACAGACAGGCTGTAGACAGACAGGCTACAGACAGACAGGCTGCAGATAGACAGGCTAAAGATAGACAGGCTACAGACAGACAGGCTACAGACAGACAGGCTGTAGATAGACAGGCTGCAGATAGACAAGTTGCAGATAGACAGGCTGCAGACAGAGAGGCTACAGACAGACAGGCTGCAGATAGACAGGCTGTATACAGACAGGCTACAGATAGACAGGCTGCAGATAGACAGGCTGTAGATAGACAGGCTGTAGACAGACAGGCTGCATATTGACAGGCTGTAGATAGACAGGCTGTAGATAGAGGGGCTGTAGACAGACAGGCTGTAGATAAACAGCTTGCAGATAGAGAGGCTGCAGACAGACAGGTTGCAGATAGACAGGTTGCAGATAGACAGGCTGTAGACAGACAGGCTGGATATTGACAGGCTGTAGACAGACAGGCTGTAGACAGACAGGCTGCAGATAGACAGGCTACAGATAGACAGGCTGTAGACAGACAGGTTGCAGATAGACAGGCTGCAGATAGACAGGCTGTATACAGACAGGCTACAGATAGACAGGCTGCAGATAGACAGGCTGTAGACAGACAGGCTGTAGATAGACAGGCTTCAGATAGACAGGCTGCAGATAGACAGGCTACAGACAGACAGGCTGCAGATAGACAGGTTGCAGATAGACAGGCTAGAGATTGACAGGCTGTAGACACACAGGTTGCAGATAGACAGGCTGTAGATAGACAGGCTGTAGATAGACAGGCTACAGACAGACAGGCAGGCTGCAGATAGACAGGTTGCAGATAGACAGGCTGCAGATAGACAGGTTGCAGATAGACAGGTTGCAGATAGACAGGCTGTAGACAGACAGGCTGGATATAGACAGGCTGTAGACAGACAGGCTGTAGACAGACAGGCTGCAATAGACAGGCTACAGATAGACAGGCTGTAGACAGACAGGCTGTAGATAGACAGGCTTCAGATAGACAGGTTGCAGATAGACAGGCTAGAGATTGACAGGCTGTAGACAGACAGGCTGGATATTGACAGGCTGTAGACAGACAGGGTGTAGACAGACAGGCTGCAGATAGACAGGCTGTAGATAGACAGGCTGTAGACAGACAGGATACAGATAGACAGGCTGTAGATAGACAGGCTGTATATAGACAGGCTGTAGATTGACAGGCTGTAGATAGACAGGTTGCAGATTGACAGGCTGTAGATAGACAGGTTGCAGATAGACAGGCTATAGATAGACAGGCTGTAGACAGACAGGCTACAGAGAGACAGGCTGTAGAAGACAGGCTGCAGATAGACAGGCTGCAGATAGACAGGCTGTATATAGACAGGCTACAGATAGACAGGCTGCAGACAGACAGGCTGCAGATAGACAGGCTGTAGATAGACAGGATGCAGATAGACAGGCTGCAGATAGACAGGCTGTAGATAGAGGGGCTGTAGACAGACAGGCTGTAGATAAACAGCTTGCAGATAGAGAGGCTACAGACAGACAGGTTGCAGAGAGACAGGCTGAAGATAGACAGGCTGTAGACAGACAGGCTGCATATAGACAGGCTGTAGATAGACAGGCTGTAGATAGACAGGCTACAGACAGACAGGCTGCAGATAGACAGGCTACAGACAGACAGGCTGCAGATAGACAGGTTGCAGATAGACAGGCTAGAGATTGACAGGCTGTAGACAGACAGGCTGGATATTGACAGGCTGTAGACAGACAGGCTGTAGACAGACAGGCTGCAGATAGACAGGCTACAGATAGACAGGCTGTAGACACACAGGCTGCAGATAGACAGGCTGTAGACAGACAGGCTGTAGACAGACAGGCTACAGACAGACAGGCTGCAGATAGACAGGCTGCAGATTGACAGGCTGTAGACAGACAGTCTACAGACAGACAAGCTGCAGATAGACAGGCTACAGACAGACAGGCTGCAGATAGACAGGTTGCAGATAGAGAGGCTACAGACAGACAGGTTGCAGATTGACAGGCTGTAGATAGACAGGTTGCAGATAGACAGGCTGTAGATAGACAGGCTGTAGATAGACAGGCTGTATATAGACAGGCTACAGATAGACAGGCTACAGACAGACAGGCTACAGATAGACAGGCTGTAGACAGACAGGCTGCAGATAGACAGGCTGCAGATAGACAGGCTACAGATAGACAGGCTGTAGACAGACAGGCTGTAGATAGACAGGCTTCAGATAGACAGGCTGCAGACAGACAGGCTGCAGATAGACAGGTTGCAGATAGACAGGCTGTAGATAGAGAGGCTGCAGACAGACAGGCTGTAGATAAACAGCTTGCAGATAGAGAGGCTACAGACAGACAGGTTGCAGATAGACAGGCTGCAGATAGACAGGCTGTAGACAGACAGGCTGCATATTGACAGGCTGTAGATAGACAGGCTGTAGATAGACAGGCTACAGACAGACAGGCTACAGACAGACAGGCTGCAGATAGACAGGCTGCAGATTGACAGGCTGTAGACAGACAGTCTACAGACAGACAAGCTGCAGATAGACAGGCTGCAGATAGACAGGCTGTAGACAGACAGGCTGTAGATAGACAGGCTTCAGATAGACAGGCTGCAGATAGACAGGCTGTAGATAGACAGGCTGTAGATAGACAGGCTACAGATAGACAGGTTGTAGATAGACAGGTTGCAGATAGACAGGCTGTAGACAGACAGGCTGTAGACAGACAGGCTACAGACAGACAGGCTGCAGATAGACAGGCTTCAGATAGACAGGCTGCAGATAGACAGGCTGTAGATAGACAGGCTGTAGATAGACAGGCTACAGACAGACAGACAGGCTACAGACAGACAGGCTACAGATAGACAGGCTGTAGACAGACAGGCTGCAGATAGACAGGCTACAGATAGACAGGCTGTAGACACACAGGTTGCAGATAGACAGGCTGTAGACAGACAGGCTGTAGACAGACAGGCTACAGACAGACAGGCTGCAGATAGACAGGCTACAGATAGACAGGCTGCAGATAGACAGGCTACAGACAGACAGGCTGCAGATAGACAGGCTACAGATAGACAGGCTGCAGATAGACAGGCTGCAGACAGACTGGCTGCAGATAGACAGGCTGCAGATTGACAGGCTGTATACAGACAGTCTACAGATAGACAGGGTGCAGATAGACAGGCTGCAGATAGACAGGCTAGAGATAGACAGGCTGTAGACAGACAGGCTGGAGACAGACAGGCTGCAGATAGACAGGCTGCAGATAGACAGGTTGTAGATAGACAGGTTGCAGATAGACAGGCTGTAGACAGACAGGCTGTAGACAGACAGGCTACAGACAGACAGGCTGCAGATAGACAGGTTGCAGATAGACAGGCTGGAGATTGACAGGCTGTAGACAGACAGGCTGGATATTGACAGGCTGTAGACAGACAGGCTGTAGACAGACAGGCTGTAGACAGACAGGCTGTAGACAGACAGGCTACAGACAGACAGGCTGTAGATAGACAGGCTACAGACAGACAGGCAGGCTGCAGATAGACAGGTTGCAGATAGACAGGCTGCAGATAGACAGGTTGCAGATAGAGAGGCTACAGACAGACAGGTTGCAGATAGACAGGCTGCAGATAGACAGGCTGTAGATAGACAGGCTACAGACAGACAGGCTGCAGATAGAGAGGCTGCAGACAGACAGGCTGCAGATTGACAGGCTGCAGATTGACAGGCTGTAGACAGACAGGCTACAGACAGACAGGCTTCAGATAGACAGGCTGCAGATAGACAGGCTGTAGATAGACAGGCTACAGACAGACAGGCTACAGACAGACAGGCTACAGACAGACAGGCTGCAGATAGACAGGTTGCAGATAGACAGGCTGCAGATAGACAGGCTACAGACAGACAGGCTGCAGATAGACAGGCTGTAGATAGACAGGCTGCAGATAGACAGGCTGTAGATAGACAGGCTGTAGACAGACAGGATACAGATAGACAGGCTGCAGATAGACAGGCTACAGAGAGACAGGCTGTAGACAGACAGGCTGCAGATAGACAGGCTACAGACAGACAGGCTGCAGATAGACAGGCTACAGATAGACAGGCTGCAGATAGACAGGCTACAGACAGACAGGCTGCAGATAGACAGGTTGCAGATAGACAGGCTGCAGATAGACAGGCTACAGGAAAACAGGCTGCAAATAGACAGGCTGCAGATAGACAGGCTGTAGATAGACCGGCTGTAGACAGACAGGCTACAGACACACAGGCTGCAGATAGACAGGCTGCAGACAGACAGGCTGCAGATTGACAGGCTGCAGATTGACAGGCTGTAGACAGACAGGCTACAGACAGACAGGCTACAGATAGACAGGCTGTAGACAGACAGGCTGCAGATAGACAGGCTGTAGACAGACAGGCTGCAGATAGACAGGCTGCAGATAGACAGGCTGTAGATTGACAGGCTGTAGATAGACAGGCTGTAGATAGACAGGCTGTAGATAGACAGGTTGCAGATAGACAGGCTGCAGATAGACAGGCTACAGACAGACAGGCTGCAGATAGACAGGCTACAGATAGACAGGCTGTAGACAGACAGGCTGTAGATAGACAGGCTTCAGATAGACAGGCTGCAGATAGACAGGCTGTAGATAGACAGGCTGTAGATAGACAGGCTACAGACAGACAGGCTGCAGATAGACAGGCTGCAGATAGACAGGCTGTAGATAGACAGGCTGTAGATAGACAGGCTACAGACAGACAGACAGGCTACAGATAGACAGGCTACAGACAGACAGGCTACAGATAGACAGGCTGTAGACAGACAGGCTGCAGATAGACAGGCTGCAGATAGACAGGCTGTAGACAGACAGGCTGTAGATAGACAGGCTTCAGATAGACAGGCTGCAGATAGACAGGCTGTAGATAGACAGGCTAGAGATAGACAGGCTGTAGATAGACAGGCTGCAGATAGACAGGCTGTAGACAGACAGGCTGCATATTGACAGGCTGTAGATAGACAGGCTGTAGATAGACAGGCTACAGACAGACAGGCAGGCTGCAGATAGACAGGTTGCAGATAGACAGGCTGCAGATAGACAGGTTGCAGATAGACAGGTTGGAGATAGACAGGCTGTAGACAGACAGGCTGGAGATTGACAGGCTGTAGACAGACAGGCTGTAGATAGACAGGCTGCAGATAGACAGGCTGTATACAGACAGGCTACAGATAGACAGGCTGCAGATAGACAGGCTGTAGATAGAGGGGCTGTAGACAGACAGGCTGTAGATAAACAGCTTGCAGATAGAGAGGCTACAGACAGACAGGTTGCAGATAGACAGGCTGTATACAGACAGGCTGTAGACAGACAGGCTACAGATAGACAGGCTGTAGACAGACAGGCTGCAGATAGACAGGCTGTAGATAGACAGGCTGTAGACAGACAGGCTACAGACAGACAGGCTGCAGATAGACAGGCTACAGATAGACAGGCTGCAGATAGACAGGCTGTATACAGACAGGCTGTAGACAGACAGGATACAGATAGACAGGCTGTATACAGACAGGCTGCAGATAGACAGGCTGCAGATAGACAGGCTGTAGATAGAGGGGCTGTAGACAGACAGGCTGTAGATAAACAGCTTGCAGATAGACAGGCTACAGACAGACAGGCTGCAGATAGACAGGCTGCAGATAGACAGGCTGCAGATCGACAGGCTGCAGACAGACAGGCTGCATATTGACAGGCTGCAGACAGACAGGCTACAGATAGACAGGCTGTAGACAGACAGGCTGCAGATAGACAGGCTGCAGATAGACAGGCTGTATACAGACAGGCTACAGATAGACAGGCTGCAGATAGACAGGCTGTAGATAGAGGGGCTGTAGACAGACAGGCTGTAGATAAACAGCTTGCAGATAGAGAGGCTACAGACAGACAGGTTGCAGATAGACAGGCTGCAGATAGACAGGCTGTAGACAGACAGGCTGCATATTGACAGGCTGTAGATAGACAGGCTGTAGATAGACAGGCTACAGACAGACAGGCTGCAGATAGACAGGCTGCAGATAGACAGGCTGTAGATAGACAGGCTGTAGATAGACAGGCTGTATATAGACAGGCTGTAGATTGACAGGCTGTAGATAGACAGGTTGCAGATAGACAGGCTGTAGATAGACAGGTTGTAGATAGACAGGCTGTAGATAGACAGGCTGTAGACAGACAGGCTACAGAAAGACAGGCTACAGATCGACAGGCTGTAGACAGACAGGCTGCAGATAGACAGGCTGCAGATAGACAGGCTGTATACAGACAGGCTACAGATGGACAGGCTGTAGATAGACAGGCTGTAGATAGACAGGCTGTATATAGACAGGCTGTAGATTGACAGGCTGTAGATAGACAGGTTGCAGATAGACAGGCTGTAGATAGACAGGCTGCAGACAGACAGGCTGCAGATAGACAGGCTGTAGATAGACAGGCTGTAGATAGACAGGCTACAGACAGACAGGTTGCAGATAGACAGGCTAGAGATTGACAGGCTGTAGACAGACAGGCTGGATATTGACAGGCTGTAGACAGACAGGCTGCAGATAGACAGGTTGCAGATAGAGAGGCTACAGACAGACAGGTTGCAGATAGACAGGCTACAGACAGACAGGCTACAGACAGACAGGCAGGCTGCAGATAGACAGGTTGCAGATAGACAGGCTGTAGACATACAGGTTGCAGATAGACAGGCTGTAGACAGACAGGCTGCAGATAGACAGGCTGCCGATAGACAGGCTGTAGATAAACAGCTTGCAGATAGAGAGGCTACAGACAGACAGGTTGTAGATAGACAGGCTGTAGATAGACAGGTTGCAGATAGACAGGCTGCAGATAGACAGGTTGCAGATAGACAGGCTGCAGATAGACAGGTTGCAGATAGACAGGTTGCAGATAGACAGGCTGTAGACAGACAGGCTGCAGATAGGCAGGGTAGATAGACAGGCTGTAGATAGACAGGCTGTAGATTGACAGGCTGTAGATAGACAGGCTGTAGATAGACAGGCTGTAGATAGACAGGTTGCAGATAGACAGGCTGTATATAGACAGGCTACAGACAGACAGGCAGGCTGCAGATAGACAGGTTGCAGATAGACAGGCTGCAGATAGACAGGTTGCAGATAGACAGGTTGCAGATAGACAGGCTGTAGACAGACAGGCTGCAGATAGACAGGCTGTAGATAGACAGGCTGTAGACAGACAGGCTACAGATAGACAGGCTACAGACAGACAGGCTACAGATAGACAGGCTGTAGATAGACAGGCTTCAGATAGACAGGCTGCAGATAGACAGGCTGTAGATAGACAGGCTGTAGATAGACAGGCTACAGACAGACAGGCTACAGATAGACAGGCTGTAGACAGACAGGCTGCAGATAGACAGGCTGTAGATTGACAGGCTGTAGATAGACAGGCTGTAGATAGACAGGCTGTAGATAGACAGGTTGCAGATAGACAGGCTGCAGACAGAGAGGCTACAGACAGACAGGCTGCAGATAGACAGGCTGTATACAGACAGGCTGTAGACAGACAGGATACAGATAGACAGGCTGTAGACAGACAGGTTGCAGATAGACAGGCTGTAGATAGACAGGCTGTAGACAGACAGGCTGCATATTGACAGGCTGTAGACAGACAGGCTGCAGATAGACAGGCTACAGATAGACAGGCTGTAGACAGACAGGTTGCAGATAGACAGGCTGCAGACAGAGAGGCTACAGACAGACAGGCTGCAGATAGACAGGCTGTAGACAGACAGGCTGCAGACAGACAGGCTGCAGATAGACAGGCTGTATACAGACAGGCTACAGATAGACAGGCTGCAGATAGACAGGCTGTAGATAGACAGGTTGCAGATAGACAGGTTGCAGATAGACAGGTTGCAGATAGACAGGTTGCAGATAGACAGGCTGTAGACAGACAGGCTGTAGACAGACGGGCTACAGACAGACGGGCTGCAGATAGACAGGCTGCAGATTGACAGGCTGTAGACAGACAGGCTGTAGATAAACAGCTTGCAGATAGAGAGGCTACAGACAGACAGGTTGCAGATAGACAGGCTGTAGATAGACAGGTTGCAGATAGACAGGCTGTAGACAGACAGGCTGTAGACAGACAGGCTGCAGATAGACAGGCTGCAGATAGACAGGCTGTATACAGACAGGCTACAGATAGACAGGCTGCAGATAGACAGGCTGTAGATAGAGGGGCTGTAGACAGACAGGCTGTAGATAAACAGCTTGCAGATAGAGAGGCTACAGACAGACAGGCAGGCTGCAGATAGACAGGTTGCAGATAGACAGGCTGCAGATAGACAGGTTGCAGATAGACAGGCTGCAGATAGACAGGCTGTAGACAGACAGGCTGCAGATAGACAGGCTGCAGATAGACAGGCTGCAGATAGACAGGCTGTAGATAGACAGGCTGCAGATAGACAAGTTGCAGATAGACAGGCTGCAGACAGAGAGGCTACAGACAGAAGGCAGGCTGCAGATAGACAGGTTGCAGATAGACAGGCTGCAGATAGACAGGCTGCAGACAGACAGGTTGCAGATAGACAGGCTGTAGACAGACAGGCTGTAGATAAACAGCTTGCAGATAGAGAGGCTACAGACAGACAGGTTGCAGATAGACAGGCTGCAGATAGACAGGCTGTAGATAGACAGGCTGTAGATTGACAGGCTGTAGATAGACAGGCTGTAGATAGACAGGCTGTAGATAGACAGGCTGTAGATTGACAGGCTGTAGATAGACAGGCTGTAGATAGACAGGTTGCAGATAGACAGGCTGTAGATAGACAGGTTGCAGATAGACAGGCTGTAGACAGACAGGCTGTAGACAGACAGGCTACAGACAGACAGGCTGCAGATAGACAGGCTAAAGATAGACAGGCTGTATACAGACAGGCTACAGACAGACAGGCTGCAGATAGACAGGCTGCAGATAGACAGGCTGTAGACAGACAGGCTGCATATTGACAGGCTGTAGACAGACAGGCTGTAGATAGACAGGCTACAGACAGACAGGCTACAGACAGACAGGCTACAGACAGACAGGCTGCAGATAGACAGGTTGCAGATAGACAGGCTGCAGATAGACAGGCTGTAGATAGACAGGCTGTAGATAGACAGGCTGTAGATAGACAGGCTGTAGATAGACAGGCTGTAGATAGACAGGTTGCAGATAGACAGGCTGTAGATAGACAGGTTGCAGATAGACAGGCTGTAGATAGACAGGCTGCAGATAGACAGGCTGTAGACAGACAGGCTGCATATTGACAGGCTGTAGATAGACAGGCTGTAGATAGACAGGCTACAGACAGACAGGCTGCAGACAGACAGGCAGGCTGTAGATAGACAGGTTGCAGATAGACAGGCTGTAGATAGACAGGCTGTAGATAGACAGGCTGTAGATTGACAGGCTGTAGATAGACAGGCTGTAGATAGACAGGCTGTAGATAGACAGGCTGCAGATAGACAGGCTGCAGATAGACAGGCTGTAGATAGACAGGCTGTAGATAGACAGGCTACAGACAGACAGGCTGCAGATAGACAGGCTGCAGACAGACAGGCTGCAGATTGACAGGCTGTAGATAGACAGGCTGCAGATAGACAGGCTGTAGATAGACAGGCTGTAGATAGACAGGCTGTAGATAGACAGGTTGCAGATAGACAGGCTGTAGATAGACAGGCTGCAGATAGACAGGCTGTAGATAGACAGGCTGTAGATAGACAGGCTGTAGATAGACAGGCTGTAGATAGACAGGCTGTAGATAGACAGGCTGTATATAGACAGGCTACAGATAGACAGGCTGCAGATAGACAGGCTGTAGATAGAGGGGCTGTAGATAGACAGGCTGTATATTGACAGGCTGTAGATAGACAGGTTGCAGATAGACAGGCTGTAGATAGACAGGTTGCAGATAGACAGGCTGTAGATAGACAGGTTGCAGATAGACAGGCTGTAGATAGACAGGCTGTAGATAGACAGGCTGTAGATTGACAGGCTGTAGATAGACAGGCTGTAGATAGACAGGCTGTAGATAGACAGGCTGTAGATAGACAGGCTGTAGATAGACAGGTTGCAGATAGACAGGCTGTAGATAGACAGGCTGTATATAGACAGGCTACAGATAGACAGGCTACAGACAGACAGGCTACAGATAGACAGGCTGTAGACAGACAGGCTGCAGATAGACAGGCTGTAGATAGACAGGCTGTATATAGACAGGCTGTAGATTGACAGGCTGTATATAGACAGGCTGTAGATAGACAGGCTGTAGATAGACAGGTTGCAGATAGACAGGCTGTAGATAGACAGGCTGTAGATAGACAGGCTGTAGATAGACAGGCTGTATATAGACAGGCTGTAGATAGAGGGGCTGTAGACAGACAGGCTGCAGATAGACAGGCTGCAGATAGGCAGGCTACAGACAGGCAGGTTGCAGATAGACAGGCTGTATACAGACAGGCTGTAGACAGACAGGATACAGATAGACAGGCTGTAGACAGACAGGCTACAGATAGACAGGCTACAGACAGACAGGCTACAGATAGACAGGCTGTAGACAGACAGGCTACAGATAGACAGGCTACAGATAGACAGGCTACAGATAGACAGGCTGTAGACAGACAGGCTGCAGATAGACAGGCTGCAGATAGACAGGCTGTATACAGACAGGCTACAGATAGACAGGCTGCAGATAGACAGGCTGTAGATAGAGGGGCTGTAGACAGACAGGCTGTAGATAAACAGCTTGCAGATAGAGAGGCTACAGAGAGACAGGCTGCAGATAGACAGGCTGAAGATAGACAGGCTACAGACAGACAGGCTACAGACAGACAGGCTGTAGATAGACAGGCTGTAGATAGACAGGCTGCAGATAGACAGGCTACAGACAGACAGGCTGCAGATAGACAGGCTGTAGACAGACAGGCTGCAGATTGACAGGCTGTAGACAGACAGGCTGCAGATAGACAGGCTACAGATAGACAGGCTGTAGACAGACAGGTTGCAGATAGACAGGCTGCAGATAGACAGGCTGTAGACAGACAGGCTGCATATTGACAGGCTGTAGATAGACAGGCTGTAGACAGACAGGCTACAGATAGACAGGCTACAGACAGACAGGCTGCAGATAGACAGGCTGTAGACAGACAGGCTGCATATTGACAGGCTGTAGATAGACAGGCTGTAGATAGACAGGCTACAGACAGACAGGCTACAGACAGACAGGCAGGCTGCAGATAGACAGGTTGCAGATAGACAGGCTGCAGATAGACAGGTTGCAGATAGACAGGTTGCAGATAGACAGGCTGTAGACAGACAGGCTGTAGACAGACAGGCTACAGACAGACAGGCTGCAGATAGACAGGCTAAAGATAGACAGGCTGCAGATAGACAGGCTACAGACAGACAGGCTACAGATAGACAGGCTGCAGATAGACAGGCTGTAGATAGAGGGGCTGTAGACAGACAGGCTGTAGATAAACAGCTTGCAGATAGAGAGGCTACAGACAGACAGGTTGCAGATAGACAGGCTGCAGATAGACAGGCTGCAGATAGACAGGTTGCAGATAGAGAGGCTACAGACAGACAGGTTGCAGATAGACAGGCTGCAGATAGACAGGCTGTAGACAGACAGGTTGCAGATAGACAGGTTGCAGATAGACAGGCTGTAGACAGACAGGCTGTAGACAGACAGGCTACAGATAGACAGGCTACAGACAGACAGGCTACAGATAGACAGGCTGTAGACAGACAGGCTGCAGATAGACAGGCTGCAGATAGACAGGTTGCAGATAGACAGGCTGCAGATAGACAGGTTGCAGATAGACAGGTTGTAGATAGACAGGCTGTAGACAGACAGGCTGCAGATAGACAGGCTGCAGATAGACAGGCTAAAGATAGACAGGCTACAGACAGACAGGCTACAGACAGACAGGCTGTAGATAGACAGGCTGTAGATAGACAGGTTGCAGATAGACAGGCTGTAGATAGACAGGCTGTAGATAGACAGGCTACAGACAGACAGGCTGCAGATAGACAGGTTGCAGATAGAGAGGCTACAGACAGACAGGTTGCAGATAGACAGGCTGCAGATAGACAGGTTGCAGATAGACAGGCTGCAGATAGACAGGTTGCAGATAGACAGGCTGCAGATAGACAGGCTGTAGACAGACAGGCTGCATATTGACAGGCTGTAGACAGACAGGCTGCAGATAGACAGGCTACAGATAGACAGGCTGCAGATAGACAGGCTGTAGATAGACAGGCTGTAGATAGACAGGCTACAGACAGACAGGCTACAGATAGACAGGCTGTAGACAGACAGGCTGCAGATAGACAGGCTGCAGATAGACAGGCTGTATACAGACAGGCTACAGATAGACAGGCTGCAGATAGACAGGCTGTAGATAGAGGGGCTGTAGACAGACAGGCTGCAGATAGACAGGCTAAAGATAGACAGGCTGCAGATAGACAGGCTACAGACAGACAGGCTGCAGATAGACAGGTTGCAGATAGAGAGGCTACAGACAGACAGGTTGCAGATAGACAGGCTGCAGATAGACAGGCTGTAGACAGACAGGCTGCATATTGACAGGCTGTAGATAGGCAGGCTGTAGATAGACAGGCTGTAGATAGACAGGCTACAGATAGACAGGCTGTAGACAGACAGGCTGTAGACAGACAGGCTACAGACAGACAGGCTGCAGAGAGACAGGCTGTAGACAGACAGGCTGTAGACAGACAGGCTACAGACAGACAGGCTGCAGATAGACAGGCTGCAGATAGACAGGCTGCAGATAGACAGGTTGCAGATAGACAGGCTGCAGATAGACAGGCTGTAGACAGACAGGCTACAGACAGACAGGCTGCAGATAGACAGGCTGCAGATAGACAGGCTGCAGACAGACAGGCTACAGATAGACAGGCTGCAGATAGACAGGCTGCAGATAGACAGGCTGCAGATAGACAGGCTGCAGATAGACAGGCTGTAGATAGACAGGCTGCAGATAGACAGGCTGTAGATAGACAGGTTGCAGATAGACAGGCTGCAGACAGAGAGGCTACAGACAGACAGGTTGCAGATAGACAGGCTGTATACAGACAGGCTGTAGACAGACAGGCTACAGACAGACAGGCTGCAGATAGACAGGTTGCAGATAGAGAGGCTACAGCCAGACAGGTTGCAGATAGACAGGCTACAGATAGACAGGCTACAGATAGACAGGCTGTAGACAGACAGGCTGCAGATAGACAGGCTGCAGATAGACAGGCTGTAGACAGACAGGCTGCAGATAGACAGGCTACAGATAGACAGGCTGTAGACAGACAGGCTGTAGACAGACAGGCTACAGACAGACAGGCTGCAGATAGACAGGCTGCAGATAGACAGGCTGCAGATAGACAGGCTGCAGATAGACAGGCTGTAGAGAGACAGGCTGTAGACAGACAGGCTGTAGACAGACAGGCTGTAGATAGACAGGCTGCAGATAGACAGGCTGTAGACAGACAGGCAGGCTGTAGATAGACAGGCTGCAGATAGACAAGTTGCAGATAGACAGGCTGCAGACAGAGAGGCTACAGACAGACAGGCTGCAGATAGACAGGCTGTATACAGACAGGCTGTAGACAGACAGGATACAGATAGACAGGCTGTAGACAGACAGGCTGCAGATAGACAGGCTGTAGATAGACAGGCTGTAGACAGACAGGCTACAGATAGACAGGCTACAGACAGACAGGCTACAGATAGACAGGCTGTAGACAGACAGGCTGCAGATAGACAGGCTGCAGATAGACAGGTTGCAGATAGACAGGTTGCAGATAGACAGGCTGTAGACAGACAGGCTGTAGACAGACAGGCTACAGATAGACAGGCTGCAGATAGACAGGCTGTAGATAGAGGGGCTGTAGACAGACAGGCTGTAGATAAACAGCTTGCAGATAGAGAGGCTACAGACAGACAGGTTGCAGATAGACAGGCTGCAGATAGACAGGCTGTAGACAGACAGGCTGCAGATAGACAGGCTGTAGATAGACAGGCTGTAGACAGACAGGCTACAGACAGACAGGCTGCAGATAGACAGGCTGTAGATAGAGGGGCTGTAGACAGACAGGCTGCAGATAGACAGGCTAAAGATAGACAGGCTGCAGATAGACAGGCTACAGATAGACAGGCTGCAGATAGACAGGTTGCAGATAGACAGGCTACAGATAGACAGGTTGCAGATAGACAGGCTGCAGATAGACAGGCTGTAGACAGACAGGCTGTAGATAGACAGGCTTCAGATAGACAGGCTGTAGATAGACAGGCTGTAGATAGACAGGCTACAGACAGACAGGCAGGCTGCAGATAGACAGGTTGCAGATAGACAGGCTGCAGATAGACAGGTTGCAGATAGACAGGCTGCAGATAGACAGGCTGTAGACAGACAGGCTACAGACAGACAGGCTGCAGATAGACAGGCTACAGATAGACAGGCTGCAGATAGACAGGCTACAGACAGACAGGCTGCAGATAGACAGGTTGCAGATAGAGAGGCTACAGACAGACAGGTTGCAGATAGACAGGCTGGAGATAGACAGGCTGTAGACAGACAGGCTGCAGATAGACAGGCTGTAGACAGACAGGCTGCAGATAGACAGGCTACAGATAGACAGGCTGTAGACAGACAGGTTGCAGATAGACAGGCTGTAGACAGACAGGCTGTAGACAGACAGGCTACAGACAGACAGGCTGCAGATAGACAGGCTACAGACAGACAGGCAGGCTGCAGATAGACAGGTTGCAGATAGACAGGCTGCAGATAGACAGGTTGCAGATAGACAGGCTGCAGATAGACAGGCTGTAGACAGACAGGCTGCAGACAGACAGGCTGCAGACAGACAGGCTGCAGATAGACAGGCTGCAGATAGACAGGCTGCAGATAGACAGGCTGCAGACAGACAGGCTGCAGATAGACAGGTTGCAGATAGAGAGGCTACAGACAGACAGGTTGCAGATAGACAGGCTGTAGATAGACAGGCTGTAGACAGACAAGCTGCAGATAGACAGGCTGCAGATAGACAGGCTACAGACAGACAGACAGGCTACAGATAGACAGGCTACAGACAGAGAGGCTACAGATAGACAGGCTGTAGACAGACAGGCTACAGACAGACAGGCTGCAGATAGACAGGCTGCAGATAGACAGGCTGCAGATAGACAGGCTGTAGATAGACAGGCTGTAGATAGACAGGCTACAGACAGACAGACAGGCTGCAGACAGACAGGCTGCAGATAGACAGGCTGCAGATAGACAGGCTGCAGATAGACAGGCTACAGACAGACAGGCTACAGACAGACAGGCAGGCTGCAGATAGACAGGTTGCAGACAGACAGGCTGCAGATAGACAGGCTACAGATAGACAGGCTGCAGATAGACAGGCTGCAGACAGACAGGCTGCAGATTGACAGGCTGTAGATAGACAGGCTGTAGATAGACAGGCTACAGACAGACAGGCTGCAGATAGACAGGCTGTATACAGACAGGCTGTAGACAGACAGGATACAGATAGACAGGCTGTAGACAGACAGGCTGCAGATAGACAGGCTGTAGATAGACAGGCTGTAGACAGACAGGCTGCAGATAGACAGGCTGTAGATAGACAGGCTGTAGATAGACAGGCTGTAGATAGACAGGCTGTAGATAGACAGGCTGTAGATAGACAGGCTGTAGATAGACAGGCTGTATATAGACAGGCTGTAGATTGACAGGCTGTAGATAGACAGGCTACAGACAGACAGGCAGGCTGCAGATAGACAGGTTGCAGATAGACAGGCTGCAGATAGACAGGTTGCAGATAGACAGGTTGCAGATAGACAGGCTGTAGACAGACAGGCTGTAGACAGACAGGCTGCAGACAGACAGGCTACAGACAGACAGGCTGCAGATAGACAGGCTGCAGATTGACAGGCTGTAGACAGACAGTCTACAGACAGACAAGCTGCAGATAGACAGGCTGTAGACAGACAGGCTGCATATTGACAGGCTGTAGATAGACAGGCTGTAGATAGACAGGCTACAGACAGACAGGCTACAGATAGACAGGCTACAGATAGACAGGCTGCAGATAGACAGGCTACAGACAGACAGGCTACAGATAGACAGGCTGTAGACAGACAGGCTGCAGATAGACAGGCTGCAGATAGACAGGCTGTATACAGACAGGCTACAGATAGACAGGCTGCAGATAGACAGGCTGTAGATAGAGGGGCTGTAGACAGACAGGCTGTAGATAAACAGCTTGCAGATAGAGAGGCTACAGACAGACAGGTTGCAGATAGACAGGCTGCAGATAGACAGGCTGCAGACAGACAGGCTGCAGATTGACAGGCTGTAGATAGACAGGTTGCAGATAGACAGGCTGTAGATAGACAGGCTGTAGATAGACAGGTTGCAGATAGACAGGCTGTAGACAGACAGGTTGCAGATAGACAGAGGGCATCTTTCCTTGTAAATTCAGACCTCTAGGATTAAAGACTAGAATCTTCAGTAACTTGGAGGATCTGTTTTTTTCCCACAGCTCATCAAATGATCTCATTATGACCCAAACGTCTCTATTTCTGTCTTGATTTCAGGGATTCATTACCGTAAGTCTTGTGCCTCATCAGGAGCCTGTCTGATCGCCTCCTCTGGCTACCAGCAGTTCTGCACTGGGAAGCTCAACTCGGTGTGTATCACCTGCTGCAACACGCCATTGTGTAACGGCCCACGGCAGAAGAAACAACCCCAAGCGTCTGCCGCCATCACCTCCAACACGCTGTGGCGTCCTGTGTTTTCCCTCTGCATGATCCTCCTGCTGGACCTCATCCTCTGCTGACAGAGTTCAGATATCTGCAGAAGATCTCAGAAACTGAAGGTGGAGACACTGATGAGCTAAAATAGACTGTGAAATGTCTCTATATGAGTAAATATCACCCGTTTTCTGACTGAAAACAAGTAAAATCAGCATTTATCTTGTGAAAAGCTTGATGGAGCTCCATCATCAGGAGTTAGATGAGACCAAATAGCTTCACCGTGCTGGTGTTCAAAAACAAATTCAACCCATGTTAGTTTTATTTATTCACACTGTCAAATCAACACCAATAAAAAACATTATAGACATCACCCAAAAGAAAGATGCTCATCAAAAACTTCTGTTATTTACCTGAATAATCAGATTTACTGGAAGCCTAATGATAAATAGTGATAACAGGATCATTAAAATGGAACAATTCATTATTATTCGTTATTTATACAGACAACATTTTTATTTCAAGGTGAAAAGAATTAGTTGATTCAGCGAGAAGTCCTCACTAAAAGTGTTTTTATAAACATTGAAGTGGAGCCATGCATCCAGTGAAGTTCTGGTTACAGCAGGTCGTTCCTTTGACAGACTCGGTTCTACCTTTCAGATGTTACAGACATGCTGCAGGTCCCTTTCATCTGATGGTATCTCTTTGGACTCAGTAGCCAAGCCAACTTTATTTATATAGCACCTAAAAACAGCTGAAACTGACCGAAGTGCTGGACACTGAATACAACAATATAAAACTTAAACAATAAAATCAGTAAAAATAACAATAAAATTAATAAAATATAAGACTACAATTAACAAATAAACGTGAAATAAAACCATCTAAAAACACTAAATCATAAAAACCTCTCATGCAGAGTTAAAAGCAGGTGATGCCTGCCTAATCTGCAGTGGCAGGGAATTCCACAGTCTTGGGTCTGCCACAGAAAAAGCTCTGTCCCCCCTGGTTTACGCTTTACTCATGGTACATCCAGGAGCAGCTGGTCAGCTGACCTGAGGGACCGCGTGGGGGAATGCACATGTAAAAGCTCAGAGAGGTAAGAAGGAGCAAGACCATTTAAAGATTTGAACACAAATAAAATCATTTTATAATGAATTCTAAAATGAACAGGCAGCCAGTGCAGTGATGCTAAAACAGGAGTTATGTGATCTCGCTTTCTGATACCAGCTAAAAGACGTGCAGTTGTGTTCTGTACTAACTGTAAACAGTTCAAGCCAGACTGAGCAACACTAAAGTACAGAGAATAAATAAATTCTGATGATAAATTGAAGCAAAATTTCAAAGTCCTGATTTGATAAAATACGTTTAACCTTTGCAAGTTGTCTCAGCTGATAAAAACTAGATTTTACCACTGCACTGATCTGCCTGTCAAAAATAAAACCACTGTCCATTTTCACACTAAGATTGGTCATAGTGGACTTTAGGTATTGAGCTAGGGGGCCAAGGTCAGGAGGACAGAGCCCAGCAGCAGCACTGGGACTAAAAACCAGAATCTCTGTTTTACTATTGTTAAAATGAAGACAACTGCTAGACATCGAGGCTCTCACTTCCTCCAGACACTGTAATAAAAGTTCCACTGGGGAACAGTTCTCCCTTTTACAAGATACATACACCTGGATGTCATCGGCATAAAAATGAAAGGAACATTTATATTTCCTAAAAATCAAACCAAGAAGCAACAAATGTAAAGAAAAAAGCAAAGGGCCCAGAACTGAGCCCTGTGGGACTCCACAATTCAGAGGAACTGAAGAAGAGTTAAAATTTTGCATCTTGACACAAAAAGTCCTGTCAGTAATGTAGGATCTAAACCATTTCAACACAGTGCCTTGGATCCTTACGCATTCCTCCAAACGAGACAACAGAATGTTGTGGTCCACAGTGTCAAATGCAGCTGATAGATCTAGTAGAAGTAGGATCACATGATCCCCAGAATCAGTTGCTAAAAGGACATCATTAAAAATCTTCAACAAAGCAGTTTCAGTGCTNTGGAGAGATTTAAAACCAGACTGAAACTTTTCAAAAATGGCATTCTCTTGCAGAAATTCAGTCACCTGATTAAAAACAACCTTCTCTAGAATCTTTGAGAGAAAGGGAAGTTTAGAGATTGGTCTATAATTTGAGAGAATGCTTGGATCAAGGTTAGGCTTTTTTTAGTAATGACTGTACTATTGCATGCTTCAAATCCTTAGGAACCATCCCAAATGAGAGGCTACTATTAATAAGTACAAGAACAAATGATTCCAAACTGGGAAAGACCTCTCTAAAAAACCGAGGTGGCAGAACATCAGAGGGAGAACCTGAGGGCTTCAGATGACAAACAATGTTGTGCAATAATCTTAAAGTCAAAGGCTCAAACTGATGGAAGACAGCTGAGCAAGGAACAAGAACATTTGGACCAGAAGCCAAAGGAGATATCTGAGCCCTGATACCAGACACCTTGTCAATAAAAAAGGATAAAAAGTTTTCACATGTCTGAGAGGACGGTTCTAAACAGGCACATTGCTGAGTGTTAAGAACATTGCCAATTGTACTAAAGAGTACTCGAGGTTTATGACAGTTTAATGTCCGACAAATAGTTACTTTTAGCCTCTTTCACGGCTTCTGATGCCAACAGTTCTTTAAAATCTGAAAGGAAACTTGAAGTCTGTCCTTCTTCCATTTCCTTTTTGCTCTTCGATACTGTCGTCTAATAGTCCAGGTTGTTTCATTGAGCCACGGTTCAGTTTTAGTTTTAGGCATCCTTTGTTTCGATGGAGCCACAGAGTCCAGTGCAGTCTGGCAGGTTGAGTGGAACCAGGAACTGAGCTCATTTATGTCATTGCACACATTTTCAGGAATGACAGAGCTCTGATTAAAAAGAGTTGAGAACTGAACAGCAGTAGATGGGTTAAGGATCCGAACGAGCTGAAGAGGAGCATGTGATTTGAATGTTGAATAATACAGGCATATGGTCCGAAAACACAGAATCACAGATTTCCACATCTGCAATGGACAAACCAGAGCATAGAACTACAGAGTGGGCCATTTATATGGATTTTCAACTTGTGAAATTACCAATAAGTTTGATGTGTCACATGACCCTCTTCCTATTGAAAAAAACAAAAGTTGGATCCAAGATGGCGACTTCAAAATGGCCACCATGGTCACCACCCATCTTGAACAGTTTGTCCCCTCACATATACTAATGTACCACAAACAGGACGTTAATATCACCAACCATTCCCATTTTATTAAGGTGTATCCAGATAAATGGCCCATCATGTAGATCCAAAGTGTGACCATGTTCTTGTGTAGGCCCAGAAACATACTGGGTAAAATTAAAAGAGTTCACAAGACTTAAAAAATCTCTAACCAGAGGTTTGTCTGGGCAGCAGACATGTATATTAAAATCTCCAACAATAAGAACTTGCTCATATTTAGGCATGGCTTCAGCTAACAGTTAAGAAAATTCATTTAAAAAGTCTTTATTGTATTTGGGTGGACGATAGACAACTGCACACAAAACAGGGTTGGAACAACCCAGCTCAAATAAATGAAGTTCAAAGCTGGTAAAAGATGATGATAGAGAAGGGTGTTTGCACTTATACACATCCCTGAAAACAGTTGCAGTTCCACCTCCTCGTTTGGACTTACAAGGAAAGTTAAAATAATGGCAGTCTGGCGGCAGCAGTAAACTGATGTCCTTCCACATGACGTGCACGGCGCTCAGCAATGGAACATTTGTGACCTGATTAAACAATATTTGCCCTCCAGTTTTTATTATTTGATTATTCTGTTACCAAACTGAAGAATAAAGTGATAGTATGATGTGGAGGGCTGTATGAGTCTATCACCATGTTCTGCAGTCTGATCATTATTTTACCACACTATCAACATGAGAACACCTTTTTGTTCCATCTTTATTATGAACAGTTCCAGGTGGGTCAGGTGCTGCCCTCTTACCTGGAAGGACCTTCGTCTTTTCCACCCAGCTGACAGAAACACTTTGAATGTCACTCAGTATTTGTTCCCACGTATTCCTGCTCAGGGTCGCAGGGAGCTGGTGTCTTCAGCTGTCACTGGGAGAGAGATGTGAGATGTGAGAGATTCACACCTGAACAGGTGATCAGTCCATCACAGGGTCACACCTGTATGGACAACCATTCACCCACTCACCTAGGGACAATTCAGAGTCACCAATTAACTTCTTGCATGTTTTTGGTCTGTGTGATGAAACCCGAGTCCCCCGAGAAAACCCACCATGCACAGGCAGAACATGCAGACTCAGAAAGGTCCCAGCCCAGATTCAAACCCAGAACCTTCTCTCTCCAAGGCAACAGTGTTGCCCACTGCACCACCGTGCAGCCCCTGTATGAATGTGATGCTGTTTAACATTTAGGGGAAAAGGAGAGTACAGATGTTCATGTCTCATTGTCCTGTGAGTTTAATCTGTGCTGATAATCCTGTTTCCTGTCTCAGACGTTAGTCCTGACAGAAAACATGCAGCTCCAGATGAAGTCTGGGTTGTCACTGTCTTCAGGGTTTCACCTCAACGTTTGATGTTTTTGTGTTTACAAAATAATTACAGTTACACTATAAAACATATATGTTGAAGAACAGAAATAAATTCAACAAACAAGTTCATGTGTTTCTTCTTGCTCAGCTTTCGAAAAGGCGCTTTACTCACTGCTCCCTCTGCTCTGACCCCCAACCATGACATGTTGAGTTCCAGGTCACCTGGTTGTCCAGATGGCATCCCAAAAACAATCTGGGCTTTATTAATAACTGGTAGGTGTTCTGTGGAAAATCTGGACTAATCCAGAGCAACACATCCATCCTACTTTGGATGGTGCAGCTCTCCTCTCTAGGAATATGGCCGAATTTATTACTTCTCCAAAACTGTGACAAGCCAGGGTCCAGATCAGGGTCCAATCCAGGGCCCAGTCCAGGGTCCAGACCACCAAACAGCCACCGGACCCTCTGACCACCACCAAACAGGCAGGATGAGTGAAGTGTCTTGCTCAAGGACAAAATGGCCAAGCGATCTTTTCAAACCGGTGTACAGAGTGAAGAGGAATGGTGAGAGTACAGTTCCCTGTGGTGCTCCTGTGCTGCTGATCACCTGGTTAGACATACAACTCTTCAGCTTTTTCCTGTACACTTCTTTATTTTCTTTGTCCATGTCTCAATACACTCCTGTCTCCCTCCCTGAAAGCTCTTTGTTCTCTGGTGATCAAGGGTTTGTTATTGGGGAAATTCTTCACTGTTCTGGTGGGAATGATGTTGTCCACACAGAGTGTTATGGGTGTTATATTAGTGCTGTTAAAGACCTCCAGCTGATCCAAAATACTGCTGCCAGAGTTCTGATGAGAGTTAGAAGGAGAGATCATATTTCTCCTGTTTTAGCATCACTTCATTGGCTCCCTGTAAGGTCTAGAATAAAGTTTAAGGTTTTACTTTTGACGTATAAGGCCTTGAACGACCAAGCTCCAGCTTATATTAAAGATCTTATTGTTCCAGATGTTCCTAACAGAGCACTTCGCTCTCAGACTGCAGGTCTGCTTGTAGTTCCTAGAGGTTCTAAAAGTAGAATGGGAGGAAGAGCTTTTAGTTATCAGGCTCCTCTCCTGTGGAACCAGCTTCCACTTTTTATCTGTGAGGCAGACACCTTGTGTAGTTTTAAGAATAGACTTAAAGAATAGACTTGCTGTCATTAACTGTTTATCTTTCTATAGACATGACGACTGGCCAAAATCCATCAGTGTTTGTCTCTTTCCTGTCAGCTCAGACCCCAGTCGGCCATCCTGAGCCGGGTTCTGGTTCTGGTTCTGCTAGAGGTTTCTTCCTGTTAAAGGGAGTCGTTCCTTTCCACTGTCACCAATCGTGCTGCTCAGGATGGAGGATTGATCTGAACTAACAATTCAACCCAATCAGCTGGTTCCTTAGATAGAAAATGTTTTATTATTAATTGATTGATTTTTCTGTGAAGTGCCTTGAAATGACTTTGTCATGAACTGGAACTTTATAAATAAATAAACTTGAAAATAAACTAGAAGTTTAAATAATCAGTCACACACTCAGAGTTAATCCCAGTCTGTAGCTTCAAATCATCCTGGAAAAGTTCCTGCGACCACCTCACAGTTCTTATATCCAGATGAGAAAACTCAGTATTGTGCTTAACATTAACAAGGATCACAAGAGAGAATTTTGCAGTTTAATCAGATTTGATATCAAATACACAGAGAATCCCTAACCTATAATCCCTAACCTCTAACCCCTAACCTCTAATCCCTAACCTCTAACCCCTAACCTCTAATCCCTAACCTCTAACCTCAAATCCCTAACCTCTAACCCCTAACCTCTAATCCCTAACCTCTAACCCCTAACCTCTAATCCCTAACCCTCTAACCCTCTAATCCCTAACCCTCTAACCCCTAACCTCTAATCCCTAACCCTCTAACCCCTAACCTCTAACCCCTAACCTCTAATCCCTAACCTCTAACCCCTAACCTCTAATCCCTAACCTCTAACCCCTAACCTCTAATCCCTAACCTCTAACCCCTAACCCTCTAACCCCTAACCTCTAATCCCTAACCTCTAACCCCTAACCTATAATCCCTAACCTCTAACCCCTAACCTATAATCCCTAACCTCTAACCCCTAACCTCTAATCCCTAACCTCTAATCCCTAACCCTCTAACCCCTAACCTCTAATCCCTAACCCTCTAACCCCTAACCTCTAACCCCTAACCTCTAATCCCTAACCTCTAACCCCTAACCCTCTAACCCCTAACCTCTAATCCCTAACCTCTAACCCCTAACCCTCTAACCCCTAACCTCTAATCCCTAACCCTCTAACCCTCTAACCCCTAACCCCTAACCTATAATCCCTAACCTCTAACCCCTAACCTCTAATCCCTAACCTCTAACCCCTAACCTCTAATCCCTAACCTCTAACCCCTAACCTCTAATCCCTAACCCTCTAACCTCTAATCCCTAACCCTCTAACCCTCTAACCCCTAACCTCTAATCCCTAACCCCTAACCTCTAACCTCTAATCCCTAACCCTCTAACCCTCTAACCCCTAACCTCTAATCCCTAACCTCTAACCCCTAACCTCTAATCCCTAACCTCTAACCCCTAACCTCAAATCCCTAACCTCTAACCCCTAACCTCTAACCCCTAACCTATAATCCCTAACCTCTAACCCCTAACCTCTAATCCCTAACCTCTAACCCCTAACCCTCTAACCCCTAACCCCCTAACCCCTAACCTATAATCCCTAACCTATAATCCCTAACCTCTAATCCCTAACCTCTAATCCCTAACCCTCTAACCCCTAACCTCTAATCCCTAACCCTCTAACCCCTAACCTCTAATCCCTAACCCTCTAACCCTCTAATCCCTAACCCTCTAACCCCTAACCTCTAATCCCTAACCCTCTAACCCCTAACCTCTAATCCCTAACCCTCTAACCCTCTAATCCCTAACCCTCTAACCCCTAACCTCTAATCCCTAACCCTCTAACCCCTAACCTCTAATCCCTAACCCTCTAACCCTCTAATCCCTAACCCTCTAACCCCTAACCTCTAATCCCTAACCCTCTAACCCCTAACCTCTAATCCCTAACCCTCTAACCCTCTAATCCCTAACCCTCTAACCCCTAACCTCTAATCCCTAACCCTCTAACCCCTAACCTCTAACCCCTAACCCCTAACCTATAATCCCTAACCTCTAACCCCTAACCTCTAATCCCTAACCTCTAACCCCTAACCCTCTAACCCCTAACCTCTAATCCCTAACCTCTAACCCCTAACCCTCTAACCCCTAACCTCTAACCCCTAACCTATAATCCCTAACCTCTAACCCCTAACCTCTAATCCCTAACCTCTAACCCCTAACCTCAAATCCCTAACCTCTAGCCCCTAACCTATAATCCCTAACCTCTAACCCCTAGCCTCTAATCCCTAACCCCCCTATCCCACCCCCTGATCATAACCTTGATAACATATTTGTGATGGTAAAGCTCAACAGAATCTGAATAAAGCCAGTTAAATTTGGTTTTGCTGCTTTCTGTGTCCAGCACATCATATTTCTGTCTCTGATGGTTCATCTATGATTGTTTTGAGAGTTATATGCTGCTCGTCAGTCAGGCCTATAGATGTGTGATTGACCGAAGCAGCTCCAGAGTCCCATTCAGTCAGAAATGTTGTAAAGGTGGGCCCATTTTTTTCTTGTGCAACTGTTGATTGGCTCGCATTGTTGCGCTGCAGTTTTTTCAGCAACAGCGGCTGCAAGGAGCGAGCTGAAGAGGTATTGGCCTGCTGTATGGTGCGTTTGTTGACGTGTTGAATGTTGAGTCGACACCGCAGCACCTGAACAAACACATTCCTGAACTGTCTGGAGGAGAGGTTGTAGAGGAAGGGGTTGAGAACAGAGCTGAGATAGAAGAAGGTGTCAGCCACAAGTTGGAGGGTAGCATAGCTCTGGAAGAAGGAGAGCGTCCAGTTGGATTTGGGAACGGCAGCCTTCATGAGACGATGAATCTGGTTAGGAAGCCAGCAAACCGTCAAAGATCCAATAATGAGAACTGTGAAAAGTTGAAAAAATAAGAAAACAGCAGAGTAAACATAGATTCATGTGATAGTAAAACAATGATTCTATCAACGGAAACGTGATTCAGACCATTCACACGTTTAGATTCTTTTTACTGATAGCAGTAGTGTTCAATAAAGATTTTATCACATGTTCTTAAAAAGTTGTTTGTTCTATAAATTATTTTAAAAATGACAGTGTGCTGATCTGTTTATGTGTCTTGCTTGTGATGCTGATGTGTCACCAGTTAAAATTCTGTAAGATGTTACTGGATTTAGGCATGTTATCTTGTTTCAGGATAATGAGAACATGTGGATGTCTGAACAAGTCAGTAAACAATCACAGCATCCTCATTGTTCATGTCTTGTTGTTTCTTGGTTTGCACCAACATTTCCTCAGTATTCAATCTGATGTTTTTCTGTCTCCCTGCAGAGATATTGATGCCAAACAGCCTTTCAACAGGCACAAATTATCTTCCTTCAGACAAAACTTCCTACTAAGCAAAATAAATGCAGATGCAATTATTTAAAAGACTGTGGTCAAGAGAAGCTGAGAGATAGAAACCCTTAAATCAAAATAAGCATTAATAAAACCAGCTAGTTGTTTGTAACGTCTTGATGAAGAAAATGAGGGTGAACTCAGGAGTCAGATGAAAGCAGTGACCGTTACCTGAAGAATCAAAAAGCTTTGATCACTGTCCATTTTGGAAAAATGAACAGACTTCTGTTCCAGTTGTCCAAAACAATATCAAGGACATTTCTTTAGTGCATTTTAAGGAATTTGTAGATTTAAAAAGGTTTACAACAACATTTTTACAATGGATTGACTCTATTTTAGGTCTCAAAAGAACATCAAATACTTCAAGGCATGAACACAAGTGTTTTTGTTATTAAAGGGACATAAGGCAAGATTTGTGAAAAACTACACATGCATTTCCAGTTTATTCAATGCTAATGGGTCATGAAGCATTAAAAACCCAAAATAACGAGGCCATCCGCATATATGTCTGTTGCCTTGGAAACGCTGTGTGCTACATAATGCGCTGCAGTTCGACGTCCGAATTTCCCGCACAGTTGTAGGGATGTGACGTAAATTGACGCTGCATGCGCGTTGCCGACAGCTCTTGAACAGGAAGTACATGGCCGCCGTGGACTTGGATTCAAACACTGAAGGTATACTTATGGATGTTTCTGCAGCCATCAAACGACCTGCATCCACTCTCCCCCCCAAAAAAGTGGCACCACGAAGAAAAAAAAGACTTTATCAGCGGCATCTCGTGAGTCTAAAAAAAATATGACCGAAGCCGGGCAGGCACCCGCATAAATATTGGATATACGTTTGGTTCATGGAGGGAACTTCAGCTGCATTTGGGCGTGAAAACGGATGCTGACATGGTTCATTTCCTTGTGACCAGGTGAGAAAACATTATAGGTCGTGTTTAGAGCCTGATACAGTACAAAAATGATGAGATCAGATCAAATAACAGAGTGGAGAGACCTGACGTGAAGTATGTTAGCCTCCCCGGTGCAGTGCTGTGAAGACGAACAGTCTGTAAAGTGTCTGTGCGCGCTCCCGTGCCGGCTTGGCTGGTGGCTGCAGTTAGCCACAGCGCCTGTCGCGGCAGCACTGAGTCAGATTTTGTAAAGCTGCCTTACAGTGGGGCAAAAAAGTATTTAGTCAGCCACCAATTGTGTAAGTTCTCCCACTTAAAAAGATCAGAGAGGCCTGTAATTTTCATCATAGGTATACCTCAACTATGAGAGACAAAATGAGGAAAAAAAATCCAGAAAATCACATTGTCTGATTTTTAAAGAATTTATTTGCAAATTATGGTGGAAAATAAGTATTTGGTCAATAACAAAAGTTAATCTCAATACTTTGTTATATAGCCTTTGTTGGCAATGACAGAGGTCAAACGTTTTCTGTAAGTCTTCACAGGGTTTTCACACACTGTTGCTGGTATTTTGGCCCATTCCTCCATGCAGATCTCCTCTAGAGCAGTGATGTTTTGGGGCTGACGCTGGGCAACACGGACTTTCAACTCCCTCCAGAGATTTTCTATGGGGTTGAGATCTGGAGACTGGCTAGGCCACTCCAGGACCTTGAAATGCTTCTTACGAAGCCACTCCTTCGTTGCCCGGGCGGTGTGTTTGGGATCATTGTCATGCTGAAAGACCCAGCCACGTCTCATTTTCAATGCCCTTGCTGATGGAAGGAGGTTTTCACTCAAAATCTTACGATACATGGCCCCATTCATTCTTTCCTTTACACGGATCAGTCGTCCTGGTCCCCTTG
This sequence comes from Pachypanchax playfairii, assembly GCA_006937955.1. Lineage (NCBI taxonomy): Eukaryota > Metazoa > Chordata > Actinopteri > Cyprinodontiformes > Aplocheilidae > Pachypanchax > Pachypanchax playfairii. The sequence goes on from SSNP01000087.1 coordinate 255,020, forward strand.
CAGAAAAACAGCCCCAAAGCATGATGTTTCCACCCCCATGCTTTACAGTAGGTATGGTGTTCTTTGGATTCAACTCAGCATTCTTTCCCCTCCAAACACGACAAGTTGAGTTTCTACCAAAAAGTTCTATTTTGGTTTCATCTGACCATATGATGTTCTCCCAATCCTCTTCTGGATCATCCAAATGCTCTCTAGCAAACCGCAGACGGGCCTGGACGTGTCCTGGCTTCAGCAGGGGGACACGTCTGGCACTGCAGGATTTGAGTCCCTGGCGGCGTAGTGTGTTACTGATGGTAGCCTTTGTTACTTTGGTCCCAGCTCTCTGCAGGTCATTCACTAGGTCCCTCCGTGTGGTTCTGGGATTTTTGCTCACCGTTCTTGTGATCATTTTGACCCCACGGGGTGAGATCTTGCGTGGAGCCCCAGATCGAGGGAGATTATCAGTGGTCTTGTATGTCTTCCATTTTCTAATAATTGCTCCCACAGTTGATTTCTTCACACCAAGCTGCTTACCTATTGCAGATTCAGTCTTCCCAGCCTGGTGAAGGTCTACAATTTTGTTTCTGGTGTCCTTTGACAGCTCTTTGGTCTTGGCCATAGTGGAGTTTGGAGCGTGACTGTTTGAGGTTGTGGACAGGTGTCTTTTATACTGATAACGAGTTCACACAGGTGCCATTAATACAGGTAACGAGTGGAGGACCGAGGAGCCTCTTAAAGAAGTTACAGGTCTGTGAAAGCCAGAAATCTTACTTGTTTGTAGGTGACCAAATACTTATTTTCCACCATAATTTGCAAATAAATTCTCTAAAAATCAGACAATGTGATTTTCTGGATTTCTTTTCCTCATTTTGTCTCTCATAGTTGAGGTATACCTATGATGAAAATTACAGGCCTCTCTGATCTTTTTAAGTGGGAGAACTTACACAATTGGTGGCTGACTAAATACTTTTTTGCCCCACTGTAAGTTCCTTTAAGTATTCTTCAGAACATGAACACCTTAAAATTGTTATTTTGTTAAGTTCTGTACTATTTAAGGGTTGGAATCAAACGCAGGAGAGCAGTAATCAGGAGCTGAGCAAAAGGTTTAATATTAATAATGCCAATACCAAAACAGAAAAACACTAATGCCGGGCGGACACTGTGCGATTTCAAGGGGATTTCACCACTATTTTGCCGTCGCAGACCACGCTGCGTCATCGTGGAAACATCGTAGCGTTGGGATGTCAGGTCGGGAGGTCGTAAGCCGTACAGTGTGAAAACACTCACGATGAAGGATTAATTGCTTCTACGTTCTAACGATAATGCTGCAACCTCCTGATCAAACATCTGGCATGTCAGAATTTTCACCGTAGCTCGTACAATGTGCGCGGTGTTACGTCACGATTCTACGTTCGCACCTACGCAGAAGACACCGGTGGAGCAACATTGGCTGACTAATGCTAACATGAAACTATCATAGCTACTGTAAAACAATATATAGTTTAACATTAACGTTACCTCAAGCTCCTGATGAAGGATGGACATCCCATACCGACCACGTCTCCTGAGCCATTCACCGACCCAAATCCTTTTCTTTTCTTTTTTTAGTTTCAGCGCACACAACTGCAACAACTTTCTGCCTGCTCGCCATCTTGTTGTCAGGCACGCTGTGGTTGTCATAGGAACTAGGAACCTTTGTTTTTCGTTGTTCACACTCGAGCGCGTCGTGCCGTTACACACCGACTGACGCAGACAAGTAGTCGTACAGTATGAGTACACATGTCGGGGTCAAATAGAGTACGAGTGACAAACCCGGTCGTGCAGTGGGAGCATTTCCCCGACAGTCAGATTTCTAAAATCGCACAGTGTCCGCCCGGCATTACAGAGGGTGGAGGAAGTACTCGGGGATGACCTGATTGAACGGAGGTAAAAATGAACACAAGTAATCCACACTGAGAAGGGGTAAATCCAAAAAGCAAAGATTCCACCAAGACAGAGAACGAACCGACAAAACACTGACACTCACAAGAGACTTAAATACTAACTAAACTAATTAACTAAACTAGAAACACCTGGACGGAAAAATACTGAACTGAGGAACACAGAGGAAGACTGACAACACAGGAAGTAAACAGGAAAGGAGGAAACATGAGGAGGGAAATACAAACAATGTCAAAATAAAAGCAAAACAGGAAGAGACACAACCGTGAGGAACGAAACAGACCATAAGAGGAACGGGAGGACTCAGAGGAGGACAGGAGGAGACACTAACCCGAAATTAACCCCATAACTAATCTTAAGAAAAACAACTAACCAAAACCAATAGAAGGAATGAGGCAATAGAAATGAAACAAAACCCCAGAGACATAACATATCTTCAATACAGTGGATCACAAACTCTATAAGTAGATCTGTTGGTTTTCCAGGCCAAGAAAAAAAATTGAAAAGAACAAATATTAGAGATGGAAGATGATCCAGTCTGTGCAGCACGAGATGAAATGCCATAAAATACTGAAGACAAATGAATTTATGATGGATCATACATTTCTGCTGCAGTCAAGTTATAGGTCTAGGGCTGTCAAAATGAACGTGTTAAAAACACATTAACGTAAAGCCCCCTTTGATAGCATTAATTTTTTTAACGTACAATTAACACACAGGCTTCCGTAGTTTTCCTATGCCCCCATACACACGCTTCAGGTCTGTTGTCCCTCCTGGTAGTCTGTGAGGTAAATGACAGACAGTAACTCAATGATGCTTCTTAGAGCATGGAAAGTGAAAAAGGTCCATTAAACAGGAAGCTTTAAATCTCGACCAGATGGTAAAACTGAAGTTATTTGTGCTTCCTGTCGATGTGAACTGAGCTATGACCGTAGTACGACTCTCAAATATCAGCTGTTAGTGAAGCATCCAGCTGATGAACAGAGCTCCTCCCCCTCATTGAAACCAAACTACGCTTGATAGTTTTCAGCAGTGACACTTGTTCCAATTTGATAAAATGAACTTCGAGTAACTATTTTGTGCTTAGAGACACTGTTACAGTTATAATAAACATATTTTCATGAAGTATATTTGTCCACTCAACTACTTAAAAGTATAAAAAAACATGAAAAATATTTATGGTCAATTAGGAACATCTGGGATTAATATTGAGTTAACTGGACAATCATGAGATTAATTGCCCTACAAAGGACAGAAAGTTCTTCAAACTACAGTTTGTCATTCACACTCACACATTTGGTAATAAGCTACACACATGATGTAGCCACAGTTATCTTGGGACACATGCTGACAGAGGCAAGGCTACCAGGTGCCACCGGACCCTCCAACCACCACCAAACAACCACCGGACCCTCCAATTACCACCAAACAACCACTGGACCCTCCAATCACCACCAAACAACCACCGGACCCTCCAATCACCACCAAACAACCACCGGACCCACTGATCACCACCAAACAGCCACCAGACCCACTGACCACCACCAAACAGGCACCGGACCCTCTGACCACCACCAAACAGGCACCGGACCCTCTGACCACCACCAAACAGCCACCGGACCCTCTGACCACCACCAAACAACCACCGGACCCTCCAATTATCACCAAACAGCCACCGGACCCTCCAATCACCACCAAACAGCCACCGGACCCTCTGACCACCACCAAACAGCCACCGGACCCTCTGACCACCACCAAACAACCACCGGACCCTCCAATTATCACCAAACCGCATTGATGGCATTCTTCTTCCGCCTCTCGTTGTGAACAGACGCTTTCCAGCTGCTCCCTTATCTTTGTCCTCCCCCACTGTTCCTGCTTCTCGTCTCGTCTCTGTGTTTCTCTGTACTGGCTGCTGCAAATTGAAAATTAGAAAATGGATCTGGTTTCGTGGTCACTCAACGCATTGGACAAAGTTTTCTCAAACCTAAGGCTGAAAAAGGGGGAGCCGTCATGCCCGGAGTCGACCCTCCCGGCTGGGTTTACCATGGATTCCTGGGGCGAGTGGAAGATGGTATGCCTGTCTGTTCTGGCTGTCGAAGACGTGGAGGATGTCTACATATTTGGATTATTGATCGTGGGGTACCTGCTGATCGGCGCTGGTGGTTACCTGATGTATCTACAAATTCTAAAGTTATGGATGTTATGGGCTGGATCTGGCAACACTTGGACTAAAAGATTCGGAGATCAGGATCGCAAACTGGATGCGGTCTCGGAGCAGTACCGCGACCAGCTGGCTGTGATTCTCGAACGGGACAGGGAATGCCAGGTTCGAGACAGCAAGCTGGCTGACGGGGTGCTGGAGCTGAATCGTAAACTGGGTGCGCTGCTGGATCTCACTGGAAGGATTGGTGCCACCTTGGAGAAGTTGCAGTTTCGGCTCGGAGTGGAGAAGTGATTGATTGATTATTGGTACTATGCAATTTGGCCCTAATTCGGATTATTCGGACTTTTTTCCACAATAGTGCACCATATGGACAATGAGAAGCTGTTGCAATTCTTCAGCTTCGACTTAATCTCTGTTATCTCATTTCGGCTGGCCTCAAGGCCAAAACACTGAATTCCTCCTGGAACAGTAAGCACCGAGACACACATCCCCCCTCCTTACCCGTGTCCACCGGGCGCCAAAGACTGTGGAAGACATAACATCTGCGTTGTCCCAGAGACGGTGTCCTTGATAACTCTCTGCACACAACCACATACACTGATTACATTCACATCCTCAAGAAAGTTCTCAACATGTCTTGTGAACATCCCCCCCCGCTGGAGGTTTTTATTGCTTATATCAAGCGCCCCCTCTTGACGGGGCACTGGGTGTAGGGAACCTTTTTTTCTCCTCCCTCTGACCTTACGTGGTCTTATTCATCTTTTTTTTTCCTAACACACAGGCTGATGCGTGCTTATGTATATGTGTATGTATTTGTATGTATTCTCCTGTGTGATCTTGCTGGCCTGATCGAAGTGAGCTGGGTATACCGGCAGCCTGGAGAGTGAAGGTCAAGCTGTTCTCATGTCTCCTTGAATTTCCCTTCTGGGATAAATAAAGTATTTTCATTCATTCATTTCATTCATTCATTTCATTCAAACAGCTACCGGACCCTCCAATCACCACCAAACAACCACCGGACCCACTGATCACCACCAAACAGCCACCGGACCCTCTGACCACCACCAAACAGCCACCGGACCCTCTGACCACCACCAAACAACCACTGGACCCTCCAATCACCACCAAAAAGGCACCGAACCCTCTGACCACCACCAAACAGGCACCGGACCCTCTGACCACCACCAAACAGGCACCGAACACTCCGACTACAACCAAACAGCCAACGGACCCTCTGATCACCACCAAACATCCACCGGACCCTCTGACCACCACCAAACAGCCACCAGGCCCGCTGACCACCACCAAACAGGCACCGGACCCTCTGACCACCACCAAACAGGCACCGAACACTCCGACTACAACCAAACAGCCAACGGACCCTCTGATCACCACCAAACATCCACCGGACCCTCCGACTACCACCAAACAACCACCGGACCCTCCAATCACCACCAAACAACCACCGGACCCTCCGACCACCACCAAACAGCCACCGGACCCGCTGACCACCACCAAACAGCCACCAGACCCTCCGACTACCACCAAACAGCCACTGGACCCTCCGACTTCCACCAAACAGCCAATGGACCCTCCGACCACCACCAAACAGCCACCGGACCCTCTGACCACCACCAAACAGGCACCGAACACTCCGACCACCACCAAACAGCCACCGGACCCGCTGACCACCACCAAACAGGCACCAGACCCTCTGACCACCACCAAACAGGCACCGGACCCTCCAATCACCACCAAACAACCACCAGACCGTCTGACCACCACCAAACAACCACCGGACCCTCCAATCACCACCAAAAAGGCACCGAACCCTCTGATCACCACCAAACATCCACCGGACCCTCCAATCACCACCAAACAACCACGGGACCCACCGATCACCACCAAACAGCCACCGGACCCTCCGACCACCACCAAACAGCCACCGGACCCGCTGACCACCACCAAACAGCCACCGGACCCTCCGACCACCACCAAATAGGCACCGGACCCTCCGACCACCACCAAATAGGCACCGGACCCTCAGATCAGGAGTGTTTTTGATTGCTGGTTGTTTGATTGCAGGTTTTTTTGGTTGAAGGTTGTTTGATAACGGGCTGAAATTTTCTTTCAGCCATGCTGGTTCTCTTTTCTTCAGCTATTCCCTCCTTTGAGTTAGCAGAGAAAGTGCTTTCACTTTTAGATTAGTCTATTTTTTCTTTCATATCACTTAGGCTCATTGATCACATTCCAAGCATTAGAGTGGAAAATTGCTTCTGAGTCAGCACAGATCAGTGATGTTCCTGCTGAAGAGTCTGTATGCAGCTCAAACAGAGAAGGAATGTGAAGCATATGAGACACCCACGTGTTGTTGATAAATCTTTATTACTACTCATATTAGTATGCGTCCCTCATCATGCTGAGCATGCCTTCCTCCAAACTGTGATCTCATCAGTTATCTAAACTCACTGACATGCTTCCTTCTTTCTAAAAGGAAAAACAGAAGTATTTGCTAATTAAACAGCAATTAAAGCCGTTTATTAGAACAATTAATTGCGTATTTGCAGTGAGGGAAGTGTTTCAATGTTTCCATAGTGATAAAGAAAAATTACCCTGAGTCACAGCTTCGAGTAAACACAACTTAATGAGCCATAAAGCTAACTTTTAATAGGTTAGTTCTTTCTTTACTATATAAATTAAAATCATATCACTATTTCATGAGGCTAAGGAAGAAAGGAAAACTGTTGAAAAAAGAAACAGTAATTTGCATGTTTGGTTTATAAAAAAATCAAAAGCTGAAATTGGATTTTTCTGATTTGTTGCATTTGAATAAAATAATCTTTTTTGTTATATTTTGTTGTGATTATTTTACATTTCTCCATTTTAATATGACTTCTGCCTGCTGCGTACATTTGTGTTACATTGTAACTGTGGTCATGACACGCATATGAACTGCTGGAGGGAATGAAATTATAAATTTCTCTTAAACATCA
>SSNP01000087.1:269599-288635 GCA_006937955.1 Pachypanchax playfairii
AATATTCATTTCACAAACGGTTCCCAGTGTGTGAAGAAAAGATCTGAAGTAATTAACCTTTTGTCCTGATGTGACGTGCAGACAACTTAACAGCTAACTTCTCTGCTTCTAATTATTCTTTAACGTCTCAAAGGATTAAACATCATTTTAAGGTAAAGTGAAGCTGCGGCTCCTCTGAAGTCGAGCATCTCAACGTTCTCGGGTTTAGACTTTGAAGAGTCCATCTGGATGTGAGGAACCACCACTGGACCTCACAGAGGGGGTCATGACCCTCAATCTAATGTTCAGTCAAATGGAATATGACATTATTACAGACTGATTCACCATGTGCTGATGCTTTATGAGACTCTGGATGTTTAGAGATGAAGTAAATGAGGTGATTCAGGTTTGTTATTCTGAAATTAAAGTGACTCCAATTATTCTGATTGTTGTACATGCAATCCATACTCACCTAATAAATGCTGAGATATTTGTTTTTTATAGTGTTGCGCTATGCATGATCAGTAAACCCACTAGCGATAGCCTTGAAGGGTGAAGCCTATACGAAATAGAAACCACAGTCATCTGGACAAAGCAGGCAGCGCTGTGAGGATCATGTTCTTTGATTTCTACAGTGTATTTAACACAATTCAACCTGTTTTACTGTGTAAAACCTCCAGAAGACACAGGTAGATGCCTCCACATTCACCTGGGTTAAGGACTACCTCACAAACAGACTGAAGGATTGTGTCTGAGCAGGTGACCAGCAGCACTGGGGCCCCACCGATATGGATTTTTGGGGTTCGATACCAATATAAGACAGTAGCAAAGGCAGATAGCTGATATAATGGTGGATAAATTCAAATGGAAAGTCCCCAACATTGGTTGGGTGTGTTAGGTGGTGCAGGGTCATGCGGTGATTTCATGCCCACCACTTTTACTGTGTTTGTCTGACCAGCTGATTAAAGTGCTGATTTTGTCTCAGGTGAGTTGAAACTACCTGTTAACTTATTATTTGAAACAAGCAGCAGGACAGTTCTGAACAACATGATCAATAATACCTGTAAAACTAACAATGTGTTGTATTGATCACTGGAGAAGTTTTAATGATGAAAACATTTGATTACTTTGCAAAACATGTTTTTGCTGAAGATGTTTACAGGTTAAGATGTAAAAACATCTAAAAAAACATCAACTTACCCAGAAAAATGATGGTCTGCTTCCTGGCTGTCTTGGCCGTTGAGCTTTGATGCTTGGTGGTTGTTTGAGTTCCACTGAACCCTTCATCAGAGATTCTTAAAGGTTTCTGCAGAACCATGATCATCGCCCTGCACATGAAGGCCACGCAGATCAACACAATCATGTAAACAACAAAAGCCACAAAGATGCTGACCCTGTACATCAGCCAGTGCTCCCTCAGGTTAGTGCAGAAAGTGAGATTCTGGGCGGGTCTGTAGTCTCGGGTTGGTATGTATCCCTGTGTTCCTGTGGCAAACAGCAGAGGCAGGGCCACCAGGATGGACACCACCCACACGAAGGTGATGAGGGCAGACGTGCGTTTTTCACCAAATGCTTTGAAATGAAAAGGGTGGCAGATGGCAATATAGCGCTCAAAGCTAAGTGTGGCTACATTGAGGATGGTGGCATAACTGCAAGCCTCAAACAGGAAGTTGTAGATCTTGCAGGAAGTATTACCTGATGCAGAGCTAAAGGGGAACCAGATGGCACTGTAGAGCTCCACTGGCATGCCAATTAGGAGCACCAACAGGTCGGAGCTGGCCAGGCTGACCATGTGGTCCGTCACGTTCTTCTGGAGGTAGCCATTACGCTTCAGGACTTGTGTGACTCTGATGGTGACTGAATTACCAACAATACCCATCAGCAGCATGAGAATGTAGAGGATCGTCATGAACATTTTGACAGCATGGTTAGGTTCAAGTTTACTCCAGTCGATTATTCCATCTGTAGAATTATTCTCAGTCATGATCACAAGGCGATGAGTCAATGTTCCAGGTATTGATAACCTTATCAGTTCTAGGTTGGACCTCTGATCTGTCCCGGGGGACAAGTCTCCGATCAAAGATTACAGCCTAGACTCAAAACCACCTTTCTATTAAATTATCTCAGATTCTCCAAAGAGTGGATCTCATTGGGTTGGAAACATCACGGGTTTATCAATATCTGTTAAATCCTTCAGGATCTTGGATTTTCTCCTTCATACTCACTGATTTAACAGCTTCCAGGGTTTGGTGCCCAACCCAGACCATCTAACCCAGCATGGATGAAGAGTCCTCTGCAGATAATCGTTTAGTTTCGTCTCAGTGTGAGAGAAGTGTTAGCCAACACTGAAATCACATACGTTTCCTCCTACGTCCCACGAGGGCGGGACAGTTAAACATTAAACAGGCTTCATGTCTTATCAGTATTAATGGGCCTCTGTTTACACGAACCTTCAGCTTTCAGCAGAAATAACAAATGATGTGAGGTTTGTGGAGGGAAGGAGGGACACACCGGGTCAGAGACTCTTCATTTGATCCATCCTTTCAGAGCGGTGTGGGGGCAGTTTGGGGTTCAGCATCCCAGTCGAGGGTATTCCAGCACATGGCCTGCCAGGGTTTGGGATTGAACCCTTCACCTCCTCCGTCATCGGCCAAAGAGTCACTTTGTCTGTAGGACCCATTTGGTGAATATTAGACAGACGTGTCACCCTGCCGATGTTCCGTGTTGTCCCCACGTGAGCCGTCCCAGATGAGATCCACGTTTGGGTTAATGCCTATTCAACACAAATCAACTCAGTCATAAGCAGTGATCAATGACATGTTAATGTATACATCCCATTCTGGGGGAGCTGAGCTGCGCTCTCCAGTAGCTAGACAGGCTTGTGTCACCATGATGGACTCATACCATTTATTCTGAATAAACAGACATCTGATACAGAGTTTTAGAAAGATGTTTTAATAGTGCACTGAAACATGAAAACAGACTCAAAAATAAAGAATTATTCCAGATCAAAGGAGACTTTTACTATCAAAGGCTTTTGGAGCTTCTTCAGATGGTTTAACACCTTCATTAATGACACGTAAATACAAAAAAAGTGCTCCGACAACAAACACACCAAGAACCTGAGAAAGAAAATGATTCCATAAGCACCATCAACAGAAGATAAACATCTGTACCTCATCTCTCAGAGGAACCACCTGAAAAAGTTTTCTCCATCATCTGTTTCTCTAAAGTATTTCATAAGCTGAAATTATTTCTTCTCACCAGCTTCTTTCAGCTTCGTACAGACAGTTAGTCACAAACACAATAAAAACTGTCTGACATTTAACAGGACAAGAGGAAGATTCCCCTCCAGCTGCAGTGTCTCCATACAACACGGCTTCTTCCTGAATCACAGCTGGCATCTGTTCTGTCTCAGGACGGTCCAAGAGTCTCTTCTCTTGGTGCTGATGTTGGATCACCTGAAAGATGAAGACTGACGTCTGACCCAACAGTAAAGTTCAAAATCATGAAATCAGCTTGTTTCTGACCACAGCTGATGAAATCAGTCCGTTTACGTACGAACCCGTGTTCTAAAGTTCTGGTAGAACATGGATCAAGCTGTTTGGGTTGGACTGCTTCACACGTTACATACAAGAGGACAGTTTAGTGTTCCAATTTAGTCACATGACATCGACTAACAGCATCATGTCATACCACAACGTTCTCACATACGACTGTGTGTGTGTGTGTGTGTGTGTGTGTGTGTGTGTGTGTGTGTGTGTGTGTGTGTGTGTGTGTGTGTGTGTGTGTGTGTGTGTGTGTGTGTGGTCAGAGCTAGAGTAAATAAATTAAAGTCATTGAGACACTGTAGTTGATTCAATGTCTTGAAAATCTTCCAGATTGTCATTTCAGCATCATTCACCTTCAGAGAGAAACACCAGGAGAAAAACCTTCAGAAACAGGATTTTACTTCTCAAAAGTCCTCATGCAAAAACCAAAGAGGGTTAAAAACCAGAACCAGACCAGGTCCAAATGTTTTTTTGAACCTGAATGGATTACAGTGACCCAGGTGATGTGATGCAGCTGATTGGATGGCTCACACACAGGGCCCGCCTTTCAGGGTTACTCTCTTTGTTCCATTAATTCATGGTACCAATAACCTTCATTAGTTCAATAATATTTGCTCATGTTGACGTGAACGCTGAGGTGTAACAAGGTTTTGAATGTTTACCTGCCCAGGAGGGTTCTGAGGTCAGCTGATCAGCTGCTATTAGATGTTCCTAAATACAAGTTAAAACAAAAGCTACAACAGCTGCTCCTAAACTACAGAACATTTACCATCACACATTAGATTCTTTACAAGTCTGGAAACTTTAAAAGCAGCACTAAAACCCACTTGTTTGGTTTTTTAACAGGATTTAAATTTTATATCAGTAGTTTTATTGTTTCTTCATGTCTTCAGACATTCTGCTGTGTTCTTACATCCACCTGCAGAGGTCAGGTGATCACTCACCTTTAGATGGCTGGATCATGAACAGAAGCTTCCTTCATGTGGAGAAACTGTGTTGAGAGGAATAAGACTTTCACACTGCTCACTGTCTTCTGGCAGTCTGAAGGAGACGAAGGACATGTCAATCATCACAGCTGTCAACCTGACAAACATCTTTATTACAAACATCAAAAAGAAGCAGAACATAAATGCTTGAACTCCTTCAGCTGACTGCAGCTTTACCTTCAGAATACCACAGAAGAAGAGGCTAAACCGTGTCACAACAACACGCCATTTTCTCCCTTCAAGTTTTAACAGCAAAAAGATTCAAGGAAGAAGTGAGAGCTGACTTCCTGTGCCTGAACCTGGTCTCAGACCAATGTGTGTATGTTTCTATGTAACGCGGGTAACGACCAGCTAATGAGGAAATGACTTCAGTGCTGATAAAACACTCATCAGCTGAGCGTTTTCCTTGTACAAATCACATCATCCACAAAAACCTGTTTAATTTCTCAGCTGAACAGTAACTGTAACTCTGTCCTCTGACTCTCTTCTGAAGACATGGAACTAAAGATGTAAAAACATCTGGATTTAAAAACATCTGTCAGAGTTTTAATCCCTCTCTTGAATCTTACTGTACACACCTCTGAATACGATGTTTCCTGAACGTGAAAGCGTAGAGTCTCCTCAGTCCAACCAGAACCGGGTCCCAGTTGTTGTAGTGGCACAACACTGTGGCGATGAAGAAGGAGAGGAAGACAGGAACTGCTCCTGCAAAAAACAACCAGGAGAAACGCACCTGGAAGGAGAGAACAGATGTTCCATCAGACTGTTTTAAACTGGACCTCAGAAACCTGTATCAGAGCAGCTGTCACCATAAAAAGTCTCACGCCACACACACGCCAGAGTCCCCTTGTTTCAGTCAACCACACACACACCCACACACACACACACACACACACACACACACCCACACCCACACACACACCCACACACACCCACACACACACACACACACACACACACACACACACACACACCCACACACACACACACACACACACACCCACACACACACACACACACACACACACACACACACACACACACACACACACACACACACACACACACACACACACACACACACACACACACACACACAAGTGTGTTTTGGTATCCTTATGGGGACCGTCCATTGACTTCCATTGATTTTAGTAACTAGATTTATACCTAACCCAAACCCTTTTACTAACCTTAACCATTACTGATCTATAACTAACCCTAAGACTAACTAAAACTCTATTCACACCATACCTATAAACCTAACCCCTAACCCTAAAAAGGGGAGTCCCCCTCATGGGGACCAGGCTTCGGTCCCCACAACAACCCTCGGACCCCAGAAAGATAGTAAAAGTCAGGAAACGGGTCCCCAGGAGGTCAGAAATACAAACCCACACACACACACACACACACACACACACACCCACACACACACACACACACACACACACACACACACACACAAGTGTGTTTTGGTATCCTTATGGGGACCGTCCATTGACTTCCATTGATTTTAGTAACTAGATTTATACCTAACCCAAACCCTTTTACTAACCTTAACCATTACTGATCTATAACTAACCCTAAGACTAACTAAAACTCTATTCACACCATACCTATAAACCTAACCCCTAACCCTAAAAAGGGGAGTCCCCCTCATGGGGACCAGGCTTCGGTCCCCACAAGAACCCTCGGACCCCAGAAAGATAGTAAAAGTCAGGAAACGGGTCCCCAGGAGGTCAGAAATACAAACCCACACACACACCCACACCCACACACACACACACACACGCACACACACACGCACACACACACACACACACACCAGAAAGGTAGGTGGGTCTCTGGATCGGTTGGTCATGTAATCCTGTTCAGTTCAAACGAAGCATCAGACCCCGCCCCTCTCCTTCCACCTGAGGGTCTTTGTTGAACTGGTTACCATGTGTTTTGGTCACATGACTTAAAGCAGAACTAAGTAAGTTTTTTCACCTCAATAAATGTTTTCTAGAGTCCCTGTGGGGGTAAACAAGGACTTGGCGGGGTGATTCGTGGGTCCCTCCCCTCCCTCCGGGGTCTGTGTCCTGAAAGCAGCACTTGCAACTTTCAGTGGATCGGACCCGACTAATCTCGCGAGAACAAACCTGCTTTACGGCACTCACACTCACGTACATAAATACAAGCATGAAGCCCTTGCCGTTGTTAGCAACACCACCCTTAGGAGCGCAAAGATGACAATAATACTCACCTGTCGAGACATTTTCTTGGTTTTGTTTTTCTTTCTTCTTGCAAAAGCGTTCTCTGCGCGTTGTTGTTGGGGGGGCGGCGGCGGGGTGGAGGGGGGTGGGGGTCTGCGGCGGGGGAACGTTACGACAGTGAGCTTTCACAGGGGACCAGTAGGGGGCGAGCGAGAGCAAAACTTACTTAGTTCTGCTTTAAGGTGTGAATTGTTGTTAAAGTGTTAAGGGGCTCAGCTCCATCTTATAGCTGGATGCTTTGCACTTTTCAGTTTGAATTAAATGATTAAAAACATTAACATTTTTATTTCTTACACTGAATAAAAACTGACCTTCTCCATGCAAATATCTGCTAAAATGGAGAGCGGGATGATGAGGCTCAAAGCCATTGTCCCAATAAGAGACGACGTCAGGAAACAGCCCCTGATGACACAACAACAGAACTTCCTGTTAGAAGAACCACAATTTTTAAATGATACTTCCCAGGGGTGTCAACCTCCAGGCCTCGAGGGCCACTATCCTGCATGTTTTAGATGTTTCCCTGTTTCAACACACCTGATTCAAATGAACAAGTCGTTAACAGGCTTCTGAAGGACTTGTTGAAATACAGAGGATTAGAATCAGGTGTGTTGAAGCAGGGAAACATCTAAAACATGCAGGATAGTGGCCCTCGAGGCCTGGAGTTTGACACCCCTGCTTCATTCAATTGTTCTCAAATCTTCATCACACTGCTGCAGATCTGCTCCTGAGTCTTTAAAATCCCAGTCCTCTTGATTTGAATATATTAAATATGAGAAGCTCACCAGAGCCACAGGAACTCTGAGAGAACCGTTCCAATGAGCCCATTGATGAGGATGTATGTCCACACCAGCTGGCTGGGAAGCTCGAAGGCCTCAAAGCCCGTGTAGTGAAGCAGAAGGAAACCGGGCCACAACAACAGCAGGTTGAACAGACCCACAAACCCTGAAAAACACACAACAGTTTCCAGCTCAGAGCGCAGTAAAGTGTAAAAATTGTCACAAAGGTCTTCACAGCATTCAACTCCTCACCAAAAAACATTGGAATGTCCAGTTTGTCCTCCCGATCCACCCGTCTCTTGATCATTACAATGTAGACAGCGTACAGAACCGCCCCGACCAGAGACCACAGAGAACCTCCAGAAACATCACAGTTTCTTATAAGTTTCAAAATGCACTAATTTAACACTAAAGTGTTAAAGAGAATGTCGTTTCCATGGTTACCTAAAACTCCTTTATCATCAGGGCTGTCCATGCTGGAGAAGCTCACCAGGACAACACCTCCAATACTAAACACAGAAATCCAAAAACACATTTCATTCATCTACAGCAGGGGTCTCAGACTCTGGCCCTTCAGGTCCACTATCCTTCAGGTTTTAGGTGTTTTTCAGCGCCAACACATCTGTTTGAAATTATTCAATTACCTCCTCGTCATATTAACGAGTTATACAGAGGCCTGTTAACGACCTGCTCATCAAAACCAGGTGTGTTTAAGAACATCTAAAACCTGTAGGTTAGCAGAAGGACTGGAGTCTGACACCCGGATCTCAACACTCACAAAAACAAGAACATTTTACAGGAAACAAAGCAAAAAAAAACAAAACAAAAAACAGCGTGTTAGTTTAATGTTGATACAGACATCTGATCCATCCCTTTAGTTATGCTGCTATAGTCTCAAACTGCTGGAGGACATATTGACCACATTTCCCCAGTGGGTCCAGGCAGAACTCATCCTAATTTTGCTTCTGGGTTTTGACTCACATGTTGTTCATATAAGTCTCAAATTTTGCATCAACTCCATATTATGAATCTTCTGCTTAATAAAATCTGAGGACTCCAACTGTGAGATGTGTGCCCCCCATTAGCCTGAACCTCACCTCATCAGTGGGTGTTTTGGGAACAGAAAACAAGAACAACCAACCCAGACTGTAATGATGATCCTGTCACCTGGAACATGACCTACCTGAGAGCCACAGCTAAGAGTTTGGACAAAGTAAAACGGTCGGTGCTGTTACTGGGAAAGATGGCGGCTAAGATGAGTGTAAAGAGACCTGGAGAGAGACGTGCAAGACATCAGCACAACAGCTGAGGTGTTGCTTACAGACTGAAGTCTTTTCATTTCACAGATATTAAGCAGGTGAAGAGAAACTCACCTGACGTGGAAGACAGAATGTTAACGATGGCGACCTGTGTGTCAGACAGAGCTTCTTGGTAGGACAGATTAGCGAGGAACCACTGGAAAATAGACATGTTTGGAATCAGAATCAGCTTTACTGCCCAGTGATATTGAAAAAAAGAGTCTCTCTGGTCCCTCTGTGGTGAATCTAAAACAGTTGAATCAGACCAAATCAACTTAATCAGGCCTATCGATCTTTCACTTCCCCTCACCGAGCCGAATCTGCAACTTCTCCAAGTTGGCACTAATCCTTCCAGTCAGATCCAAAACCGCAGATGGAGGGAGTCGGAGGGAAGGAGTCAGAGGGAAGGAGTCAGAGGGATGGAGGAGGTCAGAGGAAAGGAGTCAGAGGGATGGAGGAGGTCAGAGGGAAAGAATTAGAAAGATGGAGGGAGTCAGTGGGATGGAGGAGGTCAGAGGGAAGGAGTCAGAGGGAAGGAGTCAGAGGGATGGAGGGGATCAGAGGGATGGAGGAGGTCAGAGGGATGGAGGAGGTCAGAGGGAAGGAGTCAGAGGGATGGAGTCAGAGGGAAGGAGTCAGAGGGATGGAGGAGGTCAGAGGAAAGGAGTCAGAGGGATGGAGTCAGAGGGAGGGAGTCAGAGGGATGGAGGGGGTGAGAGGGAAGGAGTCAGAGGGATGGAGGAGGTCAGAGGGAAAGAATTAGAAAGATGGAGGGGGTCAGAGGGATGGAGGAGGTCAGAGGGATGGAGGAGGTCAGAGGGAAAGAATTAGAAAGATGGAGGGAGTCAGTGGGGAGGAGTCAGAGGGATGGAGTCAGAGGGAAGGAGTCAGAGGGATGGAGGAGGACAGAGGGAAGGAGTCAGAGGGAAGGAGTCAGAGGGAAGGAGTCAGAGGGATAGGGGGGGTCAGAGGGAAGGAGTCAGAGGGAAGGAGTCAGAGGGATAGGGGGGGTCAGAGGGAAGGAGTCAGAGGGAAGGAGTCAGTGGGATGGAGGAGGTCAGAGGGAAGGAGTCAGAGGGAAGGAGTCAGAGGGATGGAGGGGGTCAGAGGGATGGAGGAGGTCAGAGGGAAGGAGTCAGAGGGATGGAGGAGGTCAGAGGGAAAGAATTAGAAAGATGGAGGGAGTCAGTGGGGAGGAGTCAGAAAGATGGAGGGGGTCCGAGGGATGGAGGAGGTCAGAGGGAAGGAGTCAGAGGGATGGAGGAGGTCAGAGGGAAAGAATTAGAAAGATGGAGGGAGTCAGAGGGAAGGAGTCAGAGGGATGGAGTCAGAGGGAAGGAGTCAGAGGGAAGGAGTCAGAGGGAAGGAGTCAGAGGGATAGAGGGGGTCAGAGGGAAGGAGTCAGAGGGATGGAGTCAGAGGGATAGAGGGGGTCAGAGGGAAGGAGTCAGAGGGAAGGAGTCAGAGGGATAGGGGGGATCAGAGGGATGGAGGAGGTCAGAGGGAAGGAGTCAGAGGGAAGGAGGGGGTCAGAGGGAAGGAGTCAGAGGGATGGAGTCAGAGGGATAGAGGGGGTCAGAGGGAAGGAGTCAGAGGGATGGAGTCAGAGGGATAGGGGGGGTCAGAGGGAAGGAGTCAGAGGGATGGAGGGGATCAGAGGGATGGAGGAGGTCAGAGGGAAGGAGTCAGTGGGATGGAGGAGGTCAGAGGAAAGGAGTCAGAGGGATGGAGTCAGAGGGAAGGAGTCAGAGGGATGGAGGAGGTCAGAGGAAAGGAGTCAGAGGGATGGAGGAGGTCAGAGGGAAAGAATTAGAAAGATGGAGGGAGTCAGAGGGATGGAGGAGGTCAGAGGGAAGGAGTCAGAGGGATGGAGGAGGTCAGAGGAAAGGAGTCAGAGGGATGGAGGAGGTCAGAGGAAAGGAGTCAGAGGGATGGAGTCAGAGGGATAGAGGGGGTCAGAGGGAAGGAGTCAGAGGGAAGGAGTCAGAGGGAAGGAGTCAGAGGGATAGAGGGGGTCAGAGGGAAGGAGTCAGAGGGAAGGAGTCAGAGGGATAGGGGGGGTCAGAGGGAAGGAGTCAGAGGGAAGGAGTCAGAGGGATAGAGGGGGTCAGAGGGAAGGAGTCAGAGGGAAGGAGTCAGAGGGAGGTTCCACTGTGCCTCTGTAGGTGAGGTGTCTTGACAATGAGAAACACCCTGGATCTGAAACGCTTACAGGAAGTGGTTTGGACCAGGAGTTACTGCTACCTTTTACTTACCACAAAGCAGAAGAAGAAGCTGATTTTAGCCACATCAGTGATGGTTAGCTTTCCCATAGTGCGCAGCATGGCCTCATGGTCCTTGGCAGCAGGGTAGGACATGCGGGACAGTTTGGCCTCGAGGGCCTGAGTGGACGGCAGCTGACGCACCTCCATGATGTTACTGAAACGGACCCGCTGCTTTTTAAAGGCTGTGGGAGGAACAAAGACGGTGGTAAAGATGGAGGATAAAACAAAACAAACTGGGTCATGTGATGTCGAGTTAGCAGCCGTTATTCTAACGTTCAATACAAAATCATCAATAGCCTCCAAATATTGACTCAGAACACAAACAGGAATGTTGAGATTCACTGAATGAAAAGATTTGTGTATGTAGTCACACTGAGGCTGGTCACATGATGACACCAAGCTGTTTAAAGGTTCATACAGATGGATGTTTATTTAGCAACTAATGGCTCTGAAGACAGAAGGTTTTATTGATGTTCATGCATTAACACTGCCATCTGCTGGTAATCACAGAAACAGACCGCAAGATCCAAAAATAAGGTTCATCAAAGAAACGCTCCTTCAGGTCACGGAAGGTCACAGACAAACACAAGTGACCTCTGACCTTCCCACAACTGTCTGTGAGAATCACCGCTGATGTCTTTCCTCCTTGGTGTCATGTTAGAGTTGTAGTCTTACACACCTCTCTGCAGCTTCTCTGTCGTTACCCTCCCACTTTCCTATAGAGACGGTGTCTGCTCAACCACGGTTCAAATTAAATAAACAAATATTTAGTTCTAGAAAAATAAATAATAAAAATCTGATTAAAATAAATACAGTTACTAATATAAAACCTGTAAATAAAACCATTAGATGTGGTTTACTGAATGTTAGATCTCTTTCATCTAAATCTCTGTTAGTTAATGATCTGATAATTGATCATCATATTGATCTATTTAGTCTTACAGAAACCTGCAGCAGGAGGATCATGTTAGTATTAATGAATCAACTCCTTCTAACTACCTTAATCTTCATGTTCCTCCAGCAACAGGTCGAGGAGGAGGAGTAGCAGCTATTTTCCAGTCAGGTCTATTGATTAGCTCTAGACCAGTTACTAGTTATAATTCTTTTGAATTTATGACCCTCAGTATTTCTCACCCAAATTGGAAATCAGAGGAACCTATTTTACTTGTTGTTGTATATCGTCCACCAGGTGCTTATTCTGAGTTCTTGTCTGAATTTTCAGTCTTTTTATCAGAACTATTATTGAAATCTGATAAAGTCATTATAGTGGGAGATTTCAATATTCATGTTGATGTTGAAAGTGATAGTTTGAATATAGCTTTTAATGATCTTTTGGATTCAGTTGGTTTCTCTCAGAATGTAAACAGACCAACTCATTANTGTCATCATACTCTTGATCTTGTTCTGACTTATGGTGTAGAGATTGAACAGCTGATAGTGTTTCCTCACAACCCTGTCTTGTCTGATCATTTTTTAATAACCTTTGAGTTTACAATGATGGACCTCACCGCTCCAGATAGAAACTTTAACTACCGTAGATGTTTATCAGAAAATGCTGTATCTAAATTCAAAGAATCTATTCCGTTAGCTTTATCTTCATTCCAGAAGAATAATATAACAGAGAGCAGCTACAAAGCCTGGCGAATTGATGATCTTACTGATAATTTTACAGCTTCAATGCGCACGTCATTGGATAAAGTTGCTCCTCTGAAAATGAAGGTAATCAGCCAGAGGAGGCTCCTTGGTTTAATTTAGAGCTGCGTATGCTAAAAAGAACTTCAAGAAAGTTAGAAAGGAAATGGCGTTCCACTAAGCTAGAAGAAGTTTATTTATCTTGGAGAGATAGTCTGCTTGTATACAAAAGAGCCCTTCGTAGGGTTAGAACTGAGTATTACTCGTCCCTCATAGAGGAGAACAAGAACAATCCCAGGTTTCTGTTTAGTACTGTAGCCAGATTAATAAAAAACCCAACTTCTGTTGAACCGTGTATCCCTGTAACCCTCAGTAGTGATGACTTCATGGAATTCTTTACTAATAAAATAGATTAAATTAGAGAAAAAATCTATAATGTCCTTCTGTCCACTGTTGTCTCTGGTTCGTTGTCCAGTGAAGCAGCTTTAGAATCTGAATCATGTTTAGACAGTTTCTGTCCAGCTGATCTTAATGAGTTAACACAAATTATAGCTTCTTCTAAACCATCTACATGTATGTTGGATCCTGTTCCAACCAGACTTTTTAAAGATGTCTTCCCATTGATTAACACATGGATATTGGACATGATCAATATGTCTTTAATGAATGGACATGTGTCTAAGGCCTTTAAGGTTGCTGTTATTAAACCTTTACTTAAGAAACCTGATCTTGATCCAGGATCTCCAGGTAATTATCGACCTATATCCAATTTACCCTTCATCTCAGACATTCTAGAAAAGATAGTTTCAAACCAGTTATGTGATCATTTACACAGTAATAATCTTTTTGAAGAGTTACAGTCAGGATTTAGATCATCAGCACTGAAACAGCACTGGTGAAAGTTTCTAATGATATTCTCATGTCCTCAGACAGTGGACTTGTGTCTGTACTTGTCCTGTTAGATCTCAGTGCTGCGTTTGATACTATAGATCATAAGATCCTATTGAAGAGGCTTGAATATGATATTGGGATTCAGGGAACTGCATTAAACTGGTTTGAATCATATTTAACTGAAAGATTCCAGTTTGTTCATGTAAATAATGAATCTTCTTCATATACCAGAGTCAGTCATGGAGTTCCTCAGGGTTCAGTGCTTGGACCAATCCTCTTTACTATATATATGTTCCCGCTTGGTAAAATTATTAGACAACATGGTATAAAATTCTATTTTTATGCTGATGATACTCAGTTATATCTATCAATGAAGCCTGATGAGACCAACCAGCTGCAGAGATTACAAGCTTGTCTTAATGATGTAAAATGTTGGATGACGCTTCATGTTTTGCTTTTAAATTCAGACAAGACAGACGTTGTGACTTTTGGGCCTGAGAACCTTATAGGAACAAGTTGTGTAGTCAGTCATCTACGTTGGATGGCATTAATTTGGCCTCCAACAAGAAGGTAAAGAACCTGGGTGTTATCTTTGACCAGGACATGTCCTTTAGTTCTCATATAAAACATGTTACCATGACGACCTACTTCCACCTGCGGAATGTTGATAAAATTAGGAGCATTTTGAATCAAAGAGATGCAGAAACTTTAGTTCATGCATTTATTACTTCTAGACTTGATTACTGTAATTCATTATTATCAGGATGTTCTAATAGTTCTGTTAAAGACCTCCAGCTGATCCAAAATACTGCTGCCAGAGTTCTGATGAGAGTTAGAAGGAGAGATCATATTTCTCCTGTTTTAGCATCACTTCATTGGCTCCCTGTAAGGTCTAGAATAAAGTTTAAGGTTTTACTTTTGACGTATAAGGCCTTGAACGACCAAGCTCCAGCTTATATTAAAGATCTTATTGTTCCATATTTTCCTAACAGAACACTTCGCTCTCAGACTGCAGGTCTGCTTGTAGTTCCTTGAGGTTCTAAAAGTAGAATGGGAGGAAGAGCTTTTAGTTATCAGGCTCCTCTCCTGTGGAACCAGCTTCCACTTTTTATCCGTGAGGCAGACACCTTGTGTAGTTTTAAGAATAGACTTAAAACTTTCCTTTTTACACAATCCTATAGTCAGGGTTAGCTTGGGTTCTCCTGATCCATCCCTTTAGTTATGCTGCTATAGGTTTAGACTGCCGGAGGACATACGGTCCACATGTCTTCACTCTGCTGTTTTTCTTTACTCTCCATGTTTGTATTGATTGTTACTGCTGCCATTAACAGTTTCTCTGTTTATCTTTCTATAGACGTGACGACTGTCCAAATCCATCAGTGTTTGTCTCTTTCCTGTCAGCTCAGACCCCAGTCGGCTAAGGCAGAAGGTCCCCCATCCTGAGCCGGGTTCTGGTTCTGGTTCTGCTAGAGGTTTCTTCCTGTTAAAAGGGAGTCGTTCCTTTCCACTGTCACCAATTGTGCTGCTCAGGATGGAGGATTGATCTGAACTAACAATTCAACCCAATCGGCTGGTTCCTTAGATAGAAAATGTTTTATTATTAATTGGTTGATTTTTCTGTGAAGTGCCTTGAAATGACTTTGTCATGAACTGGAACTTTATAAATAAATAAACTTGAAACTTGACACGCACCTGTATGCTCCAGACAGCAGACTGACCAAACTCATGCCATCAATACTAATGATGATCAGGTAATCAATACTTGTGATCAGGAGCTCTGGTCAATTCTGAGCCCTTTTTAAAAGTTTTTATTATTGTTATCAGCTTTTTATCTCGTCTCCATCCATGAACATAAAGAATGTCTCACTTTGTCTAATGTGGTTTAAAAAATGACTTTTACACTCACGAGTTTCACAGTCTCTATGGAAACAGTCAGACGAATCAGCTGGTACATCCTGGAACTTCACTGGGACGTACAGGGGTTCACTCTGTACAAGGATGGACACACACACAAACACAAGTGTGTTTTGTTATCCTTATGGGGACCGTCCATTGACTTCCATTGATTTTAGTAACTAGATTTATACCTAACCCAAACCCTTTTACTAACCTTAACCATTACTGATCTATAACTAACCCTAAGACTAACTAAAACTCTATTCACACCATACCTATAAACCTAACCCCTAACCCTAAAAAGGGGAGTCCCCCCCATGGGGACCAGGCTTTGGTCCCCACAAGAACCCTCGGACCCCAGAAAGATAGTAAAAGTCAGGAAACGGGTCCCCAGGAGGTCAGAAATACAAACCCNACACACACACACACACACACACACACACACACACACACACACACACACACACACACACACACACACACACACACACACACACACACACACACTCACACACACACACACACACAGGATAGTGTTACAAAGTCAGCGGCTTGACTTGGCCTTTTCATTTTGGGGTGTTTTACTCGGAGCTTCCACACGTACCAAGCAGTTGTTCACAGTGTTTTCGTTGGTGCAGCGGGAGAAGTACGTCTCAGCATCAGCAAACTGCAGGATAACACAACATCAACATTCATTCAAGCCGTTCTCCTCCAGGTTCCATCAGGTTTTTCATTTTAGCTGCTACATATCAAACACTTATTTCAGACTTTTAAAACATGGTTAAATCAGTGTGAACCAGCCGGTTGATGCAGGCTCCACTGCAGTGCTTTGAACAACATATCAGTAAACATGACGACATGTATGTTTGTAATCCAGCTACATATAAAACCATTACTCTAGTAAACTCAACTCAAAGCATTTCACTTACAAATGCAGAGTGTCGGTGTCTCAGAGTGCCGGTGCACTGCTGCCTCCAAGGCCGCCACAACAAGAAACCCAGCAAATACAGCACAAACATGGACGTCTTGGTGAAGGTGCTGAAGAAGGGTTTGTTGTACTCCTGCCGCTTGAAGATGTACTACAGCAAAATTCAAGAGGAAAATCATTTATCTCCTGTAGTTGGAAAGGCTCCGCCTTTCTGCACGTCCACATTCAGACACATTTACCTCAATGTTTTCAATGATTCTCCTGTCCAATTCGTTCCTCTTTGCAAATACTTGTTAAAAGTAAACAATACATAAATAATGAACTGGCTCTAAATGTGTTACAGATACTGAACTACATGTGACATGTGGTGCTCACAGATCACATGACTTTGTAACTCTCAAGATTTGACTAAAACAGCTGGAAGTCCATCATCTCGACATCAGATGATATTGGAGTTTGAAATGAGCTGCAGGTCAACAGGATCTTTGTGTCATGAGAACGAGTCATGAACATGAACTCAGTTCCACCGAGTCGCTCACGTCAGGATCAGACATCAGTAACTCCTCGACACATTTTAGTCTCTTTTCTTTCTCTTTCTCTCCTTCTGACTGTTTATCTATTCCTTTACATCCACCATGACACTGAGACTGACTGTGTTTGATCAGCAGAACCTGAAGGAACTGATTTCAACTCAAACAGCATCAGAACTGGTTCTGTTCACATCATCTCGTCTCCTGATTCCATTTCTCCTTCCTGTTTCATCACTTCCTGGAAAAGAACCTTCCTTGAAATTGTGCCGTGATATTCTATAAATCTGCATGTTTGAGACTTTATTACTGTAAATCTGAATCTCCTGGTTTGTGTGTGAAAGTGTCGACAGGAACAAATATGATATTAACTGATATGAAGCAGTAAAATAAAAATCCTGCCGCCATTAGGCCTCGGACCCCCATGTCTCTTTGTTAAAGAGTCCCTTCCATTCAAACAGTGTTTCTGAGGTTTCTGTTGAATATTTTAGCTCCACAGGTGTTCTTACCTTCATAGTGGGTGAAAACAGGTCAACAACTTCTCTTTCAGTTTTAATCTCTCAAACTACGCAGGTGGTGATAAAACCCGAGTTCTCCCGAGTTCTAACGACCTGTATCTGTTTCATCACAACTCCTTTGTTTGTTAGTATTCATCAGCTCCTGCAGTTGAAACCACGCCTAGCATGCTGCTGGCTAAAAGCTGTTAGCATAAAATGTAACAAACAGGAAGAGAGAACGTCTGATGTTTCATGCACAGCGGGGCAGGAAACAGTATACCTTGCTCTCATAGGCTAGTTTGTTAGCCAATCAGAGCCCAGCAAATTTGATTAATGAATATGAATGAGCTGCTGCCGAAGCCTGACGGAACCAGCCGAATTTTGAAGCAAACAGATTGGTCTGTTAATCAGTGTTTCCTAACATTTTTTACAGATAAAATATTTCATATTACAGGTTAATACTTAAGAAATAACCACAAAGTCATGAAATATGTATGAAATGGCCTCTTTAAAGTGGAGCTCAGGCTCTGATTCACATTAAAAGTGCAGGGAAAAGCAGACTGTAATGAAGTGCTTACTGAGGTTAGCTCGGAGGAGGCTACCCAGATGACGTCCACCAGCAGCAGGATCACCACACCCAGGGCCATCCGCCTCCGCTGGGCCATGGAGCTGCTCTGAGAGCTCATCCGGTTCATGACGAACACCCACTCCATCAGGACACTGAGGGAACTTTCATCAGACAAAATTATATTACAGATTCTATTATTTCAAGAAGGATGAATAAATGGGATTATCAGCAGAAAGTTAGTAATGAGTTAGTAACCATTTACCACTCGAAATATCTGGAAACATTTAGTTTTTACTGACTGAAATCCTTGTTGATATTTATACAGAAACAAGTATGTGTTATTGTTTCTACTAAAATAAGAGGAAAACAAAAAATAAAAACCAGTTACAACCTGTTAGTGAGTGTGTATGTGTGTGTGTTACAGTCTGTTGGTCTGTGTGTGTGTGTGTGTGTGTGTGTGTGTGTTACAGTCTGTTGGTCTGTGTGTGTGTGTGTGTGTGTTACAGTCTGTTGGTGTGTATGTGTGTGTTACAGTCTGTTGGTCTGTGTGTGTGTGTGTGTGTGTGTGTGTGTGTGTGTGTGTTACAGTCTGTTGGTGTGTGTGTGTGTGTGTTACAGTCTGTTGGTGTGTGTGTGTGTGTGTGTTACAGTCTGTTTGTGTGGTCTGTTTGTGTGTGTGTGTGTGTGTGTGTTACAGTCTGTTGGTGTGTGTGTGTGTGTGTGTTACAGTCTGTTGGTCTGTGTGTGTGTGTGTGTGTTACAGTCTGTTGGTCTGTGTGTGTGTGTGTGTGTGTGTTACAGTCTGTGTGTGTGTGTGTGTGTGTTACAGTCTGTTGGTCTGTGTGTGTGTGTGTGTGTGTGTGTTACTCTGTGTGTGTGTGTGTGTGTGTGTTACAGTCTGTTGGTGTGTGTGTGTTACAGTCTGTTGGTGTGTGTGTGTGTTACAGTCTGTTGGTGTGTGTGTGTGTGTGTTCAGTCTGTTGGTGTGTGT
>SSNP01000087.1:288658-319659 GCA_006937955.1 Pachypanchax playfairii
GTGTGTGTGTGTGTTATAGTCTGTTTGTGTGTGTGTGTGTGTTACAGTCTGTTGGTCTGTGTGTGTGTGTGTGTGTGTGTGTTACAGTCTGTTGGTGTGTGTGTGGGTGTGTTACAGTCTGTTGGTCTGTGTGTGTGTGTGTTACAGTCTGTTGGTCTGTGTGTGTGTGTGTTACAGTCTGTTGGTCTGTGTGTGTGTGTGTGTGTTGTGTGTGTGTGTGTGTGTGTGTGTGTGTGTGTGTTGCAGTCTGTTGGTCTGTGTGTGTGTGTGTGTGTGTTACAGTCTGTTGGTGTGTGTGTGTTACAGTCTGTTGGTGTGTGTGTGTGACAGTCTGTTGGTGTGTGTGTGTGTTACAGTCTGTTGGTGTGTGTGTGGGTGTGTTACAGTCTGTTGGTCTGTGTGTGTGTGTGTTACAGTCTGTTGGTGTGTGTGTGTGTTACAGTCTGTTGGTGTGTGTGTAACAGTCTGTTGGTGTGTGTATGTGTTACAGTCTGTTGGTGTGTGTGTGTGTGTGTGTTACAGTCTGTTGGTCTGTGTGTGTGTGTGTGTGTTACAGTCTGTTGGTCTGTGTGTGTGTGTGTTACAGTCTGTTGGTCTGTGTGTGTGTGTGTTTGTGTCTGTTGGTGTGTGTGTGTGTGTGTTACAGTCTGTTGGTGTGTGTGTGTGTGTGTTACAGTCTGTTGGTCTGTGTGGGTTTGTATTTCTGACCTCCTG
Organism: Pachypanchax playfairii; assembly: GCA_006937955.1. Taxonomy (NCBI): domain Eukaryota; kingdom Metazoa; phylum Chordata; class Actinopteri; order Cyprinodontiformes; family Aplocheilidae; genus Pachypanchax; species Pachypanchax playfairii. The sequence continues at coordinate 289,373 of SSNP01000087.1, forward strand.
GGGACCAGTTTCCTGACTTTTACTATCTTTCTGGGGTCCGAGGGTTCTTGTGGGGACCGAAGCCTGGTCCCCATGGGGGGGAATCCCCTTTTTAGGGTTAGGGGTTAGGTTTATAGGTATGGTGTGAATAGAGTTTTAGTTAGTCTTAGGGTTAGTTATAGATCAGTAATGGTTAAGGTTAGGAAAAGGGTTTGGGTTAGGTATAAATCTAGTTACTAAAATCAATGGAAGTCAATGGACGGTCCCCATAAGGATACCAAAACACACTTGTGTGTGTGTGTGTGTGTGTGTGTGTGTGTGTGTGTGTGTTACAGTCTGTTGGTGTGTGTGTGTGTGTGTTACAGTCTGTTGGTCTGTGTGTGTGTGTGTGTGTGTTACAGTCTGTTGGTGTGTGTGTGTGTGTTACAGTCTGTTGGTCTGTGTGTGTGTGTGTGTGTGTGTGTTACAGTCTGTTGGTGTGTGTGTGTGTGTGTTACAGTCTGTTGGTCTGTGTGTGTGTGTGTGTGTGTTACAGTCTGTTGGTGTGTATGTGTGTGTTACAGTCTGTTGGTCTGTGTGTGTGTGTGTTACAGTCTGTTGGTCTGTGTGTGTGTGTGTTACAGTCTGTTGGTCTGTGTGTGTGTGTTACAGTCTGTTGGTCTGTGTGTGTGTGTGTGTGTGTGTGTGTGTGTGTGTGTTACAGTGTGTTGGTGTGTGTGTGTGTGTGTGTGTGTGTGTGTGTGTGTTACAGTCTGTTGGTCTGTGTGTGTGTGTGTGTGTGTTACAGTGTGTTGGTGTGTGTGTGTGTGTTAGAGTCTGTTGGTCTGTGTGTGTGTGTGTGTGTGTGTGTTACAGTCTGTTGGTGTGTGTGTGGGTGTGTTACAGTCTGTTGGTCTGTGTGTGTGTGTGTTACAGTCTGTTGGTCTGTGTGTGTGTGTGTGTGTCTGTGTGTGTGTGTGTTACAGTCTGTTGGTCTGTGTGTGTGTGTGTGTGTTACAGTCTGTTGGTGTGTGTGTGTGTTACAGTCTGTTGGTCTGTGTGTGTGTGTGTTACAGTCTGTTGGTCTGTGTGTGTGTGTGTGTGTGTGTGTGTGTGTGTGTGTTATAGTCTGTTGGTCTGTGTGTGTGTGTGTGTGTTACAGTCTGTTGGTGTGTGTGTGGGTGTGTTACAGTCTGTTGGTCTGTGTGTGTGTGTGTTACAGTCTGTTGGTCTGTGTGTGTGTGTGTTACAGTCTGTTGGTCTGTGTGTGTGTGTGTGTGTGTGTGTGTGTGTGTGTGTTACAGTCTGTGGGTCTGTGTGTGTGTGTGTGTGTGTGTGTGTGAGTGTGTGTGTGTGTGTGTGTGTGTGTTAGTGTGTGTGTGTGTGTGTGTTACAGTCTGTTGGTGTGTGTGTGTTACAGTCTGTTGGTGTGTGTGTGTGTTACAGTCTGTCGGTGTGTGTGTGTGTGTTACAATCTGTTGATGTGTGTGTGTGTTACAGTCTGTTGGTGTGTGTGTGTTACAGTCTGTTGGTGTGTGTGTGTGTTACAGTCTGTTGGTGTGTGTGTAACAGTCTGTTGGTGTGTGTGTGTGTTACAGTCTGTTGGTGTGTGTGTAACAGTCTGTTGGTGTGTGTGTGTGTTACAGTCTGTTGGTGTGTGTGGTGTGTTACAGTCTGTTGGTGTGTGTGTGTAACAGTCTGTTGGTGTGTGTGTGTGTTACAGTCTGTTGGTGTGTGTGTGTTACAGTCTGTTGGTGTGTGTGTGTGTGTTACAATCTGTTGATGTGTGTGTGTGTTACAGTCTGTTGGTGTGTGTGTGTTACAGTGTGTTGGTGTGTGTGTGTTACAGTCTGTTGGTGTGTGTGTGTTACAGTCTGTTGGTGTGTGTGTGTGTTACAGTCTGTTGGTGTGTGTGTGTGTTACAGTCTGTTGGTGTGTGTGTGTGTTACAGTCTGTTGGTGTGTGTGTGTGTGTGTTACAGTCTGTTGGTGTGTGTGTTACAGTCTGTTGGTGTGTGTGTGTTACAGTCTGTTGGTGTGTGTGTGTTACAGTCTGTTGGTGTGTGTGTAACAGTCTGTTGGTGTGTGTATGTATTACAGTCTGTTGGTGTGTGTGTGTTACAATCTGTTGGTCTGTGTGTTACAGTCTGTTGGTGTGTGTGTGTTACAGTCTGTTGGTGTGTGTGTGTTACAGTCTGTTGGTGTGTGTGTGTTACAGTCTGTTGGTGTGTGTGTGTGTTACAGTCTGTTTGTGTGTGTGTGTGTGTTACTGTCTGTGGGTGTGTGTGTTACAGTCTGTTGGTGTGTGTGTGTGTGTTTCAGTCTGTTGGTGTGTGTGTGTGTTACAGTCTGTTGGTGTGTGTGTGTGTTACAGTCTGTTGGTGTGTGTGTGTTACAATCTGTTGGTGTGTGTGTTACAGTCTGTTGGTGTGTGTGTGTGTGTTACAATCTGTTGGTCTGTGTGTTACAGTCTGTTGGTGTGTGTGTGTGTGTTACAGTCTGTTGGTGTGTGTGTGTGTTACAGTCTGTTGGTGTGTGTGTGTGTTACAGTCTGTTGGTGTGTGTGTGTTACAGTCTGTTGGTGTGTGTGTGTGTTACAGTCTGTTGGTGTGTGTGTGTGTGTGTAACAGTCTGTGGGTGTGTGTGTGTGTGTTACAGTCTGTTGGTGTGTGTGTGTGTTACAGTCTGTTGGTGTGTGTGTTACAGTCTGTTGGTGTGTGTGTTACAGTCTGTTGGTGTGTGTGTAACAGTCTGTTGGTGTGTGTGTGTATTACAGTCTGTTGGTGTGTGTGTGTTACAGTCTGTTGGTGTGTGTGTGTGTTACAGTCTGTTGGTGTGTGTGTGTGTGTGTGTTACAATCTGTTGGTCTGTGTGTTACAGTCTGTTGGTGTGTGTGTGTGTGTGTGTACAGTCTGTTGGTGTGTGTGTGTTACAGTCTGTTGGTGTGTGTGTGTTACAGTCTGTTGGTGTGTGTGTGTGTTACAGTCTGTTGGTGTGTGTGTGTGTTACAGTCTGTTGGTGTGTGTGTGTTACAGTCTGTGTGTGTGTGTGTGTGTGTGTGTGTTACAGTCTGTTGGTGTGTGTGTGTTACAGTCTGTGGGTGGGTGTGTGTGTGTGTGTGTGTGTGTGTGTGTGTGTGTGTGTGTGTGTGTGTGTGTGTGTGTGTGTGTGTGTGTGTGTGTGTGTGTGTGTGTGTGTGTGTGTGTTTCAGTCTGTTGGTGTGTGTGTGTGTGTGTGTGTGTCTGTCTGTTGGTGTGTGTGTGTGTTACAGTCTGTTGGTGTGTGTGTGTTACAGTCTGTTGGTGTGTGTGTGTGTGTTACAGTCTGTTGGTGTGTGTGTGTGTGTGTTACAATCTGTTGGTCTGTGTGTTACAGTCTGTCGGTGTGTGTGTGTGTGTGTGTTACAGTCTGTTGGTCTGTGTGTGTGTGTGTTACAGTCTGTTGGTCTGTGTGTGTGTGTGTGTGTTATAGTCTGTTGGTGTGTGTGTGTGTGTGTTTGTGTGTGTGGGTGGTGTGTGTGTGTGTTACTGTCTGTTGGTCTGTGTGTGTGTGTTACAGTCTGTTGGTCTGTGTGTGTGTGTGTTACTGTCTGTTGGTCTGTGTGTGTGTGTGTGTGTGTGTGTTACAGTCTGTTGGTGTGTGTGTGTGTGTGTTACAGTCTGTTGGTCTGTGTGTGTGTGTGTGTGTTACAGTCTGTTGGTGTGTGTGTGTGTGTGTGTGTGTTAGAGTCTGTTTGTGTGTGTGTGTGTGTCTGTCTGTTGGTGTGTGTGTGTGTGTGTGTGTGTGTGTTACAGTCTGTTGGTGTGTGTGTGGGTGTGTTACAGTCTGTTGGTCTGTGTGTGTGTGTGTGTGTGTGTTACAGTCTGTTGGTGTGTGTGTGGGTGTGTTACAGTCTGTTGGTCTGTGTGTGTGTGTGTTACAGTCTGTTGGTCTGTGTTTGTGTGTGTGTGTTACAGTCTGTGGGTGTGTGTGTGTGTGTGACAGTCTGTTGGTCTGTGTGTGTGTGTGTGTGTGTGTGTTTCAGTCTGTTGGTGTGTGTGTGTGTGTGTGTGTTACAGTCTGTTGGTGTGTGTGTGTGTTACAGTCTGTTGGTCTGTGTGTTACAGTCTGTTGGTGTGTGTGTGTGTTACAGTCTGTTGGTGTGTGTGTAACAGTCTGTTGGTGTGTGTATGTATTACAGTCTGTTGGTGTGTGTGTGTGTTACAGTCTGTTGGTGTGTGTGTGTGTGTGTGTGTTACAGTCTGTTGGTGTGTGTGTGTGTGTGTTACAGTCTGTTGGTCTGTGTGTGTGTGTGTGTGTGTGTGTGTGTGTGTTACAGTCTGTTGGTGTGTGTGTGTGTGTGTTACAGTCTGTTGGTGTGTGTGTGTGTGTGTGTTACAGTCTGTTGGTCTGGTGTGTGTGTGTGTGTGTTACAGTCTGTTGGTGTGTGTGTGTGTTACAGTCTGTTGGTCTGTGTGTGTGTGTGTTACAGTCTGTTGGTGTGTGTGTGTGTTACAGTTTGTTGGTCTGTGTGTGTGTGTGTGTGTGTTACAGTCTGTTGGTATAGTGTGTGTGTGTTACAGTCTGTTGGTCTGTGTGTGTGTGTGTGTGTGTGTGTGTGTGTGTTACAGTCTGTTGGTCTGTGTATGTGTGTGTTACAGTCTGTTGGTCTTTTTGTGTGTGTGTGTGTGTGTTACAGTCTGTTGGTGTGTGTTACAGTCTGTTGGTGTGTGTGTTACAGTCTGTTGGTGTGTGTGTTACAGTCTGTTGGTGTGTGTGTGTGTGTGTTACAGTCTGTCGGTGTGTGTGTGTGTGTAACAGTCTGTTGGTGTGTGTGTGTATTACAGTCTGTTGGTGTGTGTGTGTTACAGTCTGTTGGTGTGTGTGTGTGTTACAGTCTGTTGGTGTGTGTGTGTTACAGTCTGTTGGTGTGTGTGTGTAACAGTCTGTTGGTGTGTGTGTGTGTTATAGTCTGTTCGTGTGTGTGTGTTACACCCTGTTAGTGTGTGTGTGTGTGTTACAGCCTGTTCCAGACTTGTTTAAAACAGAGAGAAATTGTCTTCGTGTATATAAAGATAATAAATCCACGTGAAATCTCAACATTCTGGAATAAAACCAACAATCCTACAGCTCCTTGAATACAACCTGTTTCTCGGTAACAGGTGTGAAACATTATTTTCAAGTAGTTCTACTAAATTTGTTCAGGCAGGATGTAAACAGAAGCTAAGCGCTAACATGCTAATCGACGTGTCAAAAGAAACGTTTTTTTTACCTGAATATCTGGTACCTGAACGTTAAATATCACCATTACCCAACTATCGTTTCTTACTTTCAATCAACATGACGAAATCACTGTGGTTACATGTAAATTGTTTCCAATGTTTGGTTGTAAATATTAGCATATCCTCGTCGCTTCATAATTGTCAGGTGACATCACTTATAGAGCAAAGACTTCTGGGATATGAAGTGCAGACTTGTGACCGTTCTACGCTACGCTGTTTGTTTGTGTCTAGGTGTAGGTATACAGTGAGATTTTGTTTGTTTGTTTGTTTTTTTGTTTGTTAGGAGGAAGTACACAGTGAGATTTTTAGGGGAAAGTGTACAGTACAGGAGATTCTAACTCATTCCTGTTGGTGGCGGAATAGCATCGACAGGTTGGTAGTCAGTCGTCAAAAGTCTCCGAAGAAAAACAATCCACACTTGTTACCAGTAGGTGGCGGTAATGCAACATAATAATTTACAAACCGCTATTACAGAGGAAGAAGAAGAAAATGTATTCTCTTTTTTCCGCGTTAACAGAGATTTTGGGCTTTTTAATGACTAAAATCAAATAAATACGTGCTCGTGGGAGACGGAACAAATTCAGCTATTGAGAAAACACAACAGTAGACAGTCTTTTAATCGGTTGGTTTTAAAATATAATAAAAAGATAAAACCGCTCTTTAGGTTAGCATAACGATTAGCGTGGAGATTGGCACGCTGAGCAGCTCCTACCGAAGCTACTTGTACTTGTACAAATACATGATACACAAATCAAAACATGGAGCTTTCTTCAGTGGAGGAGGAAACTCCAACCGTCATCGATAATACAACCTGTGAAAAGGTAAAAAAAAAAAAAATCCGCTGCTGAACATTGAGCCGCTCGACTCTCTGTGAGTTACCACATAATGTTATCCAGTCAGCAAGGAATACAAAAGGAGTATAAGGGACATAAAGCGAGTGTAACGGAACAAAGTGTGTAATCTGGTCAGCATGTTAAAGGAACATAAAGTTTGTATTAAAACAGTTTCCCAGGGATCCAGCTGTGTTTCTCAGACGTTTCCTCCTTTCAGGTTGTGGAGCTTCTAAATCAGGCTGCTCTCATACCCACAGATGAAAAACTAACTGTTCTTAAACAGGTAGGCTCTCTAATTAAAAATTTAAATTACTTTGACCACCACTCAGTAACACTCACTAGATTATTTATTTTAATGATCTGTTTTAAATCTGTGTGAAAGTAATTTATGACCTTAATGTCTAAGATTTTATCAAAACAGAATAAACTGCTTTGCGCAGCTCTGTTCACTGTGTGGGATTATAATCCACTAACCCCGGGACTCTTTAAAGATGGAAGGTCAATCTGACTCTGAATTTGTTTCAGGTTCAGGAGCTTATCATCAACAAAGATCCTTCTCTTCTTGACAACTTTTTGGATGTAAGTAAACACGCAGACAGCCATGTGGAAACAGCAGGACAACTCACTAATTATTATTTAAAAATATGTCTTAAGATTGTAATGCAGCACTATAAACACATTTCAATCAAGAATGACCCAAACTGTGTGTTTGAGGCCTCAGTCAGACAAACTCCTCTGAAATGCTCTTTAATCAGAGCTGATACAAGTTGTAAATGTTGGAACATTCAGATTCTTTCCAATTTGGTTATTTTATTTAGTTTCTAAGTATTGTTTCTTCAATTTTATTTGGTTGAATCTCCTCATTTTAAAATAAACATCAAAATGTTTGTTTACCTGTAATAAAGAATCAGATTTTCTTTTCACATTGATTGAAACAGTTTATTGATATTCTACTGTACTTGTTCAGCTTGTACCACTCCTTGTATGTGACTCATTCTTTTTAATTGTGCAGGAGATAATTGCTTTTCAGACTGATAAATCCATTGAAGTGAGAAAGTTTGTCATTGGATTTATAGAAGAAGCATGGTGAGTTTAAAAAACATTCACGTGTTTCATCTCAACAGTCAGTTTTCTCAAAAACTTTCACATTTTCATGTAGTAAAAGGGACAATGAGCTCCTCCTCCGACTAATCGCCAACCTGAACATGTTGCTGAAGGATGAAAGTGTAAATGTGGTGAAGAAAGCCATCCTTACCCTCACTCAGCTGTACAAAGTTACACTGCAGGTACTAACAGTCATGTGATGAATTCAGTTTCTTTACAGCCTATGCAGGCTGACAACTTTCTTCTTCATGTCCATGTCAGTGGTTGGTTCGCTCCAAAACCGTGTCGGAGATGCAGGAAGCGTGTTGGGATTTGGTTACACAGATGAAAGGAGATGTTTTGGCACTGCTCGACTCTGAGAATGATGGTGTTCGCACTCATGCTATCAAGTTCACTGAGTCGTTAATCATCTCGTTGTCTCCACGTATGCCTGAATCTGACGTTCCCAAACGGCAGGAGGGGGACATCAGCCTGGACAAAGTTCCAAAAGATCACTTGTACATTCGCTATGGTACAAAATTTAGAGTCATTGTCAGAGAAAATTAAATGGAGAAAGTCCACTAGGTCACTGTTTCCAAATATTTATGTTGTGTGCTATAAAATCCACAGATGCTCTGTGTGAGGAAGGGAAGACGGCACTGGACAAGCTTCTGAAGTTCATGGTGCATCCAGCTATTTCCAGTATTAACCTGACCACAGCACTGGGTTCCCTGGCAACCATCGCCCGACAGAGACCCATGTTCATGTCTGAGGTGGTGCAAGCGTACGAGACTCTGCATGGTAAGAGTTTAACACCAACAAAGGTCATTTATTTTAGGCCTATGGTACTGTACAGAACCCCCTGATCCGGTCCTGTTTAACCCTCCTGATCGATCCGGTCCTGTTTAACCCTCCTGATCCGGTCCTGATTAAACCTCCTGATCCGGTCCTGTTTAACCCTCCTGATCCGGTCCTGTTTAACCTCCTGATCTGGTCCTGTTTAACCCTCCTGATCCGGTCCTGTTTAACCTCCTGATCCGGTCCTGTTTAACCCTCCTGATCCGGTCCTGTTTAACCCTCCTGATCCGGTCCTGTTTAACCCTCCTGATCCGGTCCTGATTAAACCTCCTGATCCGGTCCTGTTTAACCCTCCTGATCCGGTTCTGTTTAACCCTCCTGATCCGGTCCTGTTTAACCCTCCTGATCCGGTCCTGTTTAACCTCCTGATCCGGTCCTGTTTAACCCTCCTGATCCGGTCCTGTTTAACCTCCTGATCCGGTCCTGTTTAACCCTCCTGATCCGGTCCTGTTTAACCTCCTGATCCGGTCCTGTTTAACCCTCCTGATCCGGTCCTGTTTAACCCTCCTGATCCGGTCCTGTTTAACCTCCTGATCTGGTCCTGTTTAACGCTCCTGATCCGGTCCTATTTAACCCTCCTGATCCGGTCCTGGTTATCTGTTAGTAGTCCAGACCAGTAGTTCTCCAGACTTTTGCTGATGTTTTTAGTGAAGCTGTTTGGGATGTTTTACTAAATAAACTCTGAGCTGAAACATTAGAATATAAAATCCTTGTGGATCTTTGGGAAGAGGAAGTGTTGTGTTACTGAAAGCAACAAAGAAGAGATGCAGTTGGATTTGATCAGTTTTTATAATCTATTTGCCTAAAATTCTTTCTTTTAGCCAATCTTCCTCCGACTCTGGCCAAGTCTCAGGTCAGCAGTGTTCGAAAGAATCTGAAGCTGCACTTGGTGGCGGTTCTCAAGCATCCGTGCAGCCTGGAGTTCCAGGGTCAGATCAGCACTCTGTTGTTGGATTTAGGAATGCCTCAGAGTGAAATAACCCGATACACTCCTGCACCGCGGGAGCAACGCAAAAGGCTTCGATATGAACAATACACAGAAGGGAAAAAGGTCAAGATGGGTGAGTCATGACCTCAGAGGCAGATTGTTTACAGTCATGACATGAATGAAAAGCATCTTATGATTCTGGAGACATTCTGAGACTTTATGGGGACTCTTTCTCTGCATGCAGAGCCTGCGCTTATAGAGGATGATGAAGACAAAGAGGAACCAGCCCCCCTCACAGTCCCAAAGCCAGCTGTTGTTCCAGTTGCACAGTCTGCTATAGACCTTACAGCTGAGTTCCTGCACCCACTGCTAACCCCTGAGAACGTAGCAAACCTGGTGAGCTGCTGCTTTCCTTCAGTCCCTCTTGTCTTTCTGTTCTGTCTCATGGCTTCTGTCCCACGCAGGTGCTCATCAGCATGGTGTATCTGCCTGATGTCATGCCAGCATCCTTCCAGGCCACGTACACACCTGTTGAGTCAGCTGGTACTGATGCCCAAATTAAACATCTGGCTCGACTGATGGCCACGCAGATGACCGCGGCTGAGATTGGTCCAGGTTAGCACCTTAAACAGGAGCTGCCATACAGGCAAACAGTTCCAGCTCTACAGTATATGTCTGCAGTAACTCTGAGAAGCTGTTACTGATGCAGATTTGTCATTGTGTTTAATGGTTTATTTTAACGATAGAAGACTCTGAATCTCACTGTTAAAAAGGCCATATCACTCCCATAATTCATTAATACCAGCAAAGAATAAACACTCACCGTTTTCCTGAAGTTTCTTCAGTTGCTTAGTGCTTCATGATAGTTTTCATATAATTCTCTTCTTCATGAAGCTGTGAGTCTTTCTGTCTCCGCCTCTTTAAGCGTGGTGATGTCATCAGTTTCTAGGAAAAGTTTCAAAAGATGAAGAAGCTGCACACCAAATACAGAAATCCTTTATTAAACTCATCTGTTGAATTAAAAGATTTTTAAGAGTTTAACGTAAAAACATTTCTGGAATGTTCCCCTTTAGGTCTTGAACAGTGCAAAGCAAGAGAGGATGAAGCAGGTAAAGAGGAGCAAGAAGACGGGTCTGCAAGTAAAGACCTTCTCATCAAGCGTAAAGTTCCTCCAGTGATGGTGGGTCAAGCCATTTCTGTGGTGGGGGGTTACTCTGAGAAACCCTCAAGCACAGAAGCTCCTGCAGTTCGAAAGCTTCCAGAACCCATCCTCCCCTCTGCACAGACCAAGTGAGTCCTCGCTCTCAGACGGAATACAAACACTCGGACTGTTTACGATGGTTTCCTTTCTTTCCTTGGCAGGATGACAGGAGCCAGCGGGAGGAAAAAAGTCTTTCGATTGGCAGATGTTGTCCAGCCTTTTTCAGACTCTCAGATTGAGGCGTTAACTTCCAAAGCAGTGAAGCGTATTCTGCACTCAGAAAAAGCAATTGCACAAAGTGGAATGTCCCACGTGAGTACTGGATGATCCAGCTGGTCAGTTGTCAGCGTTCAGTTAATGTTCATTCAGATCTGGAGTCTGTTAAATTCTGTTCACAGATGATATTAGTCATGTGTTAAAAGTTACAAAAAGGGAAAAAAAATGAAGCGTTTTTGTTTTCACACACAAAACAGAAACTCAGATTTCCTTCACTGTGTGGGACTCTTAAGTTACACCTGGGAGTTCTGACCTCTCATGCTTCAAGCTGTTTGAACAACAAACTGTATATAATAAACTGTACACAGGAACGTAACGCTAAAAGGAAATGAGCTCCCTCTAGTGGCTGGCTGCAGTACAAGCCTCAAGTCCCGTCCCTCCATGTAAACAAATGGGACATTTTCCTGACTCAGATATTGAACGTTTCTCTGCTTTAGCCTCACCTGTTTGGTTGAGGGGATTTTTAGTTCCTCACTCTCCAGGTGCTCAGGTCAGCTGATCAGCTGATGCTGAGAGTGATGAAAGTGTAAGAGGATATTGCGCCTCCTCTGTTACAGTTCCCACATTGTGGAGTGTTAGACAGACTGCATGTTTAAAATGCAACTCGCCCTCAAATCAACTTATTTTCCTGATAAACTCTATAAATCAGTGTCTAATTGTCCTGTCTACATTTATTTTTGGTATTTTAGCACATTTTAATACAACTATTAATTTTCTACCAAAGCCCTTCAGTGGAGCGCCCTCTTCAGGTTAAAACGTTACACTGCACTTGAATTTGAATCAGGCATTGCTATTGGCTGAGACCTTATTTTCTCTATACGTGATGTCATCATTCTGCTGCTGTGGAGTATAGAAGAAGCTCCGCCTCAGCCACACCTCCAGAGTGAGGTGGAGTTTGAACAGGAAGTGTTTACGGTGTTTATCAGAGTTTATTTTAGTGTTTGTGATTGTGTGAAACATGTTTTATACATTACTGAATGATTTTCTCTGAGAGTGGGCGGGGTTATAATATGGAGGGGGTGAGTTACTCTTTAAGTCACTTCCATTTGGATTTTGAAACCGTGTAAGATGTTTGTGATGTAGAAGGATTGTTGTATTCTGTTTATTTGTGGTTTTGATTGTACTTCCTGTTCTCACGTTGTTGTTGGTAAATGTTGAACTGGAACTCAACTTGAATTCGACATCTATAACATTTAACTCTGGTATTTAAATGAACACAACCATTTTTGGAAGAGTTAGTTTGTAAATTAGAAGCCGTGTGCTCATGTTTAGATCCAGTCTGCTCAGACTACCGAGACCTGATTCACAATCTGCCCTCTGATTTCATTAGTGAATAAGTTGTTATACGTAAGGGAGTCTAACACATTGTGGGAATTTTTTATTTACTTCACACATTTAGTTTTTAATTTAAAAAACAAATTCTTATACATCCACAGGCTTAAATTTCTCAGTAAAAACATGATTGAATCATTTTTCAGTGACGAGCGTTTGTGATATTTTAGATTGAATCATACCTTACGGCGGGTTTCTGCTTTAAACAGGTCAGAGTGAAGCTGCTCTCCAGGCTCGTCACACAGTTTGAAGGGATGATGAAAGAAGATGTCTTAGAATTTATTCTGGACGACATCAGAACGAGGAGTGACCTGGCCTTTTCTCTCTTATACCAAGAGTACAACACGTACCTCAGCCAGCTGCCGTCCGGTCTGCTGGACAGCTACGATCACTGTCTCTACACTCTGCTGTCGGGTCTGCAGGAGAAACCCGAACAGAGGGACGGGTGAGACTTCACAGCATTTATTTATCTTCAGCTGTTTGAACGCAGAGATTTCAATCTGTGCTGTAACGACAGGCTGTTTACAAAGTTGGTCTTGGAAGCTCCCATCATCACAGAATCAGCACTGGAAGTAATACGACGTTACTGTGAGGACGAGGTAAGAGCAACTCGTCAGGTTCTAATTCCACACGTTCCTCCACTAACTGGTTCTGTTTGTTTCAGTCTCGAGTTTATTTAGGAATGACAACGCTGAAGGAACTGATCATCAAACGGCCGTCCAGGCAGTTTCAGTATCTTCATGTTCTTCTAGACCTCAGTTCACATGAGAAGGAGAAGGTGATGCTCCTCACAGAAGAACATGACTTGTTCCTGTGGGTGACTTGTGTTAAAACAGCTGTTTATATTTCAGGTGCGCACCACAGCCTTGGCTTTTCTGAAACGCATGTATGAGAAAGACCAACTCAGAGACTACATCGAGAAGTTTGCTCTGAACTACCTGCAGCTTCTGGTTCATCCCAACCCTCCATCTCTGCTCTTTGGGGCTGACAAGGACACAGGTTCAACCTGCTCCTTCAGAATACTCTCATTCAGTAGCTGTTTTAACATCTTTTGATCAACTGGTTGTGTTTCTAACCACAGAGGTGGCTGCACCCTGGACTGAGGAAACAGTCAGACAGTGTCTCTTCCTCTACTTGTCTCTGCTTCCTCTGAATCACCGACTCGTTCATGAACTGGCGTCTGTTTACACCGAGGCCATAGCTGACATCAAACGCAGTGTGCTCCGAGCCATAGAGCAGCCTGTGAGTCACTCCTCACCATCAGTTGTCTGTCGAAACATTCAGGTCTAGTTTATCTTTTCAACAGCTTCCTGCAAACAGTTTCCACACTGAGTCTGAACATTGTGTCAGACTAAAAGAAGAACATTGTGGTGAAAGATCTGAAAAGCAGCAGTAACACTCAGTCATTGGACGCTGTATGTTTAAGTGGTTCAGCACAGAAACAAGCCCTTATTTGAAAGAATTCTTCAAACAGGGCTACAGAAATACAAGTAAAAGGATCACATGTTAATAAGATGTTCTGTGGACTGTTCTTGTAGATCCGTGGAATGGGGATGAATTCTCCTGAGCTGCTCCTTTTGGTTGAAAACTGTCCAAAGGGATCAGAGACTCTAGTTACTCGCTGCCTTCACATTTTAACTGATAAAGGTAAAAAAACTAACTATCCAACTGCATCGTTTCATTCAGTCAGAAGGAATCAGAAACACGATGGTCAGGAATAAAAACATCTTCTTCTCTCCTTCCAGTACCTCCATCTCCAGAGCTGGTGGAGAGGGTTCGAGATCTTTACCACAAACGAGTGCCAGATGTTCGTTTCCTGATCCCTGTCATTAACGGTCTTGAAAAGGTAACGTTCTCTGTATACAAGGCCTTAAAATGGGCCATAACGATTTATTTTCCTAGAATAAAGAGATCACGTTGTTCTTGTTGCTCCTCAGAGTGAAGTCATCCAGGCTCTACCCAAACTGATCAAACTTAACCCGATTGTAGTGAAGGAAGTGTTCAACAGACTGCTGGGAACTCAGCACAGTACGATCCTTCTGATCCTAAAACTTCTTCCATCACTTGGTTTCTGTGAAGAAATCATTTAGATGAAGAGTGACACGTTCTGACTTTTGTTGCAGGTGAAGGAAGTTCATCTGTGTCTCCTCTGACTCCTGGAGACCTGCTCATTGCTTTACACAATATAGACTCAACCAAATGTGACATGAAGTCCATAATAAAAGGTTAGTGTTCAGAGATCACACAGTAAACTTACAGTCAGTTTCCTATTTATAAGAAACTGAAGTAGAAGTTGGGTCAAACTTTATTTACATTCAGAAAAACCGAGCGAATTAAAACAAAGAAAACCAAGTTAAAACACAAGATAAAAACAATAAGCAAAAAATGAAAAAACAGTAACTGCAAACTAAAAGAGCGGCGGTTCCGACGCTGAAACAAACGAGGACGTTTCAGTAGCAAACGAGGACATTTCAGTAGCAAACGAGGACATTTCAGTAGCTGCGGTTCCGACGCTGAAACAAACGAGGACGTTTCAGTAGCTGCGGTTCCAACGCTGAAACAAACAAGGACGTTTCAGTAGCAGCTCTAAAGTGGTACAACAAGCGGCTTCCAGTCAGATTCCATCTCCATCAGGAATTTTGGACTTGAATTAACGCTGGTTTAATCTTCTCTTGCCTCCGACCCTGGGCCTGATGCGTCCTCAGACTTTGGGCTTGATGCGTCCTCAGACTTTGGGCCTGATGCGTCCTCAGACTTTGGGCCTGATGCGTCCTCAGACTTTGGGCCTGATGCGTGGGCCTGACGCGTCCTCAGACTTTGGGCCTGATGCGTCCTCAGACTTTGGGCCGTACGTGTCCTCAGACTTTGGCCCTGATGCGTCCTCAGACTTTGGGCCTGATGCGTCCTCAGACTTTGGGCCTGATGCGTCCTCAGACTTTGGGCCTGATGCGTCCTCAGACTTTGGGCCTGATGCGTCCTCAGACTTTGGGCCGTACGTGTCCTCAGACTTTGGGCCGTACGTGTCCTCAGACTTTGGGCTTGATGCGTCCTCAGACTTTGGGCCTGATGCGTCCTCAGACCTTGGGCCTGTCGTGTCCTCAGACTTTGGGCCTGATGCGTCCTCAGACTTTGGGCCTGATGCGTCCTCAGACTTTGGGCCTGATGCGTCCTCAGACTTTGGGCCTGATGCGTCCTCAGACTTTGGGCCGTACGTGTCCTCAGACTTTGGGCCGTACGTGTCCTCAGACTTTGGGCCGTACGTGTCCTCAGACTTTGGGCTTGATGCGTCCTCAGACTTTGGGCTTGATGCGTCCTCAGACTTTGGGCCTGATGTGTCCTCAGACTTTGGGCCTGACGTGTCCTCAGACTTTGGGCTTGATGCGTCCTCAGACTTTGGGCTTGATGCGTCCTCAGACTTTGGGCCTGATGCGTGGGCCTGACGCGTCCTCAGACTTTGGGCGTGATGCGTCCTCAGACTTTGGGCCGTACGTGTCCTCAGACTTTGGGCCGTACGTGTCCTCAGACTTTGGGCTTGATGCGTCCTCAGACTTTGGGCTTGATGCGTCCTCAGACTTTGGGCCTGTCGTGTCCTCAGACTTTGGGCCTGACGCGTCCTCAGACTTTGGGCCTGATGCGTCCTCAGACTTTGGGCTTGATGCGTCCTCAGACTTTGGGCTTGATGCGTCCTCAGACTTTGGGCCTGATGCGTCCTCAGACTTTGGGCCTGATGTGTCCTCAGACTTTGGGCCTGATGCGTGGGCCTGACGCGTCCTCAGACTTTGGGCCTGATGCGTCCTCAGACTTTGGGCCTGATGTGTCCTCAGACCTTGGGCCTGTCGTGTCCTCAGACTTTGGGCCTGATGCGTCCTCAGACTTTGGGCCTGATGCGTCCTCAGACTTTGGGCCTGATGCGTCCTCAGACTTTGGGCCTGATGCGTCCTCAGACTTTGGGCCTGATGCGTGGGCCTGACGCGTCCTCAGACTTTGGGCGTGATGCGTCCTCAGACTTTGGGCCGTACGTGTCCTCAGACTTTGGGCCGTACGTGTCCTCAGACTTTGGGCTTGATGCGTCCTCAGACTTTGGGCCTGATGCGTCCTCAGACTTTGGGCCTGATGCGTCCTCAGACTTTGGGCCTGATGCATCCTCAGACTTTGGGCCTGATGCGTCCTCAGACTTTGGGCCTGATGCGTCCTCAGACTTTGGGCCTGATGCGTCCTCAGACTTTGGGCCTGATGCGTCCTCAGACTTTGGGCCTGATGCGTCCTCAGACTTTGGGCCTGATGCGTGGGCCTGACGCGTCCTCAGACTTTGGGCCTGATGCGTCCTCAGACTTTGGGCCTGATGCGTCCTCAGACTTTGGGCCTGATGCGTCCTCAGACTTTGGGCCTGATGCGTCCTCAGACTTTGGGCCTGATGTGTCCTCAGACTTTGGGCCTGATGTGTCCTCAGACCTTGGGCCTGTCGTGTCCTCAGACTTTGGGCGTGATGCGTCCTCAGACTTTGGGCCGTACGTGTCCTCAGACTTTGGGCCGTACGTGTCCTCAGACTTTGGGCTTGATGCGTCCTCAGACTTTGGGCCTGATGCGTCCTCAGACTTTGGGCCTGATGCGTCCTCAGACTTTGGGCCGTACGTGTCCTCAGACTTTGGGCTTGATGCGTCCTCAGACTTTGGGCCTGATGCGTGGTCAGACCTTGGGCCTGTCGTGTCCTCAGGCTTTGGGCCTGATGCGTCCTCAGACTTTGGGCCTGATGCGTCCTCAGACTTTGGGCCTGATGCGTCCTCAGACTTTGGGCCTGATGCGTCCTCAGACTTTGGGCCTGATGCGTCCTCAGACTTTGGGCCTGTCGTGTCCTCAGACTTTGGGCCTGATGCGTCCTCAGACTTTGGGCCTGATGTGTCCTCAGACCTTGGGCCTGTCGTGTCCTCAGACTTTGGGCCTGATGCGTCCTCAGACTTTGGGCCTGATGCGTCCTCAGACTTTGGGCCTGATGCGTGGGCCTGACGCGTCCTCAGACTTTGGGCCTGATGCGTCCTCAGACTTTAGGCCTGATGTGTCCTCAGACCTTGAGCTTGACGTGTCCTCAGGTTTCTTTGACAGACAATAACTGGTTGTTATCTCTAGTTTGATCACTAGATGTCAGTATTTGTTTAAAGATTTCTGAGGACATTAAGATGAATGTGAGACAAGGTAACTCTGTTCAGTTGCTGGTGGACTTACGCCTCACAGCAGCTTGACTGTGTGTCTTCAGCACACTTGATTTCTGGTTCTGAGGATTTTTTGTGTTTTTGTCCAACAGCAACCAACCTTTGTTTTGCGGAGAGGAATGTGTACACCTCTGAGGTTTTGGCGGTGGTTATGCAGCAGCTGATGGAACAGAATCCTCTTCCCATGCTCCTCATGAGGACTGTGATCCAGTCTCTCACCATGTACCCCCGACTGGGTGGATTTGTCATGAACATCTTGTCTCGTCTCATTGTGAAGCAGGTAAAATGCAACTACATTCAGACTTGACAGTGTTCTGGATCAGATGTTCTGGAGCTCTTCAGACCTTCTCAAGTTCTTCAGTGTTTTATCTGTGAACTTTGTCTCATGTCTTGTACCGGAGCATTTTCAGACAAATGTCGTTAAGCTATTGACCTCAGACCTGTAAATGACACTGTGTTCTCATGTCTTTATCTGAATCTATCGAATGCAGAAAAAGAAAACCCAGTTTGACAGGAAACAGAATTTTAGCTCCAATGAGCTGCTGAGTCAAAACGAACTGTAGAAATAACATCCAGCCTTGCTTGGTGCTGCTGTTTTACCCTGCAGGTGTGGAAGTATCCAAAGGTGTGGGAGGGGTTTGTGAAGTGTTGCCAGAGGACCAAGCCTCAGTCCTTCAGTGTGCTCCTGCAGCTGCCGCCGGCACCGCTGACGAGTGTGTTTGAACGCTGTCCGGAGATGAGAGCGCCTCTTCTGCAGCACGTTCACTCCTTCACTCCTCATCAGGTTAGAGCTGAACCTTCTTCTCTTACAACATCTTATTTTAATTAGATTTTCTTCATGAACAAGATGTTCTGCCACAGCAAGCACATATACCGGCCTCCATCATGGCGGTCCTGGAAACAAATAAAAAACCGGAGCCCGTCGTGGAGAAGGAGGTAAACGCAGATCTTTTTCCTTCTGCATGTGTCTGATACTGATCAGCATGTGTTCAGATTATTGTTCTGTGGTGTTACAGCTGGAACCTGCTCCAGCTGCAGTTGAAGAGCTTCCTGTCATGGTGTCAGCAGACCCGACACCTGCACGGCAGGATCCAGTCGAGATCAAAGATGAGGAGGAACCGATGGAGCAGGGCGAGTCTGACCATGAGGTTCCAGATGAAGTTACAGACGGGACATCTCAGGTGGGCTTTATGGAGCAAGGTGAATGAAAAAGTAGATCCTCTGTAAGGGTTCTGAGAGTCCGGATGGTGGTGGTTGGTTTGAATCCCAGAGTACCTCACAGCTTGGTTTGAAATGATCTTGATGTTCATTTCATCTTATTAACAAATTAAACTGCTGAATGTTTCATCAACTTCCTGTTCACTGTGGATCCGCTGCCCTAATAGAAACCATAAAGCTGTGACATCACAAGTTTTTAGGTACCAGCACATCGATTCTGATGTTGCTGAAAGAAGACAGACTATTTCATTGGATCAAAGTTTTGTAAAACTGGGATTCATCTTTTCTTCAGGGGGATTTGTTAACAGATCCCGAGGCACGGACACCTCATCCAGAACCTGCGGAGGAACCGATGGAGGAGTCTCAACCTGAACCATCAGATCATCAGGAATCAGGAGAACCTGAAACCAGCATCACAGAACCTGAAGCTGGAAGTGGCAGTGAGGAAGTGGATTAGATGAATTTTTCTCTCCCATAAACTACAAACAAGTTTGTTAGTGATGTTGTTTGTATTAGAGAACTGTTTGTGTTTGTAAACAGTTTGTCACGCCCTCATGTGAGCGAGTGGAAGAATAAAATGAAGATTCTGCTTTACATGATGTTCTGACTCCTTTCTTCATCAGTCTGATCAGAAAAGGTCATTTTGTTTTACACCGTGATCTGCTCATCAGAACCGTTCTCAGTGGAAGACGGTCCAGTCAGGACAGAGTCATGGACCAGAGTTTCTCTCCTCTAACCGGCACCATCAGGAACTGTTCAGTTGGACCTGGGCTGTAAAAACTAGGAATTTAAGAGTTCTCATTTCTTCAGTGTTGTTCAGAGTTTCTTCACAACAACTGGCTGGGATTCTTCATCATCGATGCTGGTCTGTAGCTTAGAGCTGCTTTACACAGCGTGCACATAATTCTTTACAACAAGATTTTCCTGACTGATGAAGGAAACCAGTTCCAGTGTTTTCTTAATGCTAATGCTAATGCTAACATTACATGACTGTGATTTTATTGAAATTCTTCATGATAGTTGTAGTTCTTGAAACTCTGCCTCAGAGGAGGAACTTCAGTTTTATTATGAAGGTAAAACCTGTACCTTTGTCAGTAAATCCAGGAACAATAAATTGCAGTATTTTTAACTTATTTCTGTACTTTATGCTTCAAACTGATGTTTCATTTCAAAGAAATAGAGATGAAGGGCGTGGTTCTTATGAAACGTGTCAGCAGCTGTATTTATTGATATCAAAACGGTTCTGTTACTCGTGTTCTAGTGGAATGGAGCAGCTGTATGGACGTCAGCCTGCTGCTGGCTGATCCCGCCTAAACGTGAACAGGTTTTGTGAACATGTTATGAACATGTGAATAGGTAATGTGAGCATGTGAACAAGTTTTGTGAACATGCTGGGAACAGGTTATGTGAACATGCTGTGAACAGGTCATGTGAACAGGTAATGTGAACATGTCAACAGGTTTTTTGAACATGTGAACAGGTTTTGTGAACATGCTGTGAACAGGTTATGTGAACATGCTGTGAACAGGTCATGTGAACAGGTAATGTGAACATGCTGTGAACAGGTCTATACACATACAGGCTTTGTGAACATATCGGCTGTTACCTCCCAAGTCCAGCAGGTGGCGGTAACGTTATTTTTAGCTCTTACACAACCCATATTAAACCTAGAGAAACTTTGGACCGCTCACTTGAACTTCGTTTCTCTGGTTCCGATGAAAGCGGAGCCCCTCGGATTTGAAATGAAAGCTGTAATTCTTGCCGCCGGATACGGAACCAGACTGCAGCGGGACATTTCCTCCGACCCCAGCGGGAGGTTTGTTCACCTGGCGGGAATCCCGAAGCCGCTGCTCCCGGTGGGCCGCTCTGCTCTCATATCTCACTGGGTCCGGGCTCTGACAGACTCCGGTTCCGTGGACTGGATTTACGTGGTGGTAAATTCCATCTCACATCGTAATAAGAACTGGGAAGTAGCGGTAATTTATGTGGGTTCCGAACCAACGCGCATCGCGCAAGACAGTAGGGACAGTTTGGAACCCGGACCTGAGAGGTTCGGGACTTACTTGGAAGACATTAAATTTCAATCTAACTCTGATGAAACTGTCAGAAATAAATCTAGCCAGATTAATTAGAACTGGACTGGATTAAAATTGGACTGGAACTTGTCTTGAATCTGCTCATGTCGGATCAAACTGGACCTGTTGACTCCCCGTCCCTGAGTTTGCTGTGATGAAATGAATCAATGAGTTTGAGTCTAATTTAATGAACTCTCTCCCCACACACACACAGACCAACGCTCGGTACCGGCTGGCGTTTGAAGAATGGGCTGCAGATTTTGCAACTGTCAAGATTCTCAGTGATGAAACAAACAGCAACGACGTAAATGAAAGTTTTACAAGTGAATGAGTTTTTGAACCATGTCAGTGAATGTATTGAGTTCTGGTTTTAACTGAAAATCTGACCCCTGTTGGTCTCAGGAGCGACTCGGAGCCATTTCCTGTCTGCAGCTCGCGGTCAAACACTTTAATATACAGGAGCATGTTGTTGTGATCGGAGGGTGAGTCTGTGGTGAAACGTCCTCTTGTGTGTGTGGAAGTGTGACAGTGGTCTGACATGTTTTCACAGTGACACACTTTTCAAAGAGGACTTCAGCCTCAGCAGAGTTCGAGAGAAGTTCTCTGAGGTTCAGACCAGGTGTGAAGACAGTTGCTTGCTTCTGTCGTACCAGTGCAAAGACCACGGTGAGTTTTTAGGCGTCTCTAACCTGATGTTCACCATCTGGCTGTTATTCATGTTATGTAAATGATTTTCACCAGAAACCCAGAAATACGGGATCCTGGAAGTTGATGAGGATCTGCGTGTCGTGTGCATGAAGGAAAAACCTCTTCCGGTGGAGACCGACTCAAGGAGAGCCGTGAGTTCATCCAAACGTGCTGATGTGTGCACAGCTGCCAGTAACATTCACTGAACCACAGTGCAATCTCACACTTTTTATTGGGACATTTGTTGTTGGGCTGCATGGTGGCATGGCGTGACACCTCTAACATGGCTTCATGTGGTAACGCCTCTAACACTGCGGCATGTCACGACACCTCTAACACACTGCGGCGTGTCACGACACCTCTAACACATGGCGGGGTGTCATGACACCTCTAACACATGGCGGGGTGTCGTGACACCTCTAACACATGATGGCGTGTCGTGACACCTGTAACACACGGCGGTGTGTTGTGACACCTGTAACACACGATGGCGTGTCGTGACACCTGTAACACCAGGCGGCGTATTGTGACACCTGTAACACACGGCGGCGTGTTGTGACACCTGTAACACACAATGGCGTGTCGCGACACCTGTAACACACGGCGGCGTGTCACGACACCTGTAACACACAATGGCGTGTCGCGACACCTGTAACACACGATGGTGTGTCGCGACACCTGTAACACACAATGGCGTGTCGCGACACCTGTAACACACGATGGTGTGTCGCGACACCTGTAACACACAATGGTGTGTCGCGACACCTGTAACACACAATGGCGTGTCGCGACACCTGTAACACACGATGGCGTGTCACGACACCTGTAACACACAATGGCGTGTCGCGACACCTGTAACACACAATGGCGTGTCACGACACCTGTAACACACGGCGGCGTGTCGCGACACCTGTAACACACGATGGTGTGTCGCGACACCTGTAACACACGGCGGTGTGTTGTGACACCTGTAACACACGATGGCGTGTCGCGACACCTGTAACACACGGCGGCGTGTCGCGACACCTGTAACACACTGCGGCGTGTCGTGACACCTGTAACACACGATGGTGTGTCGCGACACCTGTAACACACAATGGCGTGTCGCGACACCTGTAACACACGATGGTGTGTCGCGACACCTGTAACACACAATGGCGTGTCGCGACACCTGTAACACACGGTGGCGTGTCGCGACACCTGTAACACACGGCGGCGTGTCGCGACACCTGTAACACACGATGGTGTGTCGCGACACCTGTAACACACAATGGCGTGTCGCGACACCTGTAACACACGATGGTGTGTCGCGACACCTGTAACACACGGCGGCGTGTCGCGACACCTGTAACACACGGCGGCGTGTCGCGACACCTGTAACACACAATGGCGTGTCACGACACCTGTAACACACGATGGCGTGTCGCGACACCTGTAACACACGATGGTGTGTCGCGACACCTGTAACACACAATGGCGTGTCGCGACACCTGTAACACACGGCGGCGTGTCACGACACCTGTAACACACAATGGCGTGTCGCGACACCTGTAACACACGGCGGCGTGTCGCGACACCTGTAACACACGGCGGCGTGTCGCGACACCTGTAACACACTGCGGCGTGTCGTGACACCTGTAACACACGATGGTGTGTCGCGACACCTGTAACACACGATGGCGTGTCGCGACACCTGTAACACACGATGGTGTGTCGCGACACCTGTAACACACGATGGCGTGTCGCGACACCTGTAACACACGATGGTGTGTCGCGACACCTGTAACACACAATGGCGTGTCGCGACACCTGTAACACACGATGGTGTGTCACGACACCTGTAACACACGGCGGCGTGTCGCGACACCTGTAACACACGATGGCGTGTCACGACACCTGTAACACACAATGGCGTGTCGCGACACCTGTAACACACAATGGCGTGTCACGACACCTGTAACACACGGCGGCGTGTCGCGACACCTGTAACACACGATGGTGTGTCGCGACACCTGTAACACACAATGGCGTGTCGCGACACCTGTAACACACGATGGTGTGTCGCGACACCTGTAACACACGATGGCGTGTCGCGACACCTGTAACACACGATGGTGTGTCGCGACACCTGTAACACACAATGGCGTGTCGCGACACCTGTAACACACGATGGCGTGTCACGACACCTGTAACACACAATGGCGTGTCGCGACACCTGTAACACACAATGGCGTGTCACGACACCTGTAACACACGGCGGCGTGTCGCGACACCTGTAACACACGGCGGCGTGTCGCGACACCTGTAACACACTGCGGCGTGTCGTGACACCTGTAACACACGATGGTGTGTCGCGACACCTGTAACACACAATGGCGTGTCGCGACACCTGTAACACACGATGGTGTGTCGCGACACCTGTAACACACGATGGCGTGTCGCGACACCTGTAACACACGATGGTGTGTCGCGACACCTGTAACACACAATGGCGTGTCGCGACACCTGTAACACACGATGGTGTGTCGCGACACCTGTAACACACGATGGCGTGTCGCGACACCTGTAACACACGATGGTGTGTCGCGACACCTGTAACACACGGCGGCGTGTCACGACACCTGTAACACACAATGGCGTGTCGCGACACCTGTAACACACAATGGCGTGTCGCGACACCTGTAACACACTGCGGCGTGTCGTGACACCTGTAACACACGATGGTGTGTCGCGACACCTGTAACACACAATGGCGTGTCGCGACACCTGTAACACACGATGGCGTGTCGCGACACCTGTAACACACGGCGGCGTGTCGCGACACCTGTAACACACGGCGGCGTGTCGCGACACCTGTAACACACGGCGGCGTGTCGTGACACCTGTAACACCAGGCGGCGTATTGTGACACCTGTAACACACGGCGGCGTGTTGTGACACCTGTAACACACAATGGCGTGTCGCGACACCTGTAACACACGGCGGCGTGTCGCGACACCTGTAACACACGGCGGCGTGTCGCGACACCTGTAACACACAATGGCGTGTCGCGACACCTGTAACACACGGTGGCGTGTCACGACACCTGTAACACACGGCGGCGTGTTGTGACACCTGTAACACACGATGGCGTGTCGTGACACCTGTAACACACGGCGGCGTGTCGCGACACCTGTAACACACGGCGGTGTGTCGCGACACCTGTAACACACAATGGCGTGTCGCGACACCTGTAACACACGATGGTGTGTCGCGACACCTGTAACACACCATGGCGTGTCGCGACACCTGTAACACACGATGGCGTGTCGTGACACCTGTAACACCAGGCGGCGTATTGTGACACCTGTAACACACGGCGGCGTGTTGTGACACCTGTAACACACAATGGCGTGTCGCGACACCTGTAACACACAATGGCGTGTCACGACACCTGTAACACACGGCGGCGTGTCGCGACACCTGTAACACACGGTGGCGTGTCGCGACACCTGTAACACACTGCGGCGTGTCGTGACACCTGTAACACACGGTGGCGTGTCGCGACACCTGTAACACACGATGGTGTGTCGCGACACCTGTAACACACAATGGCGTGTCGCGACACCTGTAACACACGGCGGCGTGTCGCGACACCTGTAACACACGGCGGCGTGTCGCGACACCTGTAACACACTGCGGCGTGTCGTGACACCTGTAACACACGATGGTGTGTCGCGACACCTGTAACACACAATGGCGTGTCGCGACACCTGTAACACACGATGGTGTGTCGCGACACCTGTAACACACAATGGCGTGTCGCGACACCTGTAACACACAATGGCGTGTCACGACACCTGTAACACACGGCGGCGTGTCGCGACACCTGTAACACACGATGGTGTGTCGCGACACCTGTAACACACAATGGCGTGTCGCGACACCTGTAACACACGATGGCGTGTCGCGACACCTGTAACACACGATGGTGTGTCGCGACACCTGTAACACACGGCGGCGTGTCGCGACACCTGTAACACACAATGGCGTGTCGCGACACCTGTAACACACGGCGGCGTGTCGCGACACCTGTAACACACTGCGGCGTGTCGTGACACCTGTAACACACGATGGTGTGTCGCGACACCTGTAACACACGATGGCGTGTCGTGACACCTGTAACACCAGGCGGCGTATTGTGACACCTGTAACACACGGCGGCGTGTCGCGACACCTGTAACACACGATGGCGTGTCGCGACACCTGTAACACACGGCGGCGTGTCGCGACACCTGTAACACACGGCGGCGTGTCGTGACACCTGTAACACACGATGGTGTGTCGCGACACCTGTAACACACAATGGCGTGTCGCGACACCTGTAACACACGATGGTGTGTCGCGACACCTGTAACACACGGCGGCGTGTCGCGACACCTGTAACACACGGCGGCGTGTCGCGACACCTGTAACACACTGCGGCGTGTCGTGACACCTGTAACACACGATGGTGTGTCGCGACACCTGTAACACACAATGGCGTGTCGCGACACCTGTAACACACAATGGCGTGTCACGACACCTGTAACACACGGCGGCGTGTCGCGACACCTGTAACACACAATGGCGTGTCGCGACACCTCTAACACATGGCGGGGTGTCGTGACACCTCTAACACATGATGGCGTGTCGTGACACCTGTAACACACGGTGGTGTGTTGTGACACCTGTAACACACGATGGCGTGTCACGACACCTGTAACACACGGCGGCGTGTCGTGACACCTGTAACACACGATGGTGTGTCGCGACACCTGTAACACACGATGGCGTGTCGTGACACCTGTAACACCAGGCGGCGTATTGTGACACCTGTAACACACGGCGGCGTGTCGCGACACCTGTAACACACCATGGCGTGTCGTGACACCTGTAACACACGATGGTGTGTCGCGACACCTGTAACACACAATGGCGTGTCGCGACACCTGTAACACACAATGGCGTGTCACGACACCTGTAACACACGGCGGCGTGTCGCGACACCTGTAACACACGATGGTGTGTCGCGACACCTGTAACACACAATGGCGTGTCGCGACACCTGTAACACACGATGGTGTGTCGCGACACCTGTAACACACGATGGCGTGTCGCGACACCTGTAACACACGATGGTGTGTCGCGACACCTGTAACACACAATGGCGTGTCGCGACACCTGTAACACACGATGGTGTGTCGCGACACCTGTAACACACAATGGCGTGTCGCGACACCTGTAACACACGATGGCGTGTCACGACACCTGTAACACACGATGGCGTGTCGCGACACCTGTAACATCTGACATTGTTTGGTTACACTAACACAGGAAACTTCAGGTGATATGTATTCACCAGTTTTTGATCATGTTACACTCACACCTTAATGAATCTTTTTACTTTCATATTTTGAACTTCTTCATTTATAAATGTGTTTTTTTTTTTTATAATTTTTTCTAATAGTTATTTGGAAATTTCTGAGGCTCCAGCAGTTTGGGTCTCAGGAGGATGCTCAGACTCTGCAGTCTGATGCGTTTGTGACCTTCAGCTCAGGACAATCTGTTTGTATTTCAGAGTCCGTGTTTCTATGTGTTCTCTAAGACAACACTGCCTCTGCTAGCTGCTTTCCTGCAGGAAAAAAAGGTAAATAACACAAAGAAAAGGAATGTTATTTAATCCCAGTGATGCAGCACCTTCTTGTTCCCACAGGATGCTCCTGTTGAAGAAAAAGATGCTCCTGGAATCTTTGTGTCCTGGCTCGTTCTGAGGTAATTCCTGCTAGATTATCTGGCTTTGACTCAGGGACGTTCAACCAAATCCTTGTGAAATCCAGCTTTAGTAGGTGGAATTAGGTTCTAAGATATATTGCACACATGAAACTGTCCAAAGACTGAGATGTTCTCTGTTTCCTCTCTCAGGAGACCAGTGTACGTTCATCAGATATCTGGACGTTTTGATGTGGGAAACTTGTCTTCATACATCGAGTGTGACCTTTACTTCAGAGAAAAACTGCAGGACGTTAAATCTTACATGGTTTAGAAGAAACATGATGTAAAAAGAGATCCACACAGAAGAAAATTCATTTCAGGAACATTTAATGAGCATGTCTGTAGAATCTTCACATGCAGAGATGTAATAAAACAAGCTACACAGTCAGCAGCCTCCTACATTTATCACTAGCCTTTTCACAACTGTCCTCCATCTTTGCAATGCGGGAGCCAAACTGCATGGCTCTCTTTGGCAAAAAAGCTGATTGGCCGAGGCCAAGCCGCTTCGCTGTCAGTCTCAGGAGGAGCTTCTCGCCGACGCCTCGTGGAAGCGACAGATCTGCCTTCTCCCACACAGGAAGGGAGTTCAAGTAGCTCACCACGTTCTCATCCAAGTAGGGAAACCTGCAGATACAGAGAGGAGGAATACTCATGAGCTGAGGGGCGGACCTCCAAGACAGGTTCTGCAACCAGCACGTCATTTTACCATCAGTTAGTTACATGCACAAAGAAAGAACACACAGAGAGACAGACGTTAGAAGACGTCTGTGTGTATCCAACCAGAGAAACAACAATAAAAATGAAGGTTGTGATGAATAAAGACACCAGAAGAAATTCTCATGACATCAAAACAGACATGACAGAACCAGTACCTACATGGTCAGAAGGTTGTGTGGAGGTCATGGTATGAGACAGAATGGGCGGGACTTAATGAGAACATACACAGCGTTCAGTACATTTTTCCATCGTAAAGCTCTTTTCCAAAATTGATTCATTTTTCTCTCTGAATTCTACAAACAACATCCCATAATGACAACATGTAAAATATTTACGGAGGTTTTGGCAAATGTATTAAAAATAAAAAACAGATAAATCTCATGTATCTACGTTTTCACAGCGTTTGCCATGAAGATCAAATTGAGCTCAGGTGCATCTTGTTTCCCCTGATCATCATCCAGATGTTTCTGAGTCCACCGGAGATCAATTCAGTTGATTGGACAGGATTTGGAAAGACACACACCTGTCACAAACCAAGCATGAAGTCAAAAGAAATGTCTGTAGACAGGATTGTCTCAAGGCACATATCTGGGGACGATTACAGAAATAGTTCTGCTGTTGTGAAGGTCCAAATGAGTCCAGCTCCAACATCTGTAGGTAGAAGTTTGACGCCACCAAGACTCTTCTTAGAACTGACCGTCCATCTCAACTGAGCGATCGGGGGAGAAGGGCCTTAGGCAGGGAGGTGACCAAGAACTCAATGGAGCTCCAGAGGTCCTCTGTGGAAAGAGGAGAACATCCCAGAAGGACAATCATCTCTACAATAATCCACCAATCAGGTCTGTGAGATAGAGCAGCCAGAGGGAAACCATGCCTTAGTAAAATGCACATGGCAGCCTGGAATACCCAAACTCTCTGGTCTGATGAGACAAAGACTGAACTGTGCTCATCACCAGGCCAATAAAGTGAAGCATGTTGGTGGCAGCATCATGCTGTGGGATGACTGCAGCAATGTAAAGAGACATCCTGGATGAAAACCTGCTCCAGAACGCTCCTGAACTCAGACTGGGGTGACAGTTCATCTTTCAACAGGAAAACCACCATAAGCACACAGCTGACTTCAAAGGAGTGTCTTCAGGACAAGTCTGGCCCCGAGTGGCCCAGCCAGAGTCCAGACTCGACTCTGACACACAGCCAAAACCTCAAAGGAGTGTCTTCAGGACAAGTCTGGCCCCGAGTGGCCCAGCCAGAGTCCAGACTCGACTCTGACACACAGCTGACTTCAAAGGAGTGTCTTCAGGACAAGTCTGGCCCCCGAGTGGCCCAGCCAGAGTCCAGACTCGACTCTGACACACAGCCAAAACCTCAAAGGAGTGTCTTCAGGACAAGTCTGGCCCCGAGTGGCCCAACCAGAGTCCAGACTCGACTCTGACACACAGCCAAACCCTCAAAGGAGTGTCTTCAGGACAAGTCTGGCCCCGAGTGGCCCAACCAGAGTCCAGACTCGACTCTGACACACAGCCAAACCCTCAAAGGAGTGTCTTCAGGACAAGTCTGGCCCCGAGTGGCCCAGCCAGAGTCCAGACTCGACTCTGACACACAGCTGACTTCAAAGGAGTGTCTTCAGGACAAGTCTGGCCCCCGAGTGGCCCAGCCAGAGTCCAGACTCGACTCTGACACACAGCTGACTTCAAAGGAGTGTCTTCAGGACAAGTCTGGCCCCGAGTGGCCCAACCAGAGTCCAGACTCGACTCTGACACACAGCCAAAACCTCAAAGGAGTGTCTTCAGGACAAGTCTGGCCCCGAGTGGCCCAGCCAGAGTCCAGACTCGACTCTGACACACAGCTGACTTCAAAGGAGTGTCTTCAGGACAAGTCTGGCCCCGAGTGGCCCAACCAGAGTCCAGACTCGACTCTGACACACAGCCAAAACCTCAAAGGAGTGTCTTCAGGACAAGTCTGGCCCCGAGTGGCCCAGCCAGAGTCCAGACTCGACTCTGACACACAGCTGACTTCAAAGGAGTGTCTTCAGGACAAGTCTGGCCCCGAGTGGCCCAACCAGAGTCCAGACTCGACTCTGACACACAGCCAAAACCTCAAAGGAGTGTCTTCAGGACAAGTCTGGCCCCCGAGTGGCCCAGCCAGAGTCCAGACTCGACTCTGACACACAGCTGACTTCAAAGGAGTGTCTTCAGGACAAGTCTGGCCCCGAGTGGCCCAGCCAGAGTCCAGACTCGACTCTGACACACAGCCAAAACCTCAAAGGAGTGTCTTCAGGACAAGTCTGGCCCCGAGTGGCCCAACCAGAGTCCAGACTCGACTCTGACACACAGCTGACTTCAAAGGAGTGTCTTCAGGACAAGTCTGGCCCCGAGTGGCCCAGCCAGAGTCCAGACTCGACTCTGACACACAGCCAAAACCTCAAAGGAGTGTCTTCAGGACAAGTCTGGCCCCGAGTGGCCCAGCCAGAGTCCAGACTCGACTCTGACACACAGCCAAAACCTCAAAGGAGTGTCTTCAGGACAAGTCTGGCCCCGAGTGGCCCAACCAGAGTCCAGACTCGACTCTGACACACAGCCAAACCCTCAAAGGAGTGTCTTCAGGACAAGTCTGGCCCCGAGTGGCCCAGCCAGAGTCCAGACTCGACTCTGACACACAGCTGACTTCAAAGGAGTGTCTTCAGGACAAGTCTGGCCCCCGAGTGGCCCAGCCAGAGTCCAGACTCGACTCTGACACACAGCCAAAACCTCAAAGGAGTGTCTTCAGGACAAGTCTGGCCCCGAGTGGCCCAGCCAGAGTCCAGACTCGACTCTGACACACAGCTGACTTCAAAGGAGTGTCTTCAGGACAAGTCTGGCCCC
>SSNP01000087.1:319923-334365 GCA_006937955.1 Pachypanchax playfairii
TCAAAGGAGTGTCTTCAGGACAAGTCTGGCCCCGAGTGGCCCAACCAGAGTCCAGACTCGACTCTGACACACAGCCAAAACCTCAGTAAACATTTTTCATGTTATTATGGGATGTTCTGTGTAGAAGAGGAAAAAATGAACTGAATCCATTTTGGAAAAAGGCTTCAAGATGGGAAAGTGATGCACTGTGAACGTTCTGTTCATCTGAACATCGTGTATAAAGACCTCCAGGGACCCAAGAAGAGGTGGAAACATCTGAGTGGGTCAGAGCTCAACCAACAGATCTCCAGACTTACTGAAGGACCTCAGAGTTTTTATTTGAACATTTTCAGAGGAAGACTTATCAAACCGCTGAACTCCAGCTGATATGTACCTAGCTTCTTTCCCGTGATCTCCTATCACTCTGTCATCTCTGCCTAGATTCCTGGAGGATATCCGGCTCAGCTCCATGGCCAGTTCCTGGATCAGTCCTGCATATCCAGATGTTTTAAATCGAACTCTGTGTCTAGAGTAACCTGCCAGCTGCTCATCTGCTCCGATTCCAGTTAGAATGACCTGCAGACATCAAATAAAACATGCGAGAACATCAGACAAACATCTGGCTTTCTTCATCCCAGGCTGAGTTCATCTCAGTCCAGTTGTCACCCTGGAAAGAGGTGTAAAGTCTGTAGTTTCACCTTAGCTGATGAAGTGAAGAGTCTCGGACCGCCGTCCTCCATGACGACCCCCGTTCCTCTAGCAGCAAACCAAACGGCACATCCGATGCTGTCGTCCAGCACCGTGTCTAACGGATGGACTAAATGACTGATTCTCTCCTGACGCATCTTTTGCAGCTCATCCTGCGTCACGTTGATCTCTACAAAATTCCAGCGTCTTTCAGGGTTTAAGTCTTGTAATTCCTTGAGACCGGCTCTTCCAGTGAGGCGGTCTGGAACGTCAAAAGGACTGAATGTTTGAGAACTGGCCTGCTCGGTTCTGGAATCTGGAGGCTTTTGCCGTTTCGTTGCAGACTCGTTCTGCTTCTTGGGCTCCTGCAGTTTAAAGGCAACATTAAGAAGATCAATTGGTTGCTGAGGAGGAACGTGACGGTCTGCCAGAGCAGCCAGGATCATGGAATCAACACCTCCTGAGAAAAGGAGAGCCACACTGGCATGATTATTGGTAGGAAGGGAGGGCTGTGGTGGCATGACAGGAAGTGTCTGGACTCGCCTCCTCACCGCCTCACTGAGGACATGGATCAGGTGCTCAGCCGCAGTAAGTTTCTCTCCAGTTCCCAGCAGCTTCTCCAAGTCTTGGACAGAAAGCTGCGAGTCTGGAAGACTTCCCGTCTCTCCCAGTGAGGTTGGAAGTGATCCATTCAAAGGAGAAACAGGAGGGGATAGTTCAAGGCCAGCTGGGTTTATAAAAGCGCTGCAGCCACTGGGAATAGACTCGGACAGGGTTTCACTGCCAGCACAGGTTAGAGGGTTTCCTGCCCATGGAAAGATCTCGAAGCACACGGAGCTGGTCCGCACAGCTTCCTTTAAATCAACCCTGAACACACCCACTGCTGGGACTTCTATCCAATTACACCGATCAGCTGCAACTGAGGTCAGGGTCAGGACCTCTCCATCAGACTTCCACAGTAAGCTCCGCCTGCCAAAGAAGTCTCTACCGAACCAGAGGAAGTCTCCCGCCTTCTGATGGTAAACAAACCCCCACGGACCCCGGACAGCTGACAGGACAGCGAGGATCTCCCAGGGAGTTCTGCAAGATGACAGCTTCTCACACACAACTTCAGTGTCGTTTTCTTTAGTTGTCACCTGCAGACCTTCAAAGACCTCTCCGTTCCACATCAGGACGTTTCCAGCATGGTCCTGAATGGGCTGAGGGGTCAGGCAGCCTCTCATGTGCAGAACGTGGGCCGAGAAGAAACATCGATAACCGCAGCTTGTCCCCGTAAGCGTGAGCTCCCGACTGGAGTCAGGTCCTCTTCTCTGCAGAGATCCAGAAAGTGTTGGGTCCGGCTCCCAGCGGGCAGCAGACACGTTCAGCAGACAGAAGATACCGCACATGGTCAGGGTCTTACAAGTCCTGCAGTTCCTGTTTCATGTTCTCCAGGTTCTCTGGAAGATGAAAACACATCATCTACATGATCCTACGTTCAACACGGAAAACAGTCTGTCTAATAAACTCACGTTTACAGGAACTCAGAGTTGGACTTCTGTCTGCCAGGAAAAACACGTTGCTGTTTCTCTGCTGGACGTAGACTTTCTGAGGAACACACCAAAAACCCTAAGACCAGGTCCAGTCCATCACCACACGCTTCATAAAGTTCCTAAACAACACTGAAAACAACCTTAAACTGATAAAGTCTCGTTTATTCTGAGCAGATTTGAAAAGGAGTGCAGGTCCTGAAGACCACTATCCTGCAGGTTTTAGATTAGAGTTTCTGATCTTAAACCTGCAGGATAGTGGTATGAGGTCTGTGTAGATCAGCCACTGTTTTGACTTTTGTTCTTATTGTCCTATGAAGGATGCCGTACGATATCTGATATTGCTTTACAGCTTGTCGTGTCTTTCTCTCTCCCCTGTCTGATGTACGTTCTCCCGGTGGACTGTTAATAAAGCTGACTAGTTACAACGCCACTAGTATCTTTCTTTATGGCATGGTGAACATCCAACAGTCTGGATGCCAGTCCAGTCCTGGTTCCACAGGGGATTTCTGATCTAAAACACGGTCATAAAACTTTTTCCTCACTCGGTTTTTCTTCAGATTGGAGAGTTCGTCCAGGACAACCTTCTGCTCCTTGATCTGCCGAACAGGAAACAGTTTTTTCACACGTTACACCTGAAACCAGACATGCGTGACGCTGTTCGTGTCCGTGTGGAAACAAACCTTTTTACTCAGTTCCTGTCTCAGCGCAGACTCTTCATTTAAACCACATTCACCTTCGCGACCTCTTGAAGACATTTTCGTTCTAAAAACGAAGAGAAATAAAGTTCAAACATGTTCCGGGACCGTGAAAGCGGTTCCGGGTGAACGGAGGTCTGACTCGCTGATTATACTGCCCCCTAACGGTCGGTGTTGTTACAGCTACACTCATTTATCTGCGGACTGGGGGGGGAATAGATAAGCAAGTGTTTAAAAAAACTCACCCATCAGGTCCAGGTCGGTCTGGTCTCTGAAGGTCCACCAGCATCTCAGCCAGGTTCAGGTCTCTGAAGGTCCACCAGCATCTCAGTCAGGTTCAGGTCTCTGCAGGTCCACAGCATCTCAGTCAGGTTCAGGTCTCTGAAGGTCCACCAGCATCTCAGTCAGGTTCAGGTCTCTGAAGGCTGCTGTGTTTGGATCATGGTTCTGGTTCTAGAACACTTTGGTACCCAGAGGTCAGCTTAGTGACTGTAAGGGGTCCCGGTCCTGATGCTGAACAAACCCAAACCATCAGCCCTCCACCTCCGTGCTGACAGCTGGTGGTGATGATGTCATGGCTTTATCAAAGTGCTGCAGTGCATCATGGGTAAATATAATCTGTCTAAAGGACGTGGTTCCAGAAGTCTGGTGGTTCATTCAGATGAAACGTTACCAACCTGAGCTGAGCGGCTGAGTTGTTTGTCTCCTGCAGACCTTCCTAACAAGCTGAACCTGTTCAGTCTTTGTCTGACTGTCCTGTCATGACCTTTGACCTCCAGACTTGCAGATCCATCAGTCTATAAAGTCCCTGCAGGTAAGGTCAAGGGGCTTCACGTTGTTAATACTGTCACCTCTCGGTCATTCCAAAGTTTTCTGTTTTGGAGCAAATAGGTTAATGCTTCATTGCACTTGAGCATATTTAATCACTGATGGTATATTTCAGTCTGAACTAACAGAAGCAAACTTATCTCCACGATCTGGACCACAAAGTTCAGATAGAGGAGAAAATGAGCCACTCAGGAATTCAACAAGATCATTTCCTGTTGAATGTGTCCTTCGGCATGTTTTGGTGTGTGTGGAGTTGCAGTTGTATCAACAGCTGATACAGAGGATGTTGATTTAGCTTCTGCAGGTGTTCACACACCTGCGTGACTGTTATGTTGGTTTGCTGCCAATCAGCTGCAGACTCATATTGATCTGAAACAGCTGTCCGATGTTTGCTGTTTCTCGTCCAGTAAATGAGGGCTGTCATTTTTGGGAAAGGTGGCCAGGTCGTCACAGTCAGACAGTGACCTTTGATGTTTATTGTTCTCAGACAGGTTGGTAGGCACATATCAAAGTCTTAGGTCCCGGGCCAGAGGTAGATCTCCACAGAAACAATAAGACCGCAGCACTGTTGTGTTTCACAAATCTTAATCACTGTTTCTGCTTTTCTTTGGTCACACACATGTCCACAGTCAGAGATCTGTGGGAATCTTTTGAACCGGATTCTTCAACCTATTTTTAATAAAAGGTTAAATGACTGTTTTTTGGGTTTTTTTGGGGGGGATCTTTCGCAGTAGTTTCTTACAGCACAGCTCATGCATAAAGAAGATGAAGAATAGATGAACAATCTGCTATGAAAGGTTCAGATCAGATTATCCATCATCTCTATCCTTTCTTTAGCTGTGGCTGCTGACTGTGAGGCCGCAGGAGGCCCGTCATTC
Organism: Pachypanchax playfairii; assembly: GCA_006937955.1. Taxonomy (NCBI): domain Eukaryota; kingdom Metazoa; phylum Chordata; class Actinopteri; order Cyprinodontiformes; family Aplocheilidae; genus Pachypanchax; species Pachypanchax playfairii. The sequence continues at coordinate 324,523 of SSNP01000087.1, forward strand.
TCATATTTTTATCCTTCAGGCACAAATTTAGACGATGTAAACACGGCTTGTTGTTCCACAGCCGAGCTGTAAGAGGAGCAGACGTACCTGCAGCTCACACAGCCACAAAATGACAGAGCACCCGTCTGACCGCGGATGACTGCGACCTGAGCCCAGCTGACACACCGACCCACTAATCTGTTTGTACCAGCTCAGTGTGTGCAGGTTTTCACAGGGCTCAGAGCTCTGTGTGATCCCTGAATATCACAAAGGGAAGCATGTGCCTATTGTTATCACACGGCTCAAAATATCAGCTTATGTTACTTAGTGTGACAGTGTTGCTCCCTGATGCCATGAGACAGCACCGAGCAGCCCAACACGCTGCTACTTGCTCCTCCTTTATACCTTCACAAATATTCTTTTTTATTTGAAATATGATGGCTGATGTTCTGTCACGTCATGGTTCCTCTAACACAAACAACTCTGAGTTCCCAGAAGGAAGTTTCAGGCACTTCAGCTCAGGCGCTTCTGCTCAGGCGATGCAGCTCAGGCGATGCAGCTCAGGCGATGCAGCTCAGGCGATGCTGCTCAGGCGATGCAGCTCAGACGCTTCTGCTCAGGCGCTTCTGCTCAGGCGCTTCTGCTCAGGCGATGCAGCTCAGGCGCTTCTGCTCAGGCGATGCTGCTCAGGCGCTTCTGCTCAGGCGATGCTGCTCAGGCGCTTCTGCTCAGGCGCTTAAGCTCAGGTGCAACCTTTGAGCCTGCAGCAGAACGGGGGCATGACAGGACATTTTTTTGACATACATACTTCAGGTTTTATAGATGTGTGGATGAGTTGTGACATCTGAGCTGTAGGATCAAACCAGTAAACGGAGGAAAAGCTGCTGTGAATGAGAAGAAAACCACAAGATGAAACATGATGCTGCTGGCAGCGTGTGGAGAGGATGAAAACACCTGAGACCAGGTGTGAAGAGGTGAAACATCACTACAGGAGTCTCACACTGCTGATCACATGCATCTAAAGTTACGCTGCATTATTTATTTGATTTTGTGGATGAGAGCCAGAGTTCCATCCTGATTGTTCCGTAGATGAACCACCTGAATGAGAACGTCTCACAGGTTTTACTGAGATCCAATAAAACACTCTTCTTCTTTGATTCCGCTTCCAAATCTTTCACTTTTATTTGAGATATTTATAAAATATGACAGTTTATCAATGATGAAGGAAGAATTGTGTAAACATTTCTCTGTCAAGGACACAAAATATGATCATACAATAATATTAATAACTTATCCTCAATATTCAGTTAATGTATTTATATTTACAGAGAGCTGGAGTCATTTGAAGGTCTCATAAAGAACAAGTCCAGATGCAGAGTGGACACGTGTCCATCAGTTGGACTTAATGATCAGATAAAAGACTATTTCAAGCAAAAACTCGTCTCTAGCTCAAAGTCTGTTTTCATTAATATTATTCAAAACAAGGTCTCTATAGTCCTAAAGACGGAACCTTCATGTTCCTGTAAAAAACCTGCAGAATGACCTGAAAACAGCTGCTGCACGATGGAGCAGGTGGTTCAAACTGTTGCCTCACAGAACCAAGTTCAACTCCCAGATCAGACCTTTAGACAGGGTTTCTTCCATAGATTCTACACACCAAAAACATGCATGTTCCCCAGCAGAACCTTCACTAAAGGAACCTCAGATAAAGGAACATGGTCTAAAGGAACCTCGGATACAGGAACATGGTCTTAAGGAACCTCAGACAAAGGAACATGGTCTAAAGGAACCTCAGATACAGGAACATGGTCTAAAGGAACCTCAGACAAAGGAACATGGTCTAAAGGAACCTCGGATACAGGAACATGGTCTAAAGGAACCTCGGATACAGGAACATGGTCTAAAGAAACCTCAGACAAAGGAACATGGTCTAAAGGAACCTCGGATACAGGAACATGGTCTAAAGGAACCTCAGACAAAGGAACATGGTCTAAAGGAACCTCGGATACAGGAACATGGTCTTAAGGAACCTCAGACAAAGGAACATGGTCTAAAGGAACCTCGGATACAGGAACATGGTCTAAAGGAACCTCAGACAAAGGAACATGGTCTAAAGGAACCTCGGATACAGGAACATGGTCTTAAGGAACCTCAGACAAAGGAACATGGTCTAAAGGAACCTCAGATACAGGAACCTGCTTGTAGTTTTGGTAGAGGATGTCACGTGGTGGCATCAGCTGGATCTCAGGTGAACTTCAGGTGTTTACTGGAAGATGAAAGAACGGGATCGGGAGATAATTGTAACACTTGTTAAAGGATGTCTGGTTTGGTTCCTTATTAGAACCACGAACACGGAGTGTGTGAAACATAAAACGTGAATATTCCTTTTTCCTGGCGCGTGCGGGGAGGGTAAATAACACTGGTCACGTGACAGCGTGGGTCTATTNGCTCAGGCGCTTCTGCTCAGGCGCTTCTGCTCAGGCGCTTCTGCTCAGGCGATGCTGCTCAGGCGATGCTGCTCAGGCGCTTCTGCTCAGGCGCTTCTGCTCAGGCGATGCAGCTCAGGCGCTTCTGCTCAGGCGCTTCTGCTCAGGCGATGCAGCTCAGGCGATGCAGCTCAGGCGATGCTGCTCAGGCGATGCTGCTCAGGCGATGCAGCTCAGACGCTTCTGCTCAGGCGCTTCTGCTCAGGCGCTTCTGCTCAGGCGATGCAGCTCAGGCGCTTCTGCTCAGGCGATGCAGCTCAGGCGATGCAGCTCAGGCGATGCAGCTCAGGCGATGCAGCTCAGGCGATGCAGCTCAGGCGCTTCTGCTCAGGCGATGCTGCTCAGGCGATGCTGCTCAGGCGCTTCAGCTCAGGCGATGCTGCTCAGGCGATGCTGCTCAGGCGCTTCTGCTCAGGCGCTTCTGCTCAGGCGCTTCTGCTCAGGCGATGCAGCTCAGGCGATGCAGCTCAGGCGATGCAGCTCAGGCGATGCTGCTCAGGCGATGCAGCTCAGACGCTTCTGCTCAGGCGATGCTGCTCAGGCGATGCAGCTCAGGCGCTTCTGCTCAGGCGCTTCTGCTCAGGCGATGCAGCTCAGGCGCTTCTGCTCAGGCGCTTCTGCCTGCTTGTAGTTTTGGTAGAGGATGTCACGTGGTGGCATCAGCTGGATCTCAGGTGAACTTCAGGTGTTTACTGGAAGATGAAAGAACGGGATCGGGAGATAATTGTAACACTTGTTAAAGGATGTCTGGTTTGGTTCCTTATTAGAACCACGAACACGGAGTGTGTGAAACATAAAACGTGAATATTCCTTTTTCCTGGCGCGTGCGGGGAGGGTAAATAACACTGGTCACGTGACAGCGTGGGTCTATTTGAGGAGGGACGTAAACAGCAGCAGTAGCAGAGGAGATCGGAGCGTCGGTCCAGCAGGACTCGAACTGTCCTCTTTGTGAGACCAGACGGTTTTCTAGAACAGAAGACTTTCCAACTTCAGCTACAGTGATAGCTAAGTTCGGAAAGGAGGACCGAGAAGTACCGAGTGCTGGAGCTGCTTTACAGGATCCAGAACCAGCTGGACAACATGGACAACACTGCACCCGAGAAGACCTGCTGTGGTGAGACCCTTTTCATTACATGTCATGTTAACAGATCCAGGACAGGGTCTTATGATGCCGGTCTTGTCTCCAGGATCCATCCGGGATTTCTTCACTTCGGCTAAGTTTCTTATCTACATGGGCCATGCGCTGTCGACCTGGGTAAGACTCGGACCTGTGTGTGTTTCTGTCACATGATCTCTGCTGTTTGACCCGGTTTAACTGGTTGCTGAAACTTTCCAGGGGGACCGAATGTGGAACTTTGCCGTAGCAGTTTTCCTGGTTGAGCTGTACGGGAACAGCCTGCTCCTGACGGCCGTGTACGGGCTGGTGGTGGCCGGTTCCGTGCTGCTGCTGGGGGCCAACATCGGGAACTGGGTGGACAGGAACCCCAGACTGAAAGGTAAAGATCCCACACACACAGCTGTTTTGGACTGATAAGCACCAGGTCTCCGTGTTGTGGACTGGACCCGGACTGTGATCATGTGGTTTCTGGTGTTTCCACAGTGGCTCGGACTTCACTGCTGGTCCAGAACAGTTGCGTGATTGTGTGCGGGATCCTCCTGATGCTTGTGTTCCAGTTCAAAGAGCAGCTGGTGGAGCTTTACGACGGCTGGATTCTGGTAAGTTCTGCTCGGTGGGTTTAAACCTCAAGGATCAGCTGGACTGAGACGTGCTGAACTCTGCTGACCCAAACCCCCACAGCCAGGTTCTTTCTGCACACCAATCTCACGTCTTTCTACAAGACTGCAACTAAAATCAATCAGCTGGAATGAATTAACGATTAGAACAAGGTTATTAACTTCAGATCACATGATCTGAGCGGTATTAACACCGGAACCACAGAGAACCGAACCCGAGCTGCAGAACTGTAGACTTGTCAGTGTGATAAGAGAGTTTGTGAAGGAGCCTGTCATGTGACACAGAACCTGTTGGAGGATTTCTGGACCGAGCAGATCAATAACTGAGCTGCACATGTGGCTCTTTAAACTACTTTATATCTCATTTATAGCAGGAAACCTGAAAACAGATGTTATACAGCTGTTTCTCTGAACTGCTAATTATTTACTGAAGGTTCCTGATTCGTTTGTTTACATAAAGTGACAACAGAACTTGAACTTTGAGCTTCTTTCTTTCCACAAACACGATGGGATGTTTTTTTTTTTTTTTGGACTGTTCAAACTTAAATGCATAAAAGATTAAAATAACATCTCTAACAGCAAGAATCCCCCAAAAGAAAACGGACAGGACGCAGTGACGTAAGGTGACAGTGGAGATAAAGGTGCGCCTCCTACTGGCTGGTTCCAGTATGAAGTCCCACCCACTTTATTTCAATAACTGGAACATTGAAATTATTTTTAAAAAGGTCATTTTCTGGACTCCTGGTGATCCGTGTAGTTCTTATCTTCCTACTGCATGTTCAGATATTATTTTTTCTTATGTTTACCTGTAAATACAGTGACTGCAGGTGAGTGGGCGGGGCTTTTTGCCTCATGTCTACTGTTTGAGCACTCATGGCTTCTCATCTGTCACGTTGCACGTTTTACTGTAGTATACGAGTATAGTACAGTATAGGTTAGTTTCATGGAACCTGCGTTCTGGTCTCACAGACGGATCAGAACCTCACATCATCAAGATTCACAGCTTTTCTGTCTCTTTGAATCTCCTCAGCTCTCAAAAATTCAGTCATGAAACTTTATGAAAGATAAAAATGTACATTTTGTTTTTTCCAGACCACCTGCTACATTCTGGTCATCACCATCGCCAACATCGCCAACCTGGCGAGCACGGCGACCTCCATCACCATCCAGAGGGACTGGGTGGTGGTTGTTGCTGGTCAGGACAGCAGCAAACTGGCAGGTTGGTGTTTCCAACCAATCAGTGATGTGGTCACATGATGTGTTATCAGATTCCTGCAGGACGGGAGACTTTGAACAGCTGACTCAGTCTCATTTTCCATCTTTTATATACCTTCTGTTTCCACCTGTTTGTTCTAAGCTATTTAAAAGATTTAGTCACATGGTTCTGAGCACTCGGCACAGTGAACCCGTTGACCCTTATCAGTGTTCTGTCCCAGTACCGTCACGCTAGTAAAACTTATCACATATGAGTGAGCTCTGCTCCATAAGCTGCAGACACGTTAACATCTTTTATTTATTGCTTCAAACAGACATGAATGCCACAGTTCGGATCATCGACCAGCTGACCAACATCCTGGCGCCCATGTTAGTGGGACAGATCATGGCCTTTGGCTCTCACTTCATCGGCTGTGGCTTCATTTCTGGGTGGAACCTGTGCTCCATGTGTGTGGAGTACGCTCTGCTGTGGAAGGTGTATCAGAAAACACCAGCTCTGGCTGTGAAAGCCGGACAAAAGGAGCAGCAGCAGGAGCTCAAACCGCTCGGCTCCTCCAAAGGTAACTTCTGTCGGCTCCATCTCAAATAAAAAACTGCTTGTTATGTTCCAGACTAGGATTCAGTCCACCGATCTCTGTCCTCTAACAGATCCAGAGAACGGTCAGAGTCCCGAGGAGTCGTCGCAGCCGCTGATGAATGAAACATCGGCGGTGAACTCCCCGGACGCCCCGCAGCAGCACGGCTGTTGCTACCAGGTGACGGATCCCCTGCACACCTTCAAGGCCGGCTGGGTGGCCTACTACAACCAGAACATCTTCTTTGCTGGGATGTCCCTGTCCTTCCTCTACATGACCGTGCTGGGCTTTGACTGCATCACCACAGGCTACGCCTACACGCAGGGCCTCAATGGCTCAGTGCTCAGCCTGCTGATGGGCGCCTCAGCCGTCTCGGGCATCTGTGGCACCGTCGCCTTCACTTGGGTTCGCAAGAAGTGCGGCCTGATCCGTACGGGCTTTATCTCGGGCGTGGCCCAGTTCTCCTGCCTCACGCTGTGCGTCATCTCTGTCTTTGCTCCTGGAAGCCCCTTCGACCTCAGCGTCTCGCCCTTCCAGGACCTGTACACTCATCTGGTTGGGCAGCAGAACCTGCCAGAAGCTGACCACAGTCTCACCAGCATGAACATCACCACGCCAGAACCGGCTGAAGAGCTGCCGCCGCTGCAGTCCTACATGTCTGTCAGTCTGCTGTTTGCTGGCGTCATTGCTGCTAGAGTTGGTGAGTCAAACTTCAGCCTGATCAGCTGATGCTTCTTCTACAAACAGCAGTTACATGAACGAGTCGTTCACTCAGACTTCCTGTGGAACTTCCTGTGGAACTTCCTGTGGAACTTCCTGTGGAACTTCCTGTGGAACTTCCTGTGGAACTTCCTGTGGAAGCGGTTTACATTAGTAGTTCTGCAGACGTCCTGAAGGTCTTTACAGTTCTGAACTTTACTGTTTATTATACAGAATCTCAGGACCAGATTTATTGACATCCAGCTTCAGTTCAAAGTACCACTAATCGCTGAGTGGTACAAAGGAAATCCAGGTCTATGCTGTAGTAGCACGTTCTTCCAGAACACGAGTCACTCGGGTTCACAGACCTGACTGAGTCATCTCTGGACTTTGGAGCTGGATCTGAAACCTTTGATGCTGATTTCCACCATATAAACTGAGGTGTGGTTGTAGAATACCATCTGATCTGTATGTCTTTGTCCTGCAGGTCTCTGGTCCTTTGACCTGACTGTGACCCAGCTCATCCAGGAAAATGTGATCGAGTCCGAGCGAGGTGTGATCAATGGCGTCCAGAACTCCATGAATTACCTCCTAGACCTGCTGCACTTCATCATGGTGATTCTGGCCCCTAACCAGGAAGCCTTTGGCCTGTTGGTGATCATCTCCGTCTCCTTCGTGGCCATGGGTCACATGATGTACTTCCGATTTGCTTTCAAGAGTCTGGGCAGGCGCCTCTTCCTCTGCTGCTCACCGGAGCAGAAGGTGGAGACGGACGACTGTCCCTCACTTCCAACCACTGTGTAACTCTGTTAAAGAGACTCGGTTCTGGCTCCAAACCCAACCCAACCCAACCCAACCCAACCCTGCATCTTATTTATCTAACTAACACCACAGCTTGTAGCTGGTAGAGTCCTGATGCTAACCAGTACTAACATAGTTATTAACCCAGAGTTAGCAGAATTAGTCGGCTTGGAGTCCCACAAAAGGAACTGGTAGAGTAGTTTTAGAAACGACGGGGTTCTGCCTTTAAACACGTACATGTGTTCTTATCGAGAACCTCCTTATGACTCCTTTACAGAGATCAGGAGTCTAGTACTGTAAGACCTCCTTCTGTTAGGTGCTTCTGTTGAGCAGCAGGTGAAACGAAGGACAGGTCCATCAGGGAACCCGGTCTGACGGTGTTCTGATGGTGTATATAAAGGTGTATGATGAGCAGGTTGTGGTAACATCTAGTTTAGTTAGTCTCGTTAACGGTGATAAGGGTTCCACGTGTACCTGGATTTATTCCAGACGGGATTTCTAACAACTTTATCAGCAGTATTGTGTTTAATGTCTTTGCATCATTACAACAACGCTCAGTCGCCAAAGTCCATCTGCATAACAGGAAGTGAGGGGAAACAGTCTGAAGCGTTTTACCTCAGGTGACCTTTGGTTATGGGATGTTCCCACATCTTGTTTTCTGGAACTTTATATTGAAAGTGTTTTCTAGAATGATTATTTCTGTGATTGTTGTTACTCAGGCACTTTAAGTGATTGACATTTGACATTACACACGGCTCAAGTGTGACACAAGGTTAAAGTCCTAGCCCCCCCACCCCCCCACCCCCCCGTTAAACCTGGTTCTGCAGAAGTTCTGATCCTTTATATTTGCTTCCAGCTAGCTGGATGTTCTGAGAGTCGGTACCAGAGCAGAAGGTTTAATAAAACAAGATGTGCAGTTTGTTCTTTAAAACACTGAGACATCTGGACAGGTCTAAGTCCTGAAACCTCCCTACAGCAGATCAACAACCTCAAGGTCGATCCTGAAAAGATCCGGATCCTGCAGCTGGTCTTGTTTTCTGGCTCTTTAGGAAATTGAAACCTGCAACATAGATAAAACAAATGGCCTGGAACCAAAAGCCTCTGGAACATTTTTGGAGTTTAGGAGCCTTTTTCAGTCTGAATGATTCAGAGGTCAGAGGTCAACGGACTACCAAAAAAAAAACATTGATGTATTGATTAAGACTGCTTTAAAAGATTAGAGCAAAGTCTGACTGATGGAAGGAGAACATGAAGAATGACTCAAGACTTTACATGATTAAGAAATCAAACATGACACATAAAACCAACCTTTAAATACCTGAAAGTCAAAGTCCCTCAAGTCCCTCAGTCTCATCAGATTGGTTCACATGTCTCAGCCTTTCGTGTTAAGTAACTCTACATCAGCCTTTAATGTCTGACGCCTTATTAAGAATTAGCCTTAGCAGCTGCTACCATGGAGCACCAGCTCCATGAAAGTGAACCAATCACAAGCTGTAGATCAGAAGGTAGTTTGATGACAAGAAACTGGCAGCAAGTCTTCAGATGCAAGAGGATTTAAATGTTCATGCTGTTTAATGTAACCTGGAAGTTACTCTGATTCAAGAATAACACACATAAACTAGTTCAATCTAGTTAACAGTTAATGTACGTTATTTTAATTTACAACTGGAATATATATATATGTGTGTGTGTGTGTGTGTGTGTGTGTTCTATTGAGTGTTTTTATATTTCTTATGTTAAGACAAAATTTTACTTTGAATTTGTTTTTAATTTGTGCTTCAATCCAACAGCTTCTCCTTTTCACATATAATGTATATAAATATTTACATACAGTATTGTAGTTTATAGCTGAATGCTTGAAATAATAAAGAATTCTGATTGGCTTTTGTGTAAAAATCACACTCCATATAGAAACAAAGATGTTCTCATGTCTGTAATACATGATGTTTCTGAAATAAAGAGTTTACAATTTGACTGTTGGTGATTAGTGGGGTCTGTGGTTGGTGGGGTGTATGGATGGTGGAGTCTATGGTTAGTGGGGTCTGTTGGTGCAGTCTGTTGGTGCAGTCTGTTGGTGGAGTCTGTTGGTGGTGTCTGTTGGTGCAGTCTGTTGGTGCAGTCTGTTGGTGGAGTCTGTTGGTGGAGTCTGTTGGTGCAGTCTGTTGGTGGAGTCTGTTGGTGCAGTCTGTTGGTGGAGTCTGTTGGTGCAGTCTGTTGGTGGAGTCTGTTGGTGCAGTCTGTTGGTGCAGTCTGTTGGTGCAGTCTGTTGGTGGAGTCTGTTGGTGCAGTCTGTTGGTGGAGTCTGTTGGTGGAGTCTGTTGGTGGTAGTCTGTTGGTGCAGTCTGTTGGTGCAG
>SSNP01000087.1:336083-366123 GCA_006937955.1 Pachypanchax playfairii
GTGCAGTCTGTTGGTGCAGTCTGTTGGTGGAGTCTGTTGGTGGTGTCTGTTGGTGAGTCTGTTGGTGCAGTCTGTTGGTGGAGTCTGTTGGTGGAGTCTGTTGGTGTTGGTGGAGTCTGTTGGTGGAGTCTGTTGGTGGAGTCTGTTGGTGGAGTCTGTTGGTGGAGTCTGTTGGTGCAGTCTGTTGGTGCAGTCTGTTGGTGGAGTCTGTTGGTGGAGTCTGTTGGTGGAGTCTGTTGGTGGTGTCCGTTGGTGGAGTCTGTTGGTGGAGTCTGTTGGTGGAGTCTGTTGGTGGAGTCTGTTGGTGGAGTCTGTTGGTGGAGTCTGTTGGTGGAGTCTGTTGGTGGAGTCTGTTGGTGGAGTCTGTTGGTGGAGTCTGTTGGTGCAGTCTGTTGGTGCAGTCTGTTGGTGGAGTCTGTTGGTGGTGCAGTCTGTTGGTGCAGTCTGTTGGTGCAGTCTGTTGGTGCAGTCTGTTGGTGCAGTCTGTTGGAGGAGTCTGTTGGTGCAGTCTGTTGGTGGAGTCTGTTGGTGGAGTCTGTTGGTGCAGTCTGTTGGTGGAGTCTGTTGGTGGAGTCTGTTGGAGGAGTCTGTTGGTGCAGTCTGTTGGTGCAGTCTGTTGGTGCAGTCTGTTGGTTGTTGGTGGTGTCTGTTGGTGGAGTCTGTTGGTGGAGTCTGTTGGTGGAGTCTGTTGGTGGAGTCTGTTGGTGGAGTCTGTTGGTGCAGTCTGTTGGTGGAGTCTGTTGGTGGTGTCTGTTGGTGGTGTCTGTTGGTGGTGTCTGTTGGTGGTAGTCTGTTGGTGCAGTCTGTTGGTGGAGTCTGTTGGTGCAGTCTGTTGGTGCAGTCTGTTGGTGGAGTCTGTTGGTGCAGTCTGTTGGTGGAGTCTGTTGGTGCAGTCTGTTGGTGCAGTCTGTTGGTGGTGTCTGTTGGTGGAGTCTGTTGGTGGAGTCTGTTGGTGGTGTCTGTTGGTGGAGTCTGTTGGTGGTGTCTGTTGGTGGTGTCTGTTGGTGGAGTCTGTTGGTGGAGTCTGTTGGTGCAGTCTGTTGGTGCAGTCTGTTGGTGCAGTCTGTTGGTGGTGTCTGTTGGTGCAGTCTGTTGGTGCAGTCTGTTGGTGCAGTCTGTTGGTGGAGTCTGTTGGTGCAGTCTGTTGGTGGAGTCTGTTGGTGCAGTCTGTTGGTGCAGTCTGTTGGTGGAGTCTGTTGGTGGAGTCTGTTGGTGCAGTCTGTTGGTGGAGTCTGTTGGTGGTGTCTGTTGGTGAGTCTGTTGGTGCAGTCTGTTGGTGTCTGTTGGTGGAGTCTGTTGGTGGAGTCTGTTGGTGGAGTCTGTTGGTGCAGTCTGTTGGTGGAGTCTGTTGGTGCAGTCTGTTGGTGCAGTCTGTTGGTGCAGTCTGTTGGTGCAGTCTGTTGGTGGAGTCTGTTGGTGCAGTCTGTTGGTGCAGTCTGTTGGTGCAGTCTGTTGGTGCAGTCTGTTGGTGCAGTCTGTTGGTGGTGTCTGTTGGTGGTGTCTGTTGGTGGTGTCTGTTGGTGGTGTCTGTTGGTGGAGTCTGTTGGTGCAGTCTGTTGGTGCAGTCTGTTGGTGCAGTCTGTTTGGTGGAGTCTGTTGGAGTCTGTTGGTGGTGTCTGTTGGTGGTGTCTGTTGGTGGTGTCTGTTGGTGGAGTCTGTTGGTGCAGTCTGTTGGTGCAGTCTGTTGGTGCAGTCTGTTGGTGGAGTCTGTTGGTGCAGTCTGTTGGTGCAGTCTGTTGGTGCAGTCTGTTGGTGCAGTCTGTTGGTGCAGTCTGTTGGTGGTGTCTGTTGGTGGTGTCTGTTGGTGGAGTCTGTTGGTGGAGTCTGTTGGTGGTGTCTGTTGGTGGAGTCTGTTGGTGGTGTCTGTTGGTGGAGTCTGTTGGTGCAGTCTGTTGGTGCAGTCTGTTGGTGCAGTCTGTTGGAGGAGTCTGTTGGTGCAGTCTGTTGGTGCAGTCTGTTGGTGGTGTCTGTTGGTGGAGTCTGTTGGTTGGTGCAGTCTGTTGGTGGTGTCTGTTGGTGGAGTCTGTTGGTGGAGTCTGTTGGTGCAGTCTGTTGGTGCAGTCTGTTGGTGGAGTCTGTTGGTGCAGTCTGTTGGTGGAGTCTGTTGGTGGAGTCTGTTGGTGGAGTCTGTTGGTGGAGTCTGTTGGTGCAGTCTGTTAGTGCAGTCTGTTGGTGCAGTCTGGTTGGTGGTGTCTGTTGGTGGTGTCTGTTGGTGCTGGTTGGTGGAGTCTGTTGGTGGTGTCTGTTGGTGGAGTCTGTTGGTGGAGCTGTTGGAGGAGTCTGTTGGGCAGTCTGTTGGTGGAGTCTGTTGGTGGAGTCTGTTGGTGGAGTGGTTGGTGCAGTCTGTTGGTGGAGTCTGTTGGTGCAGTCTGTTGGTGCAGTCTGTTGGTGCAGTCTGTTGGTGCAGTCTGTTGGTGGAGTCTGTTGGTGGTGTCTGTTGGTGGAGTCTGTTGGTGGTGTCTGTTGGTGCAGTCTGTTGGTGCAGTCTGTTGGTGGAGTCTGTTGGTGGAGTCTGTTGGTGCAGTCTGTTGGTGGAGTCTGTTGGTGGAGTCTGTTGGTGCAGTCTGTTGGTGCAGTGTGTTGGTGCAGTCTGTTGGTGCTGGTGGAGTCTGTTGGTGGAGGTGGAGTCTGTTGGTGGTGTCTGTTGGTGGAGTCTGTTGGTGCAGTCTGTTGGTGGAGTCTGTTGGTGCAGTCTGTTGGTGGAGTCTGTTGGTGGAGTCTGTTGGTGGTGTCTGTTGGTGCAGTCTGTTGGTGGAGTCTGTTGGTGGAGTCTGTTGGTGGTGTCTGTTGGTGGAGTCTGTTGGTGGAGTCTGTTGGTGCAGTCTGTTGGTTGTTGGTGGGGTCTGTTGGTGGAGTCTGTTGGTGGAGTCTGTTGGTGGTGTCTGTTGGTGGAGTCTGTTGGTGCAGTCTGTTGGTGCAGTCTGTTGGTGCAGTCTGTTGGTGGAGTCTGTTGGTGCAGTCTGTTGGTGCGTTGGTGGTGTCTGTTGGTGGAGTCTGTTGGTGGAGTCTGTTGGTGGTGTCTGTTGGTGGAGTCTGTTGGTGGTGTCTGTTGGTGGTGTCTGTTGGTGGAGGCAGTTGGTGGGCTGTTGGTGCAGTCTGTTGGTGCAGTGGTGCAGTCTGTTGGTGCAGTCTGTTGGTGGTGTCTGTTGGTGGTGTCTGTTGGTGGTGTCTGTTGGTGGTGTCTGTTGGTGGAGTCTGTTGGTGCAGTCTGTTGGTGGAGTCTGTTGGTGCAGTCTGTTGGTGGAGTCTGTTCTGTTGGTGCAGTCTGTTTGTTGGTGGTGTCTGTTGGTGGGTCTGTTGGTGGTGTCTGTTGGTGGAGTCTGTTGGTGGAGTCTGTTGGTGCAGTCTGTTGGTGCAGTCTGTTGGTGCAGTCTGTTGGTGCAGTCTGTTGGTGCAGTCTGTTGGTGGAGTCTGTTGGTGCAGTCTGTTGGTGCAGTCTGTTGGTGGAGTCTGTTGGTGGTGTCTGTTGGTGGTGTCTGTTGGTGGTGTCTGTTGGTGGTGTCTGTTGGTGGAGTCTGTTGGTGGAGTCTGTTGGTGGAGTCTGTTGGTGGTGTCTGTTGGTGCAGTCTGTTGGTGGAGTCTGTTGGTGCAGTCTGTTGGTGGAGTCTGTTGGTGGAGTCTGTTGGTGGTGTCTGTTGGTGCAGTCTGTTGGTGCAGTCTGTTGGTGGTGTCTGTTGGTGGTGTCTGTTGGTGGTGTCTGTTGGTGGAGTCTGTTGGTGGTGTCTGTTGGTGGAGTCAGTTTGGTGCAGTCTGTTGGTGGAGTCTGTTGGTGGAGTCTGTTGGTGGAGTCTGTTGGTGGAGTCTGTTGGTGCAGTCTGTTGGTGGAGTCTGTTGGTGGTGTCTGTTGGTGGTGTCTGTTGGTGCTGTCTGTTGGTGAGTCTGTTGGTGGAGTCTGTTGGTGGTGTCTGTTGGTGGAGTCTGTTGGTGGAGTCTGTTGGTGGAGTCTGTTGGTGCAGTCTGTTGGTGCAGTCTGTTGGTGGAGTCTGTTGGTGGAGTCTGTTGGTGGTGTCTGTTGGTGCAGTCTGTTGGTGGTGTCTGTTGGTGGTGTCTGTTGGTGGTGTCTGTTGGTGGTGTCTGTTGGTGGAGTCTGTTGGTGGAGTCTGTTGGTGCAGTCTGTTGGTGCAGTCTGTTGGTGGAGTCTGTTGGTGCAGTCTGTTGGTGGAGTCTGTTGGTGGAGTCTGTTGGTGGTGTCTGTTGGTGGTGTCTGTTGGTGGTGTCTGTTGGTGGTGTCTGTTGGTGCAGTCTGTTGGTGGAGTCTGTTGGTGCAGTCTGTTGGTGGAGTCTGTTGGTGCAGTCTGTTGGTGGAGTCTGTTGGTGGAGTCTGTTGGTGCAGTCTGTTGGTGCAGTCTGTTGGTGCAGTCTGTTGGTGCAGTCTGTTGGTGGTGTCTGTTGGTACAGTCTGTTGGTGCAGTCTGTTGGTGGAGTCTGTTGGTGCAGTCTGTTGGTGCAGTCTGTGTGTTCTTTACTGGTTTGTGGTGTCAGTTCTGGGTCTGGTTGCTGCCGTGTGAGGTCACATATGGTGTTTTTCTTTATATCAAGTGTGATCCTGAAGATTGTCTGCAGAGAGAAACAGGCACTTACGTTTGCTCAGTATGAGGTTCCACAGATTCTTTGAGTTATTATTTCATATTTTTTAAAGAGGCCATGTCATACACATTTCATGACTTTGTGGTTATAAAGTATTAACCAGTAATATGAAACATTTTATATCTAAAAAACGTCAGGAAACACTGATTAACAGACCTTTCAATCTGTCTGCATTAAAATTCGGGTGGTTCCGGCTCCTTCCGTCAAGCTGCTTCGTCAGGCCTCGAGCAGCAGCTCGTTCATATTCGTTATTCTAATTTGCTGGACTCTGATTGGCTAACAAACTAGCCTATGAGAGCAAAGAATACTGTTTCCTGCCCCGCTGCGCATGGCAACAGAACACGTTCTCTCTTCCTGTTTGCTACGTCTTATGCTAGCAGCTTTTAGCTAGCAGCATGCTAGGTGTGGTTTCAACTGCAGGAGCTGATGAATACTAACGAACAAAGGAGTTGTGATGTAACAGATACAGGCCGTTAGAACTCAGGAGAACTTGGGTTTTATCACCACCTGCGTAGTTTGAGAGATTAAAACTGAAAGAGAAGTTGTTGACCTGTTTTCACCCACTATGAAGGTAAGAACACCTGTGGAGCTAAAATATTCAACAGAAACCTCAGAAAAACCGTTTTAATGGAAGGGCCTCTTTAAAGTTTATTAGTAAACAAGTCTATTAATACCACTTATTAACAATCTTTTCTGTAGAGCCATGGAATCTAAATAGTTTGGAAATGAACTTTGACTCTTCCCAGACTGATAAGCAGTAACGGTTATTTCTCAGCTTTTTGCTGATTCATTGGTATCATGTTAACACACACCTTTATGCTCCAGAACTGAACCCCTGTTGTTACAGAGGATGATGATCAGGTAATCATCTGATCTGCAGATTCAGGATGATGCTGAACTTCTGAACATCAGAGTTCATTCTTCACTTCAGTATATAGTATATAGCTTACATATGTAAGTACATGGAAATGACCCCACAGCTGCAGTGACCACGGTGCACTTTGTTTGTTCTGGATAGAAGAACTTCTCT
The DNA here is from genome assembly GCA_006937955.1 of Pachypanchax playfairii. Lineage (NCBI taxonomy): Eukaryota > Metazoa > Chordata > Actinopteri > Cyprinodontiformes > Aplocheilidae > Pachypanchax > Pachypanchax playfairii. Next base: position 341,701 of record SSNP01000087.1, read on the forward strand.
GACATGAGATTAAGGCAGATGACTCAGGACCTTCTTCGTGCTTGCTGTGCACACTGACTGCAGCAAAAGTCCAACGTCTGCCAACGCGACTGAAAATGGAAATGAGTGTTAAAAGAAAAGGTTTCTTCTTCTTACAGTCAAAAGTTTTAAAATTATAAATGCTCATGTGAAAAGAGTCTTCAGGATCATTTGGGTTATCTTGCGATGAGCTTCAGCTCTTCTGGAAGGTTTTCCATGAGGTTTAAGAGTTTATAGGAATTTCAAATTCATCTGTAAGTTCAGGCACTGATGATGGATAAGACAGTCTGGTTCAGAGTCTTTGATCTAATTCATCCCAAAGGTGTTCTAGAGGGTAGAGATGAGGACTCTGTGTAGGCCAGTCCAGTTCCTCCACATCAAACTGAATCATGGACGTCTTCATGAGCCAGCTTTGTGTTCTGTGAGGATCCATATTTAAACAGTTAGGGAACGTCACTAAACTGCAGGTCCGCGGCAGCATGTTTTACACCACTGCATTCAATTAATTTATCAAGCACCGGAAACGTCAACCAATCAAAACGTTTCCTATCTAAGGAACCAGCTGATTGGGTTGGCTCATCAATTCAACACAATCCTCCATCCTGAGCAGCAGAACCAGAACCAGCTGCCTGAATAAAATCATGAATACATTTCTGTAACTCTCACAGCTAAATGAACATTTTCACTGAGACATTTTTAGAAAGTAAAATACTACAAACGGTGGTGTTTAGTGTCTTGCTTCAGACTCTAGCAGCTCGGGGTGTGTGTGTTTAATCTGCAGGTCCTGGTGTAACATTGTTACATCACTATGTTACAGTCAGGTGGTTTTCCAGGAGAGAGTGGAGCAGCTGCTCAGAGCGCAGGATTCAGGAGGATTACTGAGAAATGTGTGTATTAAACCAAAAACCACTCTGGAGGGTTTAATAAGGAAATAATATCATAACATGGTTAAAAGATACAAACAGCTGATTTTATATGATACAGGAACTTTAAAGGAACATGTCCTGGTCAAAGAGACACCGGGTTCTTTACATTGTTGCTGGAGGACAAATTAATACACCTGAAGTAAATGACTGAGGACACATGGAAACCCGTCCATAAAGTTCTCCACACTGTTCTTCAGTTGATCTGAAGGACACATGAAGTCTGGATGTCTGTAGCAACAGACTGTGGTCCACATGTTCTGACCCGCTCTGTGAGTTAATGTGACCCACCGCTTTAAGCTGCTGATGTTCCTACCTGCTTCCACTTTGTTATAATCCCACTAACAGCTGACTGGGGAATATTTAGTAGCAAGGAGTAGTATGGACTCAGGTGCATCCTGTCAGGTATGACATCACTGAGGTCTAGACATTCTTTCCTAGATGTTTGTGGAACATCTGTAGCCTCAGTGACGTGACTGGAACACCTGGATTCAGAGTGGTGAGTGAATGTGTCTGTCCATCTAATGAAGATGTTGTTTGTCTTGTTTCCAGCAGCCGTCAGCTCCTTTAACAGTGAAATGAAAAGACGACCACGTTCTCCTGGTTCATCTTCTACAAACAGCAGTACCAGAATCTGAGGTCTGAGAAGTAAAAGAAAACTTTCCTCCATAATGACAGACAGGCTAATCCAAACCTGTACACGCACCTGGAAAAACATGGAACGCTTGGAAGAAGAAAGTATTTGAACTGGAACCAGGTTCTGTGGACTGATGGAGGTCTGAACAAACCTCTTGGCTGACTTCAGCAGAATTTGTTGAGTTTAGTTAGTTTTCTGTTTGTTTTCTTGTACTTTTCTAATTTTACCTGCACACTTGTGAAAATAAGTAGTTTTGTTGCTAGTAGCAGAAAAAGAGATTCATTTAAATAGCAACAGTTTCTGGAAGCAAATCTGACTGTAAAACTTTGAGGGAGTTTGTTGACAGTTTTTAATGAAAGATTATTTTTCAGTTTTATGATCCTCAGATCATAACAAGTCATCTTGATGAGGTCGGACTCGGGTGACCCAGTGTCCTGCAGTGAAACCAAACAGATAATAAAGGAAGACTGAGCGAAGCACCTGATCCACACGGGAAGTGAAACATGCTGAAATAAGAGTTCTAATCCGACCCGGAACAAAGCTTCCTCAGAACTCTGCTGGGTCCAATATGACTACACAGCACAAATAATAAATCCCAAAATGAACCAGCGAGGTCACATGACTAAACTAATACAAGTTTATTACATATTAATAATAAAAACATTGTGTGTGCACGTTCATGCAGAGTTGAAACTCAAGAGATGAAAAAGTCACAAATCTTCAAACAACTAAAAACATTTTAGAAAAAATAAGAATCTGAACTGATTCCATGTTAATGTGAGAGGCACCATCATCTTCATCATTATCATCTTCATCATCATCATCTTCATCACCATCATCTTCATCATTATCATCTTCATAATCACCATCATCTTCATCATTATCATCTTCATCATCACCATCATCTTCATCATTATCATCTTCATCATCATCATCTTCATCACCATCATCTTCATCATTATCATCTTCATCATCACCATCATCTTCATCATTATCATCTTCATAATCACCATGATCTTCATCATTATCATCTTCATCATCACCATCATCTTCATCATCATCATCTTCATCACCATCATCTTCATCATTATCATCTTCATCATCACCATCATCTTCATCATTATCATCTTCATCATTATCATCTTCATCATCATCTTCATCATTATCATCTTCATCATCATCATCTTCATCACCATCATCTTCATCATTATCATCTTCATCATCATCTTCATCATTATCATCTTCATCATCATCATCTTCATCATCACCATCATCTTCATCATTATCATCTTCATCATCACCATCATCTTCATCATCACCATCATCATCATCATCATCATCACCATCGTCTTCATTATCATCATCATCATCATCATCATTATCATCTTCATCATCATCATTATCATCATCTTCATCATTATCATCATCATCATTATTATCTTCATCACCATCATTATCTTCATCATCTTCATCACCATCATCATCACCATCATCATCATCATCATCATCATCTTCATCATTATCATCTTCATCATCATCATCTTCATCACCATCATCTTCATCATTATCATCTTCATCATCATCTTCATCATTATCATCTTCATCATCATCATCTTCATCACCATCATCTTCATCATTATCATCACCATCATCTTCATCATTATCATCTTCATCATCACCATCATCTTCATCATCATCATCTTCATCACCATCATCTTCATCATTATCATCTTCATCATCATCTTCATCATTATCATCTTCATCACCTTCATCATCATTATCATCTTCATCATTATCATCTTCATCACCATCATCTTCATCATCACCATCATCTTCATCACCATCATTATCATAATCTTCATCATTATTATCTTCATCACCATCATCATCATCATTATCATCATCATCATTATTATCTTCATCACCATCATCATCATCACCATCATTATCATCTTCATCATCATCATCTTCATCACCATCATCTTCATCATTATCATCACCATCATCTTCATCATTATCATCATCTTCATCATCATTATCATCTTCATTATCTTCTTCATCATCATCATCATCTTCATCACCATCATCATCATCATTATCATCTTCATCATCATCCTTATCATCATCTTCATCATCATCATCTTCATCATTATCATCATCTTCATCATCACCATCATCTTCATCACCATCATCTTCATCATTATCATCTTCATAATTATCATCATCATCATCTTCATCATCACCATCATCTTCATCATTATCATCATCATCTTCATCACCATCATCTTCATCATTATCATCATCTTCATCATCATTATCATCTTCATTATCTTCATCATTATCATCATCATCATCATCACCATCATCTTCATCATTATCATCTTCATCACCTTCATCATCATTATCATCTTCATCATTATCATCTTCATCACCATCATCTTCATCATCATTATCATCTTCATCATCACCATCATCTTCATCACCATCATTATCATAATCTTCATCATTATTATCTTCATCACCATCATCATCATCATTATCATCATCATCATTATTATCTTCATCACCATCATCATCATCACCATCATTATCATCATCATCATCTTCATCATCATCATTATCTTCATCACCATCATCTTCATCACCATCATTATCATCATCATCATTATTATCTTCATCACCATCATTATCTTCATCATCTTCATCACCATCATCATCACCATCATCATCATCATCATCATCTTCATCATTATCATCTTCATCATCACCATCATCTTCATCATTATCATCTTCTTCATCATCATCATCATCATCATCACCATCATCTTCATCATTATCATCTTCATCACCTTCATCATCATTATCATCTTCATCATTATCATCTTCATCACCATCATCTTCATCACCATCATTATCATAATCTTCATCATTATTATCTTCATCACCATCATCATCATCATTATCATTATCATCATCATCATCTTCATCATCATCATTATCTTCATCACCATCATCTTCATCACCATCATCTTCATCATTATCATCTTCATCATCATCTTCATCATTATCATCTTCATCATCATCATCTTCATCACCATCATCTTCATCATTATCATCACCATCATCTTCATCATTATCATCTTCATCATCACCATCATCTTCATCATTATCATCTTCATCATCATCATCTTCATCATCATCATTATCATCTTCATCATCATCTTCATCATCACCATCATCTTCATCATTATCATCTTCATCATCATCACCATCATCATCATCATTATCATCTTCATTATCATCATCTTCATCATTATCATCTTCATCATCATCACCATCATCATCATCATTATCATCTTCATCATCATCATCATCACCATCATCTTCATCATTATCATCTTCATCATCATCTTCATCATCACCATCATCTTCATCATCTTCATCATTATCATCATCTTCATCATCACCATCATCTTCATCATTATCATCTTCATAATTATCATCATCATCATCTTCATCATCACCATCATCTTCATCATTATCATCATCATCATTATTATCTTCATCACCATCATTATCTTCATCATCTTCATCACCATCATCATCACCATCATCATCATCATCATCATCATCTTCATCATTATCATCTTCATCATCACCATCATCTTCATCATTATCATCTTCATCATCATCATCATCATCATCATCATCACCATCATCTTCATCACCTTCATCATCATTATCATCTTCATCATTATCATCTTCATCACCATCATCTTCATCATCATTATCATCTTCATCATTATTATCTTCATCACCATCATTATCTTCATCATCTTCATCACCATCATCATCACCATCATCATCATCATCATCTTCATCATCATCATCATCATCATCACCATCATCTTCATCATTATCATCTTCATCATCACCATCATCTTCATCATTATCATCTTCATCATCATCATCATCTTCATCATCACCATCATCTTCATCATTATCATCATCATCTTCATCACCATCATCTTCATCATTATCATCATCTTCATCATCATTATCATCTTCATTATCTTCTTCATCATCATCATCATCTTCATCATCATTATCATCTTCATCATCATCATTATCATCATCATCCTCATCATCATCTTCATCATCATCATCTTCATCATTATCATCTTCATAATCACCATGATCTTCATCATTATCATCTTCATCATCACCATCATCTTCATCATCATCATCTTCATCACCATCATCTTCATCATTATCATCTTCATCATCACCATCATCTTCATCATTATCATCTTCATCATCACCATCATCTTCATCATTATCATCTTCATCATCATCTTCATCATTATCATCTTCATCATCATCATCTTCATCACCATCATCTTCATCATTATCATCTTCATCACCATCATCTTCATCATTATCATCACCATCATCTTCATCATTATCATCTTCATCATCACCATCATCTTCATCATTATCATCTTCATCTTCATCATCATCATTATCATCTTCATCATCATCTTCATCATCACCATCATCTTCATCATTATCATCTTCATCATCATCACCATCATCATCATCATCATCTTCATCATTATCATCTTCATCATCACCATCATCTTCATCATTATCATCTTCATCATCATCATCATCTTCATCATCATCTTCATCATCACCATCATCACCAACATCTTCATCATTATCATCTTCATCATCATCATCATCTTCATCATCATCATCATCATCTTCATCATCACCATCATCTTCATCATTATCATCTTCATCATCACCATCATCTTCATCATCACCATCATCATTATCATCTTCATCATCATCATCCTCATCATCATCTTCATCATTATCATCATCTTCATCATCACCATCATCTTCATCATTATCATCTTCATCGTCTTCATAATTATCATCTTCATCATCACCATCATCTTCATCATTATCATCATTATCATCTTCATTATCTTCTTCATCATCACCATCATCATTATCTTCATCATTATCATCATCATCATCATCATCATCATCATCATCACCATCATCTTCATCATTATCATCTTCATCATCACCATCATCTTCATCATTATCATCTTCATCATTATCATCTTCATCATCACCATCATCTTCATCATCACCATCATCATCATCATTATCATCTTCATCATCATCATCTTCATCATCACCATCATCTTCATCACCATCATCTTCATCATTATCATCTTCATCATCATCTTCATCATCACCATCATCACCAACATCTTCATCATTATCATCTTCATCATCATCATCATCTTCATCATCATCATCATCTTCATCATCTTCATCATCACCATCATCTTCATCATTATCATCTTCATCATTATCATCTTCATCATCACCATCATCTTCATCATCACCATCATCATTATCATCTTCATCATCATCATCCTCATCATCATCTTCATCATCTTCATCATTATCATCATCTTCATCATCACCATCATCTTCATCACCATCATCTTCATCATTATCATCTTCATCGTCTTCATAATTATCATCTTCATCATCACCATCATCTTCATCATTATCATCTTCATTATCTTCTTCATCATCACCATCATCATCATCATTATCTTCATCATTATCATCATCATCATCATCACCATCGTCTTCATTATCATCTTCATCATTATCATCTTCATCACCATCATCATTATCATCTTCATCATCACCATCATCTTCATCACCATCATTATCATAATCTTCATCATTATTATCTTCATCACCATCATCATCATCTTCATCATCATCATCATCTTCATCACCATCATTATCATCATCATCATTATTATCTTCATCACCATCATCATCATCTTCATCATCATCATTATCTTCATCACCATCATCTTCATCACCATCATTATCATCATCATCATTATTATCTTCATCACCATCATTATCTTCATCATCTTCATCATTATCATCTTCATTATCATCATTATCTTCATCACCATCATCTTCATCACCATCATTATCATCATCATCATTATTATCTTCATCACCATCATTATCTTCATCATCTTCATCATTATCATCTTCATTATCATCATCATCACCACCGTCTTCATTATCATCATTATAATCATCATCTTCATATTCATCTTCATATTCATCTTCATCATCTTCATCATCACCTTCATCATCATCATCTTCATCATTATCATCTTCATCATCAGCAGCTTGTTTGTATAACATTCATTTCTTCAGATGTAACAGGTGAACTGGAAAACTGTCTCAGGATCAGTAGAACGTTCTTGTTCATAGACCGGGTCATCAGTACTGAAGACTGACTGATGATGTCTGATCCAACTAATAACTAATAGACATGAAAGATGTCAGAACCCAGACAGAATTGGTTAGTTTGTCTGGGTTCTCCACAGCTTGGACTATGGTTCTGAACAGAATCCTGGGCTTGTTTTTATCACCTTTAACATCAGCATGAAAATATACACCTACTAGAATGACTGTAAAATCCAGACAGCTTGTTCTGAACGTCTGCAGGAATCAATACGATAGAAATCATCTCATGTTGTAGATTTAAAGAAAAATTTTGGAGGGAAACTGCAGCAGAAAACAGATTTATTTTCCAGCTGCAAACACTGAACAGAGGGTTCGAACCAATAAACGCCTCAGTTCACTCCAGAGTTAAACTGTTTTAACAAGCAAGACAAACTGGAGACAATCAGGAAACAGGATGTTTTTATTTTAAAGTGTAACACATATCAAATGTTCAGTTTCTGGTTAAATGTGTGTTTTAGAACCAGTTGGATCTGGTTTTTCTGCCCCCCCCCCCCGCTAACTGTTTCGTCGTTACTTTCAGGACTGCAGAAGGCCTGACAGCCAGCTGTGGTCCAGTTTCCTCACATTCTTCAGTTCTCTGACCTGGACTTTAGTTAGGGTAGGGGCCATCTCAGCCTCAGGGCCACCTGCTGACTCATGTTTTGGTCTTAAGATTCTGGCTCCTATTTCCTCATCTGAATCCTCTTCCTCTTTCTCACTTTCCATTTCCTCCTCGGCAGCTTGTTTATGTTTCTCCCTGAACCCATGAGAACATAGAAAGAACAAAAAGTTAACATGACTCAGCATATTTCTAGAGATAAACAACATGACCCTCCTCTTTCTGAGTGTTTGAGTTCTCAGGTTGCTGAACCACATACAGATTCAGTTCCAGCAGCTTTTTGTCGAGTCATGCTGACTGTTTAAAACCAGCATCAAACATCTGAACATAAGAAACAAAAACGCTGCAGTTTTACCTGCTACACTCAAAACCAAAATAAACTCATCCAGTCCCTTTTAAAACCCGGATCTAGTCCCGTTTAACCCTCCTGATCCGGTCCTGTTTAACCTCCTGATCCGGTCCTGTTTAACCCTCCTGATCCGGTCCTGTTTAACCCTCCTGATCAGGTCCTGATTAACCCTCCTGATCCGGTCCTGTTTAACCCTCCTGATCCGGTCCTGTTTAACCTCCTGATCCGGTCCTGTTTAACCCTCCTGATCCGGTCCTGTTTAACCTCTTGATCTGGTCCTGTTTAACCTCCTGATCCGGTCCTGTTTAACCCTCCTGATCCGGTCCTGTTTAACCTCCTGATTCGGTCCTGTTTAACCCTCCTGATCTGGTCCTGTTTAACCTCCTGATCTGGTCCTGTTTAACCTCCTGAACTGGTCCTGTTTAACCCTCCTGATCCGGTCCTGTTTAACCCTCCTGATCCGGTCCTGTTTAACCTCCTGATTCGGTCCTGTTTAACCTCCTGATCCGGTCCTGTTTAACCCTCCTGATCCGGTCCTGTTTAACCTCCTGATCCGGTCCTGATTAGACCTCCTGATCCGGTCCTGTTTAACCTCCTGATTCGGTCCTGTTTAACCTCCTGATCTGGTCCTGTTTAACCCCCTGAACCGGCCCCGTTTAACCCCCCTTAACCTGCCCCTTTTAACCCCTTCCCTCCATCCCCTTCATCCCCCTCATCCNACCCTCCTGATCCGGTCCTGTTTAACCCTCCTGATCCGGTCCTGTTTAACCCTCCTGATCTGGTCCTGTTTAACCTCCTGATCCGGTCCTGTTTAACCTCCTGATCCGGTCCTGTTTAACCTCCTGATCCGGTCCTGTTTAACCTCCTGATCCGGTCCTGTTTAACCCTCCTGATCTGGTCCTGTTTAACCTCCTGAACCGGTCCTGTTTAACCTCCTGATCCGGTCCTGTTTAAACCTCCTGAACCGGTCCTGTTTAACCTCCTGATCTGGTCCTGTTTAACCTCCTGATCTGGTCCTGTTTAACCTCCTGAACTGGTCCTGTTTAACCCTCCTGATCCGGTCCTGTTTAACCCTCCTGATCCGGTCCTGTTTAACCTCCTGATCTGGTCCTGTTTAACCTCCTGAACTGGTCCTGTTTAACCCTCCTGATTCGGTCCTGTTTAACCTCCTGATCCGGTCCTGTTTAAACCTCCTGATCCGGTCCTGTTTAACCTCCTGATCTGGTCCTGTTTAACCTCCTGATCTGGTCCTGTTTAACCTCCTGAACTGGTCCTGTTTAACCTCCTGATCTGGTCCTGTTTAACCTCCTGAACTGGTCCTGTTTAACCTCCTGAACTGGTCCTGTTTAACCCTCCTGATCCAGTCATGTTTAACCCTCCTGATCCGGTCCTGTTTAACCCTCCTGATCCGGTCCTGTTTAACCTCCTGATCCGGTCCTGTTTAACCTCCTGATCCGGTCCTGTTTAACCTCCTGATCTGGTCCTGTTTAACCTCCTGAACTGGTCCTGTTTAACCTCCTGATCTGGTCCTGTTTAACCTCCTGATCTGGTCCTGTTTAACCTCCTGATCTGGTCCTGTTTAAACCTCCTGATCTGGTCCTGTTTAACCCTCCTGATCCGGTCCTGTTTAACCCTCCTGATCCGGTCCTGTTTAACCCCCCTGATCCGGTCCTGTTTAACCCTCCTGATCCGGTCCTTTTTAACCTCCTGATCCGGTCCTGTTTAAACCTCCTGATCCGGTCCTGTTTAACCTCCTGATCCGGTCCTGTTTAAACCTCCTGATCCGGTCCTGTTTAAACCTCCTGATCTGGTCCTGTTTAACCTCCTGATCTGGTCCTGTTTAACCTCCTGAACTGGTCCTGTTTAACCTCCTGATCCGGTCCTGTTTAACCTCCTGATCTGGTCCTGTTTAACCTCCTGATCCAGTCCTGTTTAAACCTCCTGAACTGGTCATGTTTAACCCTCCTGATCCGGTCCTGTTTAACCTCCTGATCCGGTCCTGTTTAACCTCCTGATCCGGTCCTGTTTAAACCTCCTGATCTGGTCCTGTTTAACCTCCTGATCCAGTCCTGTTTAACCTCCTGATCTGGTCCTGTTTAACCTCCTGATCCGGTCCTGTTTAACCTCCTGATCCAGTCCTGTTTAAACCTCCTGAACTGGTCCTGTTTAAACTGGTCTGAATCAATAGTTCCACATAATTCTTGAATGTATTTAAAAGATTAAAGGAACGTCTGGAAGGAGAATATAAAGAGATGAATGAAGATCTAAACTGAAAACAGAATCATGTGGGTTAAAGTTCTGTCCCTCAGTCGGGTCACTGACCTGGTGTCTGTGTTGGAGATGAGCAGCGACTGGATAAACATAGAGCAGAGGAACGAGGTGGCGGGGAGTACGTGGGCTGGTGTCTGCAGAAGCTAATATAAGAACACAATACATCAAACAACATGTTTTTATTTACACGTCAGTTCTTATGAAAACACGTCAACAAACCTCTCTGATGGTGGCAGAGCTCTGAGGAAGAGGAGGTCTCTCTGCAGACAGGCTGCTCCACTCCTCGCTGTCTTGCTGCTGATGACGATGTTTCCCCAGTAACAGATAGAACGGTGTCATAGCAACGCTGTCATCCACAACAAGCTGAGGACAGAGAACAACAACAGATTCAAGAAAAATCAGCTGTTTAATGAGAAACAAATTGTTTTCAAGCTAAAAGAAAATAATAATAATAATAATCCGTCTGTCCGTCTGTCTGTGGGGCGTCTGTCCGTCTGTCTATCTGTAGGGCGTCTGTCTGTCTGTGGGGCGTCCGTCTGTCTGTGGGGCGTCCGTCTGTCTGTGGGGCGTCTGTCTGTCTATCTGTAGGGCGTCTGTCTGTCTGTCTGTGGGGCGTCCGTCTGTCTGTGGGGCGTCTGTCTGTCTATCTGTAGGGCGTCTGTCTGTCTGTGGGGCGTCCGTCTGTCTGTCTGTGGGGCGTCCGTCTGTCTGTCTGTGGGGCGTCCGTCTGTCTGTCTGTGGGGCGTCCGTCTGTCTGTGGGGCGTCCGTCTGTCTGTGGGGCGTCCGTCTGTCTATCTGTAGGGCGTCTGTCTGTCGGACGTCCGTCTATCTGTAGGGCGTCCGTCTGTCTGTGGGGCGTCCGTCTGTCTGTGGGGCGTCCGTCTGTCTGTCTGTGGGGCGTCTGTCTGTCTGTCTGTGGGGCGTCCGTCTGTCTATCTGTGGGGCGTCCGTCTGTCTGTGGGGCGTCTGTCTGTCTGTCTGTGGGGCGTCTGTCTGTCTGTCTGTGGGGCGTCTGTCTGTCTATCTGTAGGGCGTCCGTCTGTCTGTCTGTCTGTAGGGCGTCCGTCTGTCTGTCTGTGGGGCGTCCGTCTGTCTGTCTGTGGGGCGCCCATCTGTCTGTCTGTGGGGCGTCCGTCTGTCTGTCGGACGTCCGTCTGTCTGTAGGGCGTCCGTCTGTCTGTGGGGCGTCCGTCTGTCTGTGGGGCGTCCGTCTGTCTATCTGTAGGGCGTCCGTCTGTCTGTGGGGCGTCCGTCTGTCTGTGGGGCGTCTGTCTGTCTGTCTGTAGGGCGTCGGTCTGTCTGTCTGTCTGTGGGGCGTCCGTCTGTCTGTGGGGCGTCTGTCTGTCTATCTGTAGGGCGTCTGTCTGTCTGTCTGTCGGGCGTCTGTCTGTCTGTCTGTGGGGCGTCCGTCTGTCTGTCGGGCGTCCGTCTGTCTGTGGGGCGTCTGTCTGTCTGTCTTTCTGTAGGGCGTCTGTCTGTCTGTAGGGCGTCTGTCTGTCTGTAGGACGTCTGTCTGTCTGTAGGGCGTCTGTCTGTCTATCTGTGGGGCGTCCGTCTGTCTGTCTATCTGTAGGGCGTCTGTCTGTCGGACGTCCGTCTATCTGTAGGGCGTCCGTCTGTCTGTGGGGCGTCCGTCTGTCTGTGGGGCGTCCGTCTGTCTGTCTGTAGGGCGTCCGTCTGTCTGTCTGTGGGGCGTCCGTCTGTCTGTCTGTGGGGCGTCTGTCTGTCTGTCTGTGGGGCGTCCGTCTGTCTGTGGGGCGTCCGTCTGTCTGTGGGGCGGCTGTCTGTCTGTCTATCTGTAGGGCGTCTGTCTGTCTGTCTGTGGGGCGTCTGTCTGTCTGTCTGTCGTCTGTCTGTCTGTCTGTAGGACGTCTGTCTGTCTGTCTGTCGGCTGTCTGTCTGTCTGTAGGACGTCTGTCTGTCTGTCTGTCTGTAGGGCGTCTGTCTGTCTGTAGGGCGTCTGTCTGTCTGTCTGTTGGGCGTCCGTCTGTCTGTGGGGCGTCTGTCTGTCTATCTGTAGGGCGTCTGTCTGTCTGTCTGTGGGGCGTCTGTCTGTCTGTGGGTCGTCTGTCTGTCTGTAGGGCGTCTGTCTGTCTGTCGGGCGTCTGTCTGTCTGTCTGTGGGGTGTCCGTCTGTCTGTCTGTGGGGCGTCTGTCTGTCTGTCTGTGGGGCGTCCGTCTGTCTGTCTGTGGGGCGTCCGTCTGTCTGTCTGTGGGGCGTCCGTCTGTCTATCTGTGGGGCGTCCGTCTGTCTATCTGTGGGGCGTCCGTCTGTCTGTGGGGCGTCCGTCTGTCTATCTGTAGGGCGTCTGTCTGTCTGTCTGTGGGGCGTCCGTCTGTCTGTGGGGCGTCCGTCTGTCTGTGTGTCGCGTCTGTCTGTCTGTCTGTGGGGCGTCTGTCTGTCTGTCTGTGGGGCGTCCGTCTGTCTGTGGGGCGTCTGTCTGTCTATCTGTAGGGCGTCTGTCTGTCTGTCTGTGGGGCGTCTGTCTGTCTATCTGTAGGGCGTCCGTCTGTCTGTGGGGCGTCCGTCTGTCTGTGGGGCGTCCGTCTGTCTGTTAGGGCGTCCGTCTGTCTGTCTGTGGGGCGTCCGTCTGTCTGTGGGGCGTCCGTCTGTCTGTGGGGCGTCTGTCTGTCTGTCTTTCGGTAGGGGGTCTGTCTGTCTGTGGGGCGTCCGTCTGTCTGTCTGTGGGGCGTCCGTCTGTCTGTCTGTGGGGCGTCCGTCTGTCTGTCTGTGGGGCGTCTGTCTGTCTGTCTGTGGGGCGTCTGTCTGTCTGTGGGGCGTCCGTCTGTCTGTCGGGCGTCCGTCTGTCTGTCTATCTGTAGGGCGTCTGTCTGTCGGACGTCCGTCTATCTGTAGGGCGTCCGTCTGTCTGTGGGGCGTCCGTCTGTCTGTGGGGCGTCCGTCTGTCTGTCTGTCTGTGGGGCGTCCGTCTGTCTGTCTGTGGGGCGTCCGTCTGTCTGTCTGTGGGGCGTCCGTCTGTCTGTGGGGCGTCCGTCTGTCTGTGGGCGGCCGTCTGTCTGTCTGTCTGTCGGGCGTCTGTCTGTCTGTCTGTCGGTCTCTGTCTGTCTGTCTATCTGTAGGGCGTCGGTCTGTCTGTCTGTGGGGCGTCCGTCTGTCTGTGGGGCGTCCGTCTGTCTATCTGTAGGGCGTCTGTCTGTCTATCTGTAGGGCGTCTGTCTGTCTGTCTGTGGGGCGTCTGTCTGTCTATCTGTGGGGCGTCCGTCTGTCTGTGGGGCGTCCGTCTGTCTGTGGGGCGGCCGTCTGTCTGTCTGTAGGGCGTCCGTCTGTCTGTCTGTGGGGCGTCTGTCTGTCTATCTGTGGGGCGTCCGTCTGTCTGTCTGTCTGTGGGGCGTCTGTCTGTCTGTCTGTCGGGCGTCCGTCTGTCTGTCTGTGGGGCGTCCGTCTGTCTGTGGGGCGTCTGTCTGTCTATCTGTAGGGCGTCTGTCTGTCTGTCTGTGGGGCGTCCGTCTGTCTGTCTGTAGGGCGTCTGTCTGTCTGTCTGTGGGGCGTCCGTCTGTCTGTGGGGCGTCCGTCTGTCTGTGGGGCGTCCGTCTGTCTGTGGGGCGTCCGTCTGTCTGTCTGTCGGGCGTCTGTCTGTCTGTCTGTGGGGCGTCCGTCTGTCTGTGGGGCGTCCGTCTGTCTATCTGTAGGGCGTCCGTCTGTCTATCTGTAGGGCGTCTGTCTGTCTATCTGTAGGGCGTCCGTCTGTCTGTAGGGCGTCTGTCTGTCTGTAGGACGTCTGTCTGTCTGTAGGGCGTCTGTCTGTCTGTCTGTAGGACGTCTGTCTGTCTGTCTGTCTGTAGGGCGTCTGTCTGTCTGCTGTAGGACGTCTGTCTGTCTGTCTGTCTGTGGGGCGTCCGTCTGTCTGTGGGGCGTCCGTCTGTCTGTGTGTCGGGCGTCCGTCTGTCTGTCTGTGGGGCGTCTGTCTGTCTGTCTGTAGGGCGTCGGTCTGTCTGTCTATCTGTGGGGCGTCCGTCTGTCTGTGGGGCGTCCGTCTGTCTGTGGGGCGTCCGTCTGTCTATCTGTAGGGCGTCTGTCTGTCTATCTGTGGGGCGTCTGTCTGTCTGTCTGTGGGGCGTCCGTCTGTCTGTCTGTGGGGCGTCTGTCTGTCTGTCTGTCGTGCGTCTGTCTGTCTGTCTGTGGGGCGTCCGTCTGTCTGTGGGGCGTCCGTCTGTCTGTGTGTCGGTCGTCTGTCTGTCTGTCTGTGGGGCGTCCGTCTGTCTATCTGTAGAGCGTCTGTCTGTCTGTCTGTGGGGCGTCCGTCTGTCTGTCTGTGGGGCGTCCGTCTGTCTGTGGGGCGTCTGTCTGTCTGTCTGTAGGGCGTCCGTCTGTCTGTCTGTAGGGCGTCTGTCTGTCTGTCTGTGGGGCGTCTGTCTGTCTGTGGGGCGTCCGTCTGTCTGTCTGTGGGGCGTCCGTCTGTCTGTGGGGCGTCCGTCTGTCTGTGGGGCGTCCGTCTGTCTATCTGTAGGGCGTCTGTCTGTCTATCTGTAGGGCGTCTGTCTGTCTGTCTGTAGGGCGTCTGTCTGTCTGTCTGTCGGTAGGGCGTCTGTCTGTCTGTCGGGCGTCTGTCTGTCTGTCTGTGGGGCGTCCGTCTGTCTGTGGGGCGTCTGTCTGTCTATCTGTAGGGCGTCTGTCTGTCTGTCTGTGGGGCGTCCGTCTGGCTGTGGGGCGTCCGTCTGTCTGTGGGGCGTCTGTCTGTCTGTCTGTCTGTAGGGCGTCTGTCTGTCTGTCTGTGGGGCGTCTGTCTGTCTGTCTTTCGGTAGGGCGTCTGTCTGTCTGTAGGGCGTCTGTCTGTCTGTAGGGCGTCTGTCTGTCGGACGTCCGTCTATCTGTAGGGCGTCCGTCTGTCTGTCTGTCGGGCGTCCGTCTGTCTGTCTGTGGTGCGTCCGTCTGTCTGTGGGGCGTCCGTCTGTCTGTGGGGCGTCCGTCTGTCTGTCTATCTGTGGGGCGTCTGTCTGTCTATCTGTGGGGCGTCCGTCTGTCTGTCTATCTGTAGGGCGTCTGTCTGTCGGACGTCCGTCTATCTGTGGGGCGTCCGTCTGTCTATCTGTGGGGCGTCCGTCTGTCTATCTGTGGGGCGTCCGTCTGTCTATCTGTAGGGCGTCTGTCTGTCTGTCTGTGGGGCGTCCGTCTGTCTGTGGGGCGTCCGTCTGTCTGTGGGGCGTCTGTCTGTCTGTCTATCTGTAGGGCGTCTGTCTGTCTGTCTGTGGGGCGTCTGTCTGTCTGTCTATCTGTAGGGCGTCTGTCTGTCTGTAGGACGTCTGTCTGTCTGTAGGGCGTCTGTCTGTCTGTCTGTAGGACGTCTGTCTGTCTGTCTGTCTGTAGGGCGTCTGTCTGTCTGTAGGGCGTCTGTCTGTCTGTCTGTGGGGCGTCCGTCTGTCTGTGGGGCGTCCGTCTGTCTGTGGTGTGTCCGTCTGTCTGTCTGTAGGGCGTCTGTCTGTCTATCTGTAGGGCGTCTGTCTGTCTGTCTGTGGGGCGTCTGTCTGTCTGTCTATCTGTAGGGCGTCTGTCTGTCTGTAGGGCGTCTGTCTGTCTGTAGGGCGTCTGTCTGTCTGTCTGTCGGGCGTCCGTCTGTCTGTCTGTGGGTCGTCCGTCTGTCTGTGGGGCGTCTGTCTGTCTGTCTATCTGTAGGGCGTCTGTCTGTCTGTCTGTCTGTGGGGCGTCCGTCTGTCTATCTGTCTGTCTGTCTGTAGGGCGTCTGTCTGTCTGTCTGTGGGGCGTCTGTCTGTCTGTCTGTCTGTAGGGCGTCTGTCTGTCTGTCTGTGGGGCGTCTGTCTGTCTGTCTATCTGTAGGGCGTCTGTCTGTCTGTAGGGCGTCTGTCTGTCTGTAGGACGTCTGTCTGTCTGTAGGGCGTCTGTCTGTCTGTCTGTAGGACGTCTGTCTGTCTGTCTGTGGGGCGTCTGTCTGTCTGTCTGTCTGTAGGGCGTCTGTCTGTCTGTCTGTGGGGCGTCTGTCTGTCTGTCTATCTGTAGGGCGTCTGTCTGTCTGTAGGGCGTCTGTCTGTCTGTAGGGCGTCTGTCTGTCTGTAGG
The DNA here is from genome assembly GCA_006937955.1 of Pachypanchax playfairii. Lineage (NCBI taxonomy): Eukaryota > Metazoa > Chordata > Actinopteri > Cyprinodontiformes > Aplocheilidae > Pachypanchax > Pachypanchax playfairii. The sequence continues at coordinate 358,901 of SSNP01000087.1, forward strand.
GCGTCTGTCTGTCTGTCTGTGGGGCGTCCGTCTGTCTGTGGGGCGTCCGTCTGTCTGTGGGGCGTCCGTCTGTCTATCTGTAGGGCGTCTGTCTGTCTGTCTGTGGGGCGTCCGTCTGTCTGTGGGGCGTCTGTCTGTCTATCTGTCGGGCGTCTGTCTGTCTGTCTATCTGTCGGGCGTCTGTCTGTCTGTCTGTGGGGCGTCGGTCTGTCTGTCTGTCTGTGGGGCGTCCGTCTGTCTGTCTGTCTGTCTATCTGTAGGGCGTCTGTCTGTCTGTAGGGCGTCTGTCTGTCTGTAGGACGTCTGTCTGTCTGTAGGGCGTCTGTCTGTCTGTCGGGCGTCCGTCTGTCTGTCTGTCGGGCGTCCGTCTGTCTGTGGGGCGTCCGTCTGTCTATCTGTAGAGCGTCTGTCTGTCTGTCTGTGGGGCGTCCGTCTGTCTGTGGGGCGTCTGTCTGTCTATCTGTAGGGCGTCTGTCTGTCTGTAGGGCGTCTGTCTGTCTGTAGGACGTCTGTCTGTCTGTAGGGTGTCTGTCTGTCTGTCTGTAGGGCGTCTGTCTGTCTGTCTGTAGGGCGTCCGTCTGTCTGTGGGGCGTCTGTCTGTCTGTCTGTCGTCCGTCTGTCTGTGGGGCGTCCGTCTGTCTATCTGTAGGGCGTCTGTCTGTCTATCTGTAGGGCGTCTGTCTGTCTGTCTGTGGGGCGTCCGTCTGTCTGTGGGGCGTCCGTCTGTCTATCTGTAGGGCGTCTGTCTGTCTGTCTATCTGTGGGGCGTCCGTCTGTCTATCTGTGGGGCGTCCGTCTGTCTGTGGGGCGTCTGTCTGTCTATCTGTAGGGCGTCTGTCTGTCTGTCTGTGGGGCGTCCGTCTGTCTGTGGGGCGTCCGTCTGTCTGTGGGGCGTCCGTCTGTCTGTCTGTAGGGCGTCTGTCTGTCTGTCTGTGGGGCGTCTGTCTGTCTATCTGTAGGGCGTCGGTCTGTCTGTCTATCTGTGGGGCGTCCGTCTGTCTGTGGGGCGTCTGTCTGTCTATCTGTCGGGCGTCGGTCTGTCTGTCTGTGGGGCGTCCGTCTGTCTGTGGGGCGTCTGTCTGTCTGTCTATCTGTAGGGCGTCTGTCTGTCTGTGGGGCGTCTGTCTGTCTGTCTGTAGGGCGTCGGTCTGTCTGTCTGTGGGGCGTCCGTCTGTCTGTGGGGCGTCCGTCTGTCTATCTGTAGGGCGTCGGTCTGTCTGTCTATCTGTGGGGCGTCCGTCTGTCTGTGGGGCGTCCGTCTGTCTGTGGGGCGTCTGTCTGTCTGTCTATCTGTAGGGCGTCTGTCTGTCTGTCTGTGGGGCGTCGGTCTGTCTGTCTGTAGGGCGTCGGTCTGTCTGTCTGTCTGTGGGGCGTCCGTCTGTCTGTGTGGCGTCTGTCTGTCTGTCTGTAGGGCGTCGGTCTGTCTGTCTGTCTGTGGGGCGTCCGTCTGTCTATCTGTAGGGCGTCGGTCTGTCTGTCTATCTGTGGGGCGTCCGTCTGTCTGTGGGTCGTCTGTCTGTCTGTCTGTAGGGCGTCTGTCTGTCTGTCTGTCTGTGGGGCGTCCGTCTGTCTATCTGTAGGGCGTCTGTCTGTCTATCTGTAGGGCGTCTGTCTGTCTGTCTGTGGGGCGTCCGTCTGTCTGTGGGGGGTCCGTCTGTCTGTGGGGCGTCTGTCTGTCTGTCTATCTGTAGGGCGTCTGTCTGTCTGTCTGTGGGGCGTCTGTCTGTCTATCTGTAGGGCGTCGGTCTGTCTGTCTGTCTGTGGGGCGTCCGTCTGTCTGTGGGGCGTCCGTCTGTCTGTGGGGCGTCCGTCTGTCTGTGGGGCGTCCGTCTGTCTATCTGTAGGGCGTCTGTCTGTCTATCTGTAGGGCGTCTGTCTGTCTGTCTGTGGGGCGTCCGTCTGTCTGTGGGGCGTCTGTCTGTCTATCTGTAGGGCGTCGGTCTGTCTGTCTATCTGTGGGGCGTCCGTCTGTCTGTGGGTCGGGCGTCTGTCTGTCTGTAGGGCGTCTGTCTGTCTGTAGGACGTCTGTCTGTCTGTAGGGCGTCTGTCTGTCTGTCTGTAGGACGTCTGTCTGTCTGTCTATCTGTGGGGCGTCCGTCTGTCTGTGGGGCGTCCGTCTGTCTGTGGGGCGTCCGTCTGTCTGTGGGGCGTCCGTCTGTCTGTCTGTGGGGCGTCCGTCTGTCTGTCTGTGGGGCGTCCGTCTGTCTATCTGTGGGGCGTCCGTCTGTCTATCTGTGGGGCGTCCGTCTGTCTGTGGGGCGTCTGTCTGTCTATCTGTAGGGCGTCGGTCTGTCTGTCTGTCTGTGGGGCGTCCGTCTGTCTATCTGTCTGTCTATCTGTAGGGCGTCTGTCTGTCTGTCTGTGGGGCGTCCGTCTGTCTGTGGGGCGTCCGTCTGTCTGTCTATCTGTAGGGCGTCTGTCTGTCGGACGTCCGTCTATCTGTAGGGCGTCCGTCTGTCTGTGGGGCGTCCGTCTGTCTGTAGGACGTCTGTCTGTCTGTAGGGCGTCTGTCTGTCTGTCTGTGGGGCGTCTGTCTGTCTGTCTGTGGGGCGTCCGTCTGTCTGTCTGTGGGGCGTCTGTCTGTCTATCTGTGGGGCGTCCGTCTGTCTGTCTATCTGTAGGGCGTCTGTCTGTCGGACGTCCGTCTGTCTGTGGGGCGTCCGTCTGTCTGTGGGGCTTCCGCTGTCTGTCTGTGGGGCGTCTGTCTGTCTGTGGGGCGTCCGTCTGTCTGTGGGGCGTCTGTCTGTCTATCTGTAGGGCGTCGGTCTGTCTGTCTATCTGTGGGGCGTCTGTCTGTCTGTAGGGCGTCTGTCTGTCTGTAGGGCGTCTGTCTGTCTGTCTGTGGGGCGTCCGTCTGTCTGTGGGGCGTCTGTCTGTCTATCTGTGGGGCGTCCGTCTGTCTGTGGGGCGTCTGTCTGTCTGTCTGTAGGGCGTCGGTCTGTCTGTCTGTCTGTGGGGCGTCCGTCTGTCTGTCTGTCTGTCTATCTGTAGGGCGTCTGTCTGTCTGTCTGTGGGGCGTCCGTCTGTCTGTGGGGCGTCCGTCTGTCTGTCTGTAGGGCGTCCGTCTGTCTGTCTGTGGGGCGTCCGTCTGTCTGTCTGTCGGGCGTCTGTCTGTCTGTCTGTGGGGCGTCTGTCTGTCTATCTGTAGGGCGTCGGTCTGTCTGTCTGTCTGTGGGGCGTCCGTCTGTCTATCTGTCTGTCTATCTGTAGGGCGTCTGTCTGTCGGACGTCCGTCTATCTGTAGGGCGTCCGTCTGTCTGTGGGGCGTCCGTCTGTCTGTGGGGCGTCTGTCTGTCTGTGGGGCGTCCGTCTGTCTGTAGGGCGTCCGTCTGTCTATCTGTAGGGCGTCTGTCTGTCTGTCTGTAGGGCGTCCGTCGGTCTGTCTGTGGGCCGTCCGTCTGTCTGTCTGTCGTCCGTCCGTCTGTCTGTCTATCTGTAGGGCGTCTGTCTGTCGGACGTCCGTCTATCTGTAGGGCGTCTGTCTGTCTGTCTGTGGGGCGTCCGTCTGTCTGTGGGGCGTCTGTCTGTCTGTCTATCTGTAGGGCGTCTGTCTGTCTGTAGGGCGTCTGTCTGTCTGTAGGGCGTCTGTCTGTCTGTCTGTGGGGCGTCCGTCTGTCTGTGGGGCGTCTGTCTGTCTATCTGTGGGGCGTCCGTCTGTCTGTGTGGCGTCCGTCTGTCTGTCTGTCGGGCGTCTGTCTGTCTGTCTGTGGGGCGTCCGTCTGTCTGTGGGGCGTCTGTCTGTCTGTCTATCTGTAGGGCGTCTGTCTGTCTGTCTGTGGGGCGTCTGTCTGTCTGTCTGTGGGGCGTCTGTCTGTCTGTCTATCTGTAGGGCGTCTGTCTGTCTGTCTGTGGGGCGTCCGTCTGTCTGTGGGGCGTCTGTCTGTCTATCTGTAGGGCGTCTGTCTGTCTGTCTGTGGGGCGTCCGTCTGTCTGTCTGTCGGGCGTCTGTCTGTCTGTCTGTAGGGCGTCTGTCTGTCTGTCTATCTGTAGGGCGTCTGTCTGTCTGTCTGTGGGGCGTCCGTCTGTCTGTGGGGCGTCCGTCTGTCTGTCTGTGGGGCGTCCGTCTGTCTGTCTGTGGGGCGTCTGTCTGTCTGTCTGTGGGGCGTCCGTCTGTCTGTGGGGCGTCTGTCTGTCTATCTGTGGGGCGTCCGTCTGTCTGTGGGGCGTCCGTCTGTCTGTCTGTAGGGCGTCCGTCTGTCTGTCTGTGGGGCGTCCGTCTGTCTGTCTGTGGGGCGTCCGTCTGTCTGTCTGTGGGGCGTCCGTCTGTCTATCTGTGGGGCGTCCGTCTGTCTGTCTGTCGGGCGTCTGTCTGTCTGTCGGGCGTCTGTCTGTCTGTCTGTCGGGCGTCTGTCTGTCTGTCTATCTGTAGGGCGTCGGTCTGTCTGTCTGTCTGTGGGGCGTCCGTCTGTCTGTGGGGCGTCTGTCTGTCTATCTGTAGGGCGTCGGTCTGTCTGTCTGTCTGTGGGGCGTCCGTCTGTCTGTGGGGCGTCTGTCTGTCTATCTGTAGGGCGTCGGTCTGTCTGTCTGTCTGTGGGGCGTCCGTCTGTCTGTCTGTAGGGCGTCTGTCCGTCTGTCTGTGGGGCGTCTGTCTGTCTGTGGGGCGTCCGTCTGTCTGTGGGGCGTCCGTCTGTCTGTCTGTGGGGCGTCCGTCTGTCTGTTGGGCGTCTGTCTGTCTGTCTGTAGGGCGTCGGTCTGTCTGTCTGTCTGTCGGTCGTCCGTCTGTCTGTCTGTGGGGCGTCCGTCTGTCTGTGGGGCGTCCGTCTGTCTGTGGGGCGTGCGTCTGTCTGTCTGTCGGGCGTCGGTCTGTCTGTCTGTCGTCGGGCGTCCGTCTGTCTGTGGGGCGTCCGTCTGTCTGTCTGTAGGGCGTCGGTCTGTCTGTCTGTGGGGCGTCCGTCTGTCTGTGGGGCGTCCGTCTGTCTGTTTGTCGGGCGTCCGTCTGTCTGTCTGTGGGGCGTCCGTCCGTCTGTCTGTGGGGCGTCCGTCTGTCTGTGGGGCGTCTGTCTGTCTGTCTATCTGTAGGGCGTCTGTCTGTCTGTCTGTGGGTCGTCGGTCTGTCTGTCTGTCTGTGGGGCGTCCGTCTGTCTATCTGTCTGTCTATCTGTAGGGCGTCCGTCTGTCTATCTGTGGGGCGTCCGTCTGTCTGTCTGTGGGGCGTCCGTCTGTCTATCTGTAGGGCGTCTGTCTGTCTGTCTGTGGGGCGTCCGTCTGTCTGTCTGTAGGGCGTCTGTCTGTCTGTCTGTGGGGCGTCCGTCTGTCTGTGGGGCGTCTGTCTGTCTATCTGTAGGGCGTCGGTCTGTCTGTCTATCTGTGGGGCGTCCGTCTGTCTGTGGGGCGTCTGTCTGTCTATCTGTAGGGCGTCTGTCTGTCTGTCTGTGGGGCGTCCGTCTGTCTGTGGGGCGTCCGTCTGTCTGTGGGTCGTCCGTCTGTCTGTCTATCTGTGGGGCGTCCGTCTGTCTGTCTGTCTGTGGGGCGTCCGTCTGTCTGTGGGGCGGCCGTCTGTCTGTGGGGCGTCCGTCTGTCTGTGGGGCGTCCGTCTGTCTATCTGTAGGGCGTCGGTCTGTCTGTCTGTGGGGCGTCCGTCTGTCTGTGGGGCGTCCGTCTGTCTATCTGTAGGGCGTCTGTCTGTCTATCTGTAGGGCGTCTGTCTGTCTGTCTGTGGGGCGTCCGTCTGTCTATCTGTGGGGCGTCCGTCTGTCTGTCTGTGGGGCGTCCGTCTGTCTGTCTGTGGGGCGTCCGTCTGTCTGTGGGGCGTCCGTCTGTCTGTGGGGCGTCCGTCTGTCTGTAGGTCGTCCGTCTGTCTATCTGTAGGGCGTCTGTCTGTCTGTCTGTGGGGCGTCCGTCTGTCTGTCTGTGGGCCGTCCGTCTGTCTGTGGGGCGTCCGTCTGTCTGTGGGTCGTCCGTCTGTCTGTGGGGCGCCCGTCTGTCTGTAGGGCGTCCGTCTGTCTATCTGTAGGGCGTCTGTCTGTCTGTAGGGCGTCTGTCTGTCTGTAGGACGTCTGTCTGTCTGTAGGGCGTCTGTCTGTCTGTCTGTCGGGCGTCTGTCTGTCTGTCTGTCTGTAGGGCGTCTGTCTGTCTGTAGGGCGTCTGTCTGTCTGTCTGTGGGGCGTCCGTCTGTCTGTGGGGCGTCTGTCTGTCTGTCTGTGGGGCGTCCGTCTGTCTGTGGGGCGTCCGTCTGTCTGTGGGGCGTCCGTCTGTCTGTGGGGCGTCTGTCTGTCTGTCTATCTGTAGGGCGTCTGTCTGTCTGTCTGTGGGGCGTCCGTCTGTCTATGGGGCGTCCGTCTGTCTATCTGTAGGGCGTCTGTCTGTCTGTCTGTGGGGCGTCCGTCTGTCTATCTGTCTGTCTATCTGTAGGGCGTCTGTCTGTCTGTCTGTAGGCCGTCTGTCTGTCTGTAGGGCGTCTGTCTGTCTGTCTGTAGGGCGTCTGTCTGTCTGTCTGTGGGGCGTCCGTCTGTCTGTCTGTTGGGCGTCTGTCTGTCTGTCTGTGGGGCGTCCGTCTGTCTATCTGTGGGGCGTCCGTCTGTCTATCTGTGGGGCGTCCGTCTGTCTGTGGGGCGTCCGTCTGTCTATTTGTAGGGCGTCTGTCTGTCTGTCTGTGGGGCGTCCGTCTGTCTGTGGGGCGTCTGTCTGTCTATCTGTGGGGCGTCCGTCTGTCTGTGGGGCGTCTGTCTGTCTGTCTGTAGGGCGTCGGTCTGTCTGTCTGTCTGTGGGGCGTCCGTCTGTCTATCTGTAGGGCGTCTGTCTGTCTATCTGTAGGGCGTCTGTCTGTCTGTCTGTGGGGCGTCCGTCTGTCTGTCTGTAGGGCGTCTGTCTGTCTGTCTGTGGGGCGTCTGTCTGTCTGTCTGTCTGTAGGGCGTCTGTCTGTCTGTAGGGCGTCTGTCTGTCTGTAGGACGTCTGTCTGTCTGTAGGGCGTCTGTCTGTCTGTCTGTAGGGCGTCTGTCTGTCTGTCTGTGGGGCGTCCGTCTGTCTGTGGGGCGTCTGTCTGTCTGTCTATCTGTAGGGCGTCTGTCTGTCTGTCTGTGGGGCGTCCGTCTGTCTGTGGGGCGTCTGTCTGTCTATCTGTAGGGCGTCTGTCTGTCTGTCTGTGGGGCGTCCGTCTGTCTGTGGGGCGTCCGTCTGTCTGTGGGGCGTCCGTCTGTCTGTCGGTCGTCCGTCTGTCTGTCTGTGGGGCGTCTGTCTGTCTATCTGTGGGGCGTCCGTCTGTCTGTCTGTGGGTCGTCCGTCT
>SSNP01000087.1:379324-415940 GCA_006937955.1 Pachypanchax playfairii
CCCCCCAACCCTGACCCATAGGACATAGAGCACCCCCCAACCCTGACCCATAGGACATAGAACACCCCCCCAACCCTGACCCATAGGACATAGAGCAACCCCCCAACCCTGACCCATAGGACAGAGGTCAGAGAACACCCCTCCAACCCTGACCCATAGGACATAGAGCACCCCCCAACCCTGACCCATAGGACATAGAGCACCCTCCAACCCTGACCCATAGGACATAGAGCAACCTCCCAACCCTGACCCATAGGACAGAGGTCAGAGGACCCCCCCCACCCCTGACCCATAGGACATAGAGCACCCCCCAACCCTGACCCATAGGACATAGAGCACCCCCCAACCCTGACCCATAGGACATAGAGCACCCCCCAACCCTGACCCATAGGACATAGAACACCCCCCCAACCCTGACCCATAGGACAGAGGACACCCCCCAACCCTGACCACCAATCAGGCAGCACTGCTATCCCATAACATGAAACCCCATACAAAAGGTTTGTTTGAAAAATGCTGCTCACAGAAGTTCTGTGAACCCCCCCCTTTCCCATATACACACACTCCTTTGATGTGGCCGTGAGCACCTTCATCTCCACTGACCCAGCTTTAGTGCTGAGCAGGACAGGTTGGTATCTGAGAACCTGAATGCTGTTGGTGTTCTAAGGAGTTTGTACTAAGACTGTAAAGAGTCTTTGACCTCTTCATCTGTAGGCAGCAGTTATATAAATGAGGCACCATACAGCTGTAAAAACAGCTGATTATTAACATCTTCCAGTTATTTAAACCTTCATTCTAAACCAGAGTTTCCACAGAAAGCCTGTTTGTGTTAACTTCCTTATTATTACTTCAGACTGACTTACATCACAGGAAACTGTTGACAGGGTAAATGCAGGAATCCTGAAATTAATTTCTAGACCTTTTTAACACTTTTCACCAGTTCAAGCTGGAATCAACAACACATTTTGAACTTACTTAACAGTATTATTCTGCATTGAAACCCATAAAGCACTAACATAAAACTGAATTCAGAGAAGCTCAAAAGAATCAAGAATTCAACAATATTTTAGTTCTCATCAGGGTTGGACAGGGACTAAAACATTGCGCTGGTATTTTTGGTCATTGAGGCCCACCATGATTTATACAATAACCGCACAACATATCAGAGAATATATGTGCATTTTGTGTTACTTCAAATATTTTTCAAATATTTCAGAAAAGTGCAGTATCCAATAAGAAGACTGTAACTCTGGAGAGATACGTTGTTCACTCTTTTACTATCCAAACAGACTTTCATCATGTGAGACGAACACAGAGTCTCATCATGAAGTGAACGTGGATGTTAAAGAATCTGATAGAAACGTGTTTTATCAAATTTACTGTTTATACAAATACACCCACAGTTAGACCTTCACTCACATTTCAACAGTCTGATAGGAGAGACGATCAGCAATGTTAATTTCACCCATTTTATTTCTCTGTTTATCTTCCAATGATAAATCCTTGTTATCACATGATCATAACTGGAACACCTGCAAACTGGAACTTTATGGTCGGTTTGAATTTAACGCATGCCCAATTCCACAGAGTTGCCAATGGCTCGGGCAGTGGAGCAGGTTGTCTGGTAACCAAAGGGTCATCGGTTCAAATCCCGGCACCGGATCCGGTGGCTGTTTGGTGGTGGTCGGTCGCACCACAAGGAGGGAAAAGCTACAGCATAATGCATAACATCACACGTGCACGTACACGTGGCATCTGGCAGGTTGAGCACGCAAGCATAATTTTATTTGTCACAAGGAAAAAAATAAATACATTCATGATGTTTTTGCAGTCAAAGTACTCAGATGGAGCTTAGATAATATTAACATTAAATACCCTATAATTACGACCCCACGGACACCCTGTGTGGAAGACTGAGGCATGAGTTCAACATTCAGATGTATGCAGTCTAATGCTTCTTCTGGGTGAAAGTTGCCTCAGCTTTCAGATTCTTTCTGCTGCAGTCGTGTTGTGTCCTCTGTGACCTCAGAGCTCTTTGGGAGCAGTGAGGGTGGTTACGAAAGTGCAGCGCGTCTCTTTGTTCAGCTGGTGGACAGGACGGAGTTTCCTTTTCAGCTAGAGAAGTTATTAACTGTTGAACATTCATCCCCAAGGAAGCTTCACAGCAAATAGACAGTTTCTACTACGTAACTAAAATCTGTCTGAGAAATAAAAACTGACTGCATGCATTTAGTTTCTTCATATCTGGTGATACTGAAGAAGAATTTGGCATTGAGCAGATGTAAACATCTGTTGACAAAGAAAAACAACCGTGTACAATCTCAGTGCCTAAAGCCCCCACCCCGTGTGAACGTTGACCCTTTCCGTTACACCGTTCAAGCTGATTGGACACTGAGTTGTTGTTCTCCAATAAGCTTGATGTTTAAAGATTTGATGGACATTCATTGGTTTGTTCAGTGTGTGCGTGTTCAGTGTGTTCCTGTTCAGTGTGTTCGCGTTCAGTGTGTTCGCGTTCAGTGTGTTCGCGTTCAGTGTGCTCGCGTTCAGTGTGTTCGCGTTCAGTGTGTGCGTGTTAAGTGTGTTCGCGTTCAGTGTGTTCGTGTTCAGAGCGTGCGTGTTCAGTGTGTGCGTGTTCAGTGTGCTCGTGTTCAGTGTGTTCGCGTTCAGAGCGTGCGTGTTCAGTGTCCTCGCGTTCAGTGTGTTCGCGTTCAGTGTGTGCGTGTTCAGAGAGTGCGTGTTCAGTGTGTGCGTGTTAAGTGTGCTCGCGTTCAGTGTGCTCACGTTCAGTGTGTTCGCGTTCAGTGTGTGCGTGTTAAGTGTGTTCGCGTTCAGTGTGTTCGTGTTCAGAGCGTGCGTGTTCAGTGTGTGCGCGTTCAGTGTGCTCGCGTTCAGTGTGTTCGCGTTCAGAGCGTGCGTGTTCAGTGTCCTCGCGTTCAGTGTGTTCGCGTTCAGTGTGTGCGTGTTCAGAGAGTGCGTGTTCAGTGTGTGCGTGTTCAATGTGCTCGCGTTCAGTGTGTTCGCGTTCAGAGAGTGCGTGTTCAGTGTGTGCGTGTTAAGTGTGCTCGCGTTCAGTGTGTTCGCGTTCAGAGCGTGCGTGTTCAGTGTCCTCGCGTTCAGTGTGTTCGCGTTCAGTGTGTGCGTGTTCAGAGAGTGCGTGTTCAGTGTGTTCGCGTTCAGTGTGCTCGCGTTCAGTGTGTTCGCGTTCAGAGCGTGCGTGTTCAGTGTCCTCGCGTTCAGTGTGTTCGCTTTCAGAGCGTGCGTGTTCAGTGTGTGCGTGTTAAGTGTGCTCGCGTTCAGTGTGTTCGCGTTCAGTGTGTTCGCGTTCAGTGTGTTCGCGTTCAGAGAGTGCGTGTTCAGTGTGTTCGCGTTCAGTGTGTGCGTGTTCAGTGTGTTCGCGTTCAGTGTGTGCGTGTTCAGAGTGTTCGTGTTCAGTGTGTTCGCGTTCAGTGTGCTCGCGTTCAGTGTGTTCGCGTTCAGAGCGTGCGTGTTCAGTGTGTTCGCGTTCAGTGTGTTCGTTTCAGTGTGTGCGTGTTAAGTGTGCTCGCGTTCAGTGTGCTCGCGTTCAGTGTGTTCGCATTCAGTGTGCGTGTTCAGAGAGTGCGTGTTCAGTGTGTTCGCGTTCAGTGTGCTCGCGTTCAGTGTGTTCGCGTTCAGTGTGTGCGTGTTCAGTGTGCTCGCGTTCAGTGTGTTCGCGTTCAGTGTGTGCGTGTTCAGAGAGTGCGTGTTCAGTGTGTTCGCGTTCAGTGTGCTCGCGTTCAGTGTGTTCGCGTTCAGAGAGTGCGTGTTCAGTGTGTTCGCGTTCAGTGTGTGCGTGTTAAGTGTGCTCGCGTTCAGTGTGCTCGCGTTCAGTGTGTTCGCGTTCAGTGTGTGCGTGTTCAGAGTGTGCGTGTTCAGTGTGTTCGCGTTCAGTGTGTTCGCGTTAAGAGCGTGCGTGTTCAGTGTGTGCGTGTTCAGTGTGCTCGTGTTCAGTGTGCTTGTGTTCAGTGTGTTCGCGTTCAGAGCGTGCGTGTTCACTGTGCTCGCATTCAGTGTGTTCGCGTTCAGTGTGTTCGTGTTCAGAGCGTGCGTGTTCAGTGTGTGCGTGTTCAATGTGCTCGCGTTCAGTGTGTTCGCTTTCAGAGCGTGCGTGTTCAGTGTGTGCGTGTTCACTGTGCTCGCGTTCAGTGTGTGCGTGTTCAGTGTGTGCGTGTTCAGTGTGCTCGCGTTCAGTGTGTTCGCGTTCAGAGCGTGCGTGTTCAGTGTGTGCGTGTTCAGTGTGCTCGCGTTCAGTGTGTTCGCGTTCAGAGAGTGCGTGTTCAGTGTGTGCGTGTTAAGTGTGCTCGCGTTCAGTGTGTTCGCGTTCAGAGAGTGCGTGTTCAGTGTGTGCGTGTTAAGTGTGTTCGCGTTCAGTGTGTGCGTGTTAAGTGTGTTCGCGTTCAGTGTGTTCGTGTTCAGAGCGTGCGTGTTCAGTGTGTGCGTGTTCAGTGTGCTCGCGTTCAGTGTGCTCGCGTTCAGTGTGTTCGCATTCAGTGTGTGCGTGTTCAGAGTGTGCGTGTTCAGTGTGTTCGCGTTCAGTGTGTGCGTGTTCAGTGTGTTCGCGTTCAGTGTGCTCGCGTTCAGTGTGTTCGCGTTCAGTGTGTGCGTGTTCAGAGAGTGCGTGTTCAGTGTGTGCGTGTTAAGTGTGCTCGCGTTCAGTGTGCTCGCATTCAGTGTGCGTGTTCAGAGAGTGCGTGTTCAGTGTGTTCGCGTTCAGTGTGCTCGCGTTCAGTGTGTTCGCGTTCAGAGCGTGCGTGTTCAGTGTGCTCGCGTTCAGTGTGTTCGCGTTCAGTGTGTGCGTGTTCAGTGTGTTCGCGTTCAGTGTGTTCGCGTTCAGAGCGTGCGTGTTCAGTGTGTGCGTGTTCAGTGTGCTCGCGTTCAGTGTGTTCGCGTTCAGTGTGTGCGTGTTCAGAGTGTGCGTGTTCAGTGTGTGCGTGTTCAGTGTGCTCGCGTTCAGTGTGCTCGCGTTCAGTGTGTTCGCATTCAGTGTGTGCGTGTTCAGAGAGTGCGTGTTCAGTGTGTTCGCGTTCAGTGTGCTCGCGTTCAGTGTGTTCGCGTTCAGAGAGTGCGTGTTCAGTGTGTTCGCATTCAGTGTGTGCGTGTTAAGTGTGCTCGCGTTCAGTGTGTTCGCGTTCAGTGTGTGCGTGTTCAGTGTGCTTGTGTTCAGTGTGTTCGCGTTCAGAGCGTGCGTGTTCACTGTGCTCACATTCAGTGTGTTCGCGTTCAGTGTGTTCGCGTTCAGTGTGTTCGCGTTCAGAGAGTGCGTGTTCAGTGTGTGCGTGTTAAGTGTGCTCGCGTTCAGTGTGCTCACGTTCAGTGTGTTCGCGTTCAGTGTGTTCGCGTTCAGAGCGTGCGTGTTCAGTGTCCTCGCGTTCAGTGTGTTCGCGTTCAGTGTGTGCGTGTTCAGTGAGTGCGTGTTCAGTGTGTTCGCATTCAGTGTGTGCGTGTTAAGTGTGCTCGCGTTCAGTGTGCTCGCGTTCAGTGTGTTCGCATTCAGTGTGTGCGTGTTCAGAGAGTGCGTGTTCAGTGTGTTCGCGTTCAGTGTGCTCGCGTTCAGTGTGTTCGCGTTCAGAGCGTGCGTGTTCAGTGTCCTCGCGTTCAGTGTGTTCGCGTTCAGTGTGTGCGTTTTAAGTGTGTTCGCGTTCAGTGTGTTCGTGTTCAGAGCGTGCGTGTTCAGTGTGTGCGTGTTCAGTGTGTTCGCGTTCAGTGTGTTCGTGTTCAGAGCGTGCGTGTTCAGTGTGTGCGTGTTCAATGTGCTCGCGTTCAGTGTGTTCGCTTTCAGAGCGTGCGTGTTCAGTGTGTGCGTGTTCACTGTGCTCGCGTTCAGTGTGTTCGCGTTCAGTGTGTGCGCGTTCAGTGTGTTCGTGTTCAGTGTGTGCGTGTTAAGTGTGCTCGTGTTCAGTGTGCTCGCGTTCAGTGTGTTCGCGTTCAGTGTGTGCGTGTTAAGTGTGTTCGCGTTCAGTGTGTTCGTGTTCAGAGCGTGCGTGTTCAGTGTGTGCGTGTTCAATGTGCTCGCGTTCAGTGTGTTCGCTTTCAGAGCGTGCGTGTTCAGTGTGTGCGTGTTCAGTGTGCTCGCGTTCAGTGTGTTCGCGTTCAGTGTGTGCGTGTTCAGAGAGTGCGTGTTCAGTGTGTGCGTGTTAAGTGTGCTCGCGTTCAGTGTGCTCGCGTTCAGTGTGTTCGCGTTCAGTGTGTGCGTGTTAAGTGTGTTCGCGTTCAGTGTGTTCGTGTTCAGAGCGTGCGTGTTCAGTGTGTGCGTGTTCAATGTGCTCGCGTTCAGTGTGTTCGCTTTCAGAGCGTGCGTGTTCAGTGTGTGCGTGTTCACTGTGCTCGCGTTCAGTGTGTTCGCGTTCAGTGTGTTCGCGTTCAGAGAGTGCGTGTTCAGTGTGTGCGTGTTAAGTGTGCTCGCGTTCAGTGTGTTCGCGTTCAGAGAGTGCGTGTTCAGTGTGTGCGTGTTAAGTGTGCTCGCGTTCAGTGTGTTCGCGTTCAGAGAGTGCGTGTTCAGTGTGCTCGCGTTCAGTGTGTTCGCGTTCAGTGTGTGCGTGTTCAGTGTGCGTGTTCAGTGTTCGTGTTCAGTGTGTGCGTGTTAAGTGTGCTCGCGTTCAGTGTGCTCACGTTCAGTGTGTTCGCGTTCAGTGTGTTCGCGTTCAGAGCGTGCGTGTTCAGTGTGTGCGTGTTCACTGTGCTCGCGTTCAGTGTGTTCGCGTTCAGTGTGTGCGCGTTCAGAGCGTGCGTGTTCAGTGTTCGCGTTCAGTGTGTGCGTGTTCACTGTGCTTGCGTTCAGTGTGTTCGCGTTCAGTGTGTTCGCGTTAAGAGCGTGCGTGTTCAGTGTGTGCGTGTTCAGTGTGCTCGTGTTCAGTGTGCTTGTGTTCAGTGTGTTCGCGTTCAGAGTGTGCGTGTTCAGTGTGTTCCTGTTCAGTGTGTTCGTGTTCAGTGTGTTCGTGTTCAGTGTGTTCGCGTTCAGTGTGCTCGCGTTCAGTGTGTTCGCGTTCAGAGCGTGCGTGTTCAGTGTCCTCGCGTTCAGTGTGTTCGTGTTCAGTGTGTGCGTGTTCAGAGAGTGCGTGTTCAGTGTGTGCGTGTTAAGTGTGTTCGCGTTCAGTGTGTTCGTGTTCAGAGCGTGCGTGTTCAGTGTGTGCGTGTTCAATGTGCTCGCGTTCAGTGTGTTCGCATTCAGTGTGTGCGTGTTCAGAGAGTGCGTGTTCAGTGTGTTCGCGTTCAGTGTGCTCGCGTTCAGTGTGTTCGCATTCAGTGTGTGCGTGTTCAGAGCGTGCGTGTTCAGTGTGTGCGTGTTCACTGTGCTCGCGTTCAGTGTGCTCGCGTTCAGTGTGTTCGCGTTCAGTGTGTGCGTGTTCAGAGAGTGCGTGTTCAGTGTGTGCGTGTTCACTGTGCTCGCGTTCAGTGTGCTCGCGTTCAGTGTGTTCGCGTTCAGTGTGTGCGTGTTAAGTGTGTTCGCGTTCAGTGTGTTCGTGTTCAGAGCGTGCGTGTTCAGTGTGTGCGTGTTCAATGTGCTCGCGTTCAGTGTGTTCGCTTTCAGAGCGTGCGTGTTCAGTGTGTGCGTGTTCACTGTGCTCGCGTTCAGTGTGCTCGCGTTCAGTGTGTTCGCGTTCAGTGTGTGCGTGTTAAGTGTGTTCGCGTTCAGTGTGTTCGTGTTCAGAGCGTGCGTGTTCAGTGTGCTCGTGTTCAGTGTGCTTGTGTTCAGTGTGTTCGCGTTCAGAGCGTGCGTGTTCAGTGTGCTCGCGTTCAGTGTGTTCGCGTTCAGAGAGTGCGTGTTCACTGTACTCGCGTTCAGTGTGTTCGCGTTCAGTGTGTGCGTGTTCAGTGTGTGCGTGTTCAGTGTGCTCGCGTTCAGTGTGTTCGCGTTCAGAGAGTGCGTGTTCAGTGTGTTCGCGTTCAGAGCGTGCGTGTCCAGTGTGTGCGCGTTCAGTGTGTTCGCGTTCAGTGTGTTCATTTTTCCTGACCGCCAGATTTGGTCTCTCTTCAGTCTTGATCTCTCGTGTTTTAGCTCCGTGTGAGTTGTTGTGTTTGCGTATTTGTGTTTTCTAACCTGATGTCTCCTGGCGGCTGCGACAGAGTTGTCAGAAGCTCCCAGGAGGCGGGGCTCCATATGGTCACAACCTCCTGAAAGCTAACAGCTAATAGTGAGCCATCAGCTGAGAAACAGCAGCATCCTGGCACCAGGCTGTGATAGGTTCCGACAAAATCGCATGACCAAGAAGGACCTTCAACTTCAGGCAAAGAAGAGAGACGGACACAAAGAGGGTGGGATTACTGACAAATCCATTCCAATAAACAATCTGATGAGGTAGGAGGAGTCAAACTACAGAAATCCAACAAGTCTGAACTACATGGTTCTTAAAGAGAAACAGTCTGTATTTCTTTATTATAACAAGAAACAAGAGCTACACATCAGAAGATGTTACAATCACTGAAACAGGGAAGAAAGGTCACTGACAATTTAAAATTAAACCTATTTACTCCAAAACTCTTTAGGATTAGGTTCTGATCACAAGCAGGATGACCAGATTCCCCATTTAACAGTGAAAACGGAGATAATCTAAATAAAGAAGTAATTTATAAAGAATAGAGAAGGTCTTGTACTTTATGGAGGTCTGTAGATGAATAAGGAACAGAACTAGATATAAGCAGACATTTAGTTATAAACATCTAGTATAACAGATTTTGCCAGATCCCATAGACCCACACTCAGACCTGGAAAAGACTAAAACTACGGCCCACCCTTTAAAAACTAGAAACCCAGACTTGGGTCCCTGCATACCGTCTGTGTGGGCCAGCGTTGCCAGCTGCCAGGCTTTGAAGTGTCCGTCTCTGCTGGTGGAGACCAATGTGGTGGTCTGGTCGTTGGCCACCTGCTCAAAGCACATGGCTGTAATCCGTCCCTCGTGGGGGGCCGAGATGCTGGTGTTCAGCACAAAGCTGCATGTTGCAGAGGAGAGAGTAAAGCATTAAAAGCCTGCTTCCATTATTTAAAGAGAAAAGCCCGTACCAGATGTTTGTACCTCTGCGTTTGCTCATCAAATGACCACAGCTTCAGGTTGAGCTCCAGCTCAGCACATTTCTTTTTCCTTTCTTCCACCGTTGCCAACCAGGAACCACAAGTATTAAATGCTGCTTTGACCACCTGGAACTGCTCCAGGCCCGACTCATGTATGTATTCCTGCTGCACTATGTCCAACTGTGATGAAAGCAGGAGATAAAAGACTTCAGAGTGACTCTTCATACATGAAGAAAAGAACTAACCGCACTACAATCTGCAGACTTCCAGCCAAATGTGTCTCATTCTGTTCCTCTCTGGTTCCTGTATCGACCCAGTTTCTGAAGCTTCTGTCCTACAGAGCGTAAAACAGTTGTATCTCTGATACGTTCTGATATGTAAATGACGTTGATTACAAAGTTTGTTCACATCGCTGGATTCTACAGACTCTGATAATTCTAAAGAGGTGTGAATCTCCCTGGTTGTGCAACCAGTTCTCAAGCTTTTAACATGACATCAGGATCCCATAAGAAGTGACCCGGTCTGAATCTCAGTTACGTGTGATGACACGCAGTGCACAGGTGTATTTTTTTCTCTGAACACTTTACAGTAATTTTATTCATCACAGTTTGACAGTTATTTATAATAATGGCAAAAAGGAAAAACAACATGTTTACCACTGAGAAGACGCATGATTCTCTAAAAGAAATTATGATTTTGTTGACTTTTTGCGTGACCAGCAGAAAATGTCCCTCTTTGTATATATAATGGACATCTTTGGAAAGATAAGAAAAAACTTTATTATCCATTTACATGGAAAATTGTTTTGCAGTACCATATCTGCAGTCAGAAAAGCATTAACAATATAAACATAAGAAATAACAAAAAACACCTTTAAAATTGGTCCTCCCAACAGGATAATACTAATGATTCAGCAGAGAAATTGAATGTAGAATGAAAGAATGTTTATATCTGTTCTTTCTGCATTTAGACACGTTTTATAACAGCTTAAAGTTGTAAAAGTTATTTTGTACTGATTTCACTGGAGTCTTACATTGAACAAAAGTTTGTCTCTCTGAAGGGAGTAAAACTGGAGGTGTCCTGGTTTCCCATTCAGCACCAAAGCTTTGCTGCGTGGATCCACCACCAAGCCTGTTTGGATATTTTCACCTACAGAAACACAGAAGAAGAAACACTGAAGAAGTAAAACTGGGTCTGACATGTTTATTTACCTACAAAATACATGAAAAGCCACAATTCATCTCATGTCTTTACATTTCCCTCCAACAGCCTTCAGACCTCCTGAAGGTCTTCTCCAGCAGCCTTCAGACCTCCTGAAGGTCTCCAGCAGCCTTCAGTCCTCCTGAAGGTCTCCAACAGCCTTCAGACCTCCTGAAGGTCTCCAGCAGCCTTCAGTCCTCCTGAAGGTCTCCAGCAGCCTTCAGTCCTCCTGAAGCTCTCCAGCAGCCTTCAGACCTCCTGAAGGTCTCCAGCAGCCTTCAGTCCTCCTGAAGCTCTCCAGCAGCCTTCAGACCTCCTGAAGGTCTCCAGCAGCCTTCAGTCCTCCTGAAGGTCTCCAGCAGCCTTCAGTCCTCCTGAAGGTCTCCAGCAGCCTTCAGTCCTCCTGAAGGTCTCCAGCAGCCTTCAGTCCTCCTGAAGGTCTCCAGCAGCCTTCAGACCTCCTGAAGGTCTCCAGCAGCCTTCAGTCCTCCTGAAGGTCTCCAGCAGCCTTCAGACCTCCTGAAGGTCTCCAACAGCCTTCAGACCTCCTGAAGGTCTCCAGCAGCCTTCAGTCCTCCTGAAGGTCTCCAGCAGCCTTCAGACCTCCTGAAGGTCTCCAACAGCCTTCAGACCTCCTGAAGGTCTCCAGCAGCCTTCAGTCCTCCTGAAGGTCTCCAGCAGCCTTCAGTCCTCCTGAAGGTCTCCAGCAGCCTTCAGTCCTCCTGAAGGTCTCCAACAGCCTTCAGACCTCCTGAAGGTCTCCAGCAGCCTTCAGACCTCCTGAAGGTCTCCAGCAGCCTTCAGTCCTCCTGAAGCTCTCCAGCAGCCTTCAGATCTCCTGAAGGTCTCCAGCAGCCTTCAGTCCTCCTGAAGGTCTCCAGCAGCCTTCAGACCTCCTGAAGGTCTCCAACAGCCTTCAGTCCTCCTGAAGGTCTCCAGCAGCCTTCAGTCCTCCTGAAGGTCTCCAGCAGCCTTCAGTCCTCCTGAAGGTCTCCAGCAGCCTTCAGTCCTCCTGAAGGTCTCCAGCAGCCTTCAGTCCTCCTGAAGGTCTCCAGCAGCCTTCAGTCCTCCTGAAGGTCTCCAGCAGCCTTCAGTCCTCCTGAAGGTCTCCAGCAGCCTTCAGTCCTCCTGAAGGTCNTCCAGCAGCCTTCAGTCCTCCTGAAGGTCTCCAGCAGCCTTCAGTCCTCCTGAAGGTCTCCAGCAGCCTTCAGTCCTCCTGAAGGTCTCCAACAGCCTTCAGACCTCCTGAAGGTCTCCAGCAGCCTTCAGACCTCCTGAAGGTCTCCAACAGCCTTCAGACCTCAGTGCCCTTCAGTCCTCCTGAAGGTCTCCAGCAGCCTTCAGACCTCCTGAAGGTCTCCAACAGCCTTCAGACCTCCTGAAGGTCTCCAACAGCCTTCAGACCTCCTGAAGGTCTCCAACAGCCTTCAGACCTCCTGAAGGTCTCCAACAGCCTTCAGACCTCATGCAACATGTTCCAGTGTAAAATGACCCGGTATAAAAAAGTATTTTTGTGTGTATTAGTTCTTTGTAAAGGCAGATAAAAAGTAGTATTAAACGCTTGTTGTGGGAGGTCCAGATGTAAAGACAACACAGTTCTACATACCAGTCTATTCTTGACCTTCATCCACGACAGCTTATGATTCATTACATTAACATTAGTTCAAAGAGCCCAGAGGTAACCTAGCTGCCTGATGTTGTACAATCTGAAGTTTGTCATGATCTTTTTAGCAGCACTAACTCACACAGTGGTCCAAGTGACAAGACGCGTCTACTCATATGTTGTCCAACACTTATATCCAAACTGCTTTTAATATTGATGGATCTCTTCAGCATCGGACAATTTAGTTTATCAGATAATCTAAAGGGTTCTTCATGTTTCCTGCAAAGGTTTAAGGTCAGGTAACAGTTTGATGGTGGTACAGGAAGTGGACTGGACTCACCTTTGACCAGGCCTTGAATAACAGCTGATACTTTGACACAACTCTGGATGATTGTGATTTCTGGAGAGAAAGAAATCAATTAGAAAACAAGGAGCCTTTAGATTTCACAGTGAGTTTCAACACAATTCAGTTTACATGAGTCAGTTCGATTTGCAGCTAAATCCAAACTCTGATTAAACATTAAGCCTAATTCCAATCATTATGTTGACTTGAAGTTGCAAGTGGCGATGAGCAGCCCTCACACCTTGACAGCACTCTGGTCTGTGCAGCCACTGCCTCCCCAGGGCGCCACCCGCACTCGTCCCCCTAAAATACCAGCAAACTCTGCTCGAGCGGGCTGAAGATGATTTGATACCAAAATGGCCGACATTATGTGAGACACAGACCCGGTGTCAAACACTGTTGGTGGATTTTAAAGTAACAAATATGTTGATGGAGAGACATCAAGATTCGCCGTACTACCATGACCACGCCTTAAACCAGAGAATGACCTCAAACAGTAAAACATGATACGTCCAGTTCTCAGTGGGCGGGGCTAAACTTATCACAAAATATGACCCTACATTTTGTAGAGGACCCCCCGTGATGCTTCATTTGTATTTTGGTCTAGATTTAAGATATTTTCAGGGAATTATAACAGTTTTTTTTTATTGAAGTCAAACTTTGAGGTTAAGCCACGCCCATCTTGTTAAACCTTTGGAAAGTTTTGATAAGTTTTAACCCCCCATGCCTTAAGACTTTACTGACCAAGATTTGTGTTAATACAATACAGTAGTATGAATTTGTTCAAACGGGAAAATGCCAAAAGAAAAAAAGACTAAAATAAGCAGTTTTCCCAAAATGTCTGACTTCTTGTTGCATTTAGGCCACACCTCCAAGAGACATTTTTGATGGGACTAACATGTTTTATCAGTCCCCCAAGTTTCACAGCTCTACATAAATGTGTTCGGGGGGGTCAGTCCCATTTGGCTCAATAGAAGATAGAAAAGGAAACAGCAAGAATACAATACACCTTCGTACTGCCTTTAGTGCTCGGGCCTAATAAGATGTGATTCCAGCTTCTTACTGTTGTCACTGTGTGATGTGCAGAACAGCGCTCCATCAGGTGATACACTGATGTGCATGATGGCAGCACCCAGACGGGGCAGGAAGTCCTTCTGGCTCTCCTGGTTGTATCTCCACTGGACCAGCACGGACTCCACACCTCCACTCAGCAGGCTGGTGCCTCATTAAACAGAAGAAACACATGAAAGACAGATTTTATTACTCATGAATCATCAAATATAAAACAGGCTGGTGTAATAAATACTAGGGCTGAGTAGTACAACAATTTATATCTTCTGGATGATATAAAATGTCTATCGTTTCAAATGAAGCCATTTCAGTTGCATCACATAAACAGTCAAGTTTATTTATAGAGCACTTTAACATACAGCATGACAGCTGTACAACAAATCAAGAAATAAAACAAAATATAAAATACAGTGGACGACGGTTATATGCACAATCTCAGTGCCCAGCAGTTAAGTGTTGTGTGTATTTATCTGTCGGTGGTCATTTGGACCGTAAACACGGGTAGCAGTGTTCAGTATTAATAACAGATAATTGGAAATGATGTAATAACGCAATTAAAATATACAGTGGGGCAAAAAAGTATTTAGTCAGCCACCAATTGTGTAAGTTCTCCCACTTAAAAAGATCAGAGAGGCCTGTAATTTTCATCATAGGTATACCTCAACTATGAGAGACAAAATGAGGAAAAAAAATCCAGAAAATCACATTGTCTGATTTTTAAAGAATTT
Organism: Pachypanchax playfairii; assembly: GCA_006937955.1. Lineage (NCBI taxonomy): Eukaryota > Metazoa > Chordata > Actinopteri > Cyprinodontiformes > Aplocheilidae > Pachypanchax > Pachypanchax playfairii. The sequence continues at coordinate 393,295 of SSNP01000087.1, forward strand.
ATTTGCAAATTATGGTGGAAAATAAGTATTTGGTCACCTACAAACAAGTAAGATTTCTGGCTTTCACAGACCTGTAACTTCTTTAAGAGGCTCATCGGTCCTCCACTCGTTACCTGTATTAATGGCACCTGTGTGAACTCGTTATCAGTATAAAAGACACCTGTCCACAACCTCAAACAGTCACGCTCCAAACTCCACTATGGCCAAGACCAAAGAGCTGTCAAAGGACACCAGAAACAAAATTGTAGACCTTCACCAGGCTGGGAAGACTGAATCTGCAATAGGTAAGCAGCTTGGTGTGAAGAAATCAACTGTGGGAGCAATTATTAGAAAATGGAAGACATACAAGACCACTGATAATCTCCCTCGATCTGGGGCTCCACGCAAGATCTCACCCCGTGGGGTCAAAATGATCACAAGAACGGTGAGCAAAAATCCCAGAACCACACGGAGGGACCTAGTGAATGACCTGCAGAGAGCTAGGACCAAAGTAACAAAGGCTACCATCAGTAACACACTACGCCGCCAGGGACTCAAATCCTGCAGTGCCAGACGTGTCCCCCTGCTGAAGCCAGGACACGTCCAGGCCCGTCTGCGGTTTGCTAGAGAGCATTTGGATGATCCAGAAGAGGATTGGGAGAACATCATATGGTCAGATGAAACCAAAATAGAACTTTTTGGTAGAAACTCAACTTGTCGTGTTTGGAGGGGAAAGAATGCTGAGTTGGATCCAAAGAACACCATACCTACTGTAAAGCATGGGGGTGGAAACATCATGCTTTGGGGCTGTTTTTCTGCAAGGGGACCAGGACGACTGATCCGTGTAAAGGAAAGAATGAATGGGGCCATGTATCGTAAGATTTTGAGTGAAAACCTCCTTCCATCAGCAAGGGCATTGAAAATGAGACGTGGCTGGGTCTTTCAGCATGACAATGATCCCAAACACACCGCCCGGGCAACGAAGGAGTGGCTTCGTAAGAAGCATTTCAAGGTCCTGGAGTGGCCTAGCCAGTCTCCAGATCTCAACCCCATAGAAAATCTCTGGAGGGAGTTGAAAGTCCGTGTTGCCCAGCGTCAGCCCCAAAACATCACTGCTCTAGAGGAGATCTGCATGGAGGAATGGGCCAAAATACCAGCAACAGTGTGTGAAAACCTTGTGAAGACTTACAGAAAACGTTTGACCTCTGTCATTGCCAACAAAGGCTAAATAACAAAGTATTGAGATTAACTTTTGTTATTGACCAAATACTTATTTTCCACCATAATTTGCAAATAAATTCTTTAAAAATCAGACAATGTGATTTTCTGGATTTTTTTTCCTCATTTTGTCTCTCATAGTTGAGGTATAGCTATGATGAAAATTGCAGGCCTCTCTGATCTTTTTAAGTGGGAGAACTTACACAATTGGTGGCTGACTAAATACTTTTTTGCCCCACTGTATTAGGAGAATAAAACTCTCAAACAGAGGGAGTTATATACTCGTGGAGCGGCTCTAGTATAACACTAACAGATGTACCAGATACGCGCGCGCATGGAGGCGATGGTAACGATACAGATTAAGTTACAGTTAGTAACAGAACAGAACGGTTTTCTATATCATCACATCTTTCACGCCTTCAACTGGTCCAGAACGCTGCAGCACGGCTTCTGACAAACACCAGAAAAAGAGATCATATTTCCCCCATCCTGGCCTCTCTGCATTGGTTGCCTGTAACTTACCGCATACATTTTAAGATTCTTTTATATGTTTTTAAATCTTTAAATGCTCTGGCCCCCTCCTATCTTTGGGAGCTTCTCCAGCTCCATGCTCCAGCTCGCCCCCTTCGGTCAGCTGAGATGGCGCTGCTGAAGGTGCCACGGTCTCGCCGGAGGATGTGGGGGGACAGAGCATTTTCTGTGGCGGGTCCGAGGTTGTGGAACCTGCTACCGCTACAGATTTGACAAGCCTCGTCTCTGGCTGTCTTTAAGTCTCAACTTAAAACCTACTTGTTTGCCTTGGCTTTCCCCCCCGTCTTGAGCCTTTCTATCATTGTCTTGTTATTTTATGTCTTTGTTTTTTATTGTTCATATATGTTTAATGTTTCACATTCTTTTGTGGTGTTTTTATCTGTTTAACTTTGTTCAGCGCTTTGTATCAGCTGCCGCTGTTCTTAAAGCGCTATATAAATAAAGTTGACTTGACTTGACTATCAGATATTAAGAACTCATGATCGGGTAATAAAAACTAGAACAAATGTTACATGTGACACTATTTCACACTGAAGAAGTCGGTGATTATTTTTTGGCGACGGTCTGACAGCTTCAGGCAGAGACGCCAGACACGTGTGTGTGAACACCAGAGCAGCCTTGTTCGACACACCAAACAGCGAGAGAGTGTGTGAGAACACCAGTGGAGGTGTACAGTCAAGTAACTAGTGAGAAACAGAGAGATTTAGTGAGATGCATGTATGATACCTCCACATGTTTGTGCATATAACCGTCTGAGCTGTACATATAAGCGTACGGATTCTCTATGACACAGGAACGTGTCCAGCAGTGTTGTGCATATAACCGTCGACCACTGTACAACAATAAACAAATACTTGAAGAATAAAACTAGGAAGAAAAATACAATAAGAGACAGGTTGTAAAATCAGGAGGTGCTGATACCACCAACATCAACATCAATAACCAAAAGCTAACTTTAAATAAACAGGAAGAAGGTAAGCGGACGTGTTTCAGACCAGGTCTAACAAGACCAACCAACCCAAACTGAGGAGTCTGAACCTTAAAAAAGGCCAACTTCTGCCACAAGCATGTGGTTTAGATATAATTAGTTCTTTGATAAGTATTCCAGCTCCCGGTCTCAACAACGTACTCCAACACCACAAACTTATTTTATCACCTGTGCGAGAACCAAAACAAAGAATACAGACAAGAGTCAACAAGCAAAAGCAGAGATGAGGGAAGGTGTTAGGGTTAGACACAACAAACTCCAGATGCTGCAACGGGCTTTTAACTGCAGCGCACCAGAGAGCCAGAACTCCCACAGACGGGAGATCACTACTGCAGGTGCAAAGCACATCTGCAAAGATCTGGTTCCTAGCTACCCGTGGTCGAGCAGTACAACACATCCATATACGAGCCTGACGATACACTGCACCTCCACAGCGTTACAAATAAGTTGTTATATCATGATGTTTATTGTTATTGGGATATAAACTGTGGTCATATCATCCAGCCCTAATAAATACCTTCAGGAGTAAAGCGCAGGGAGCTGACAGCACTGTGGTGCCAGTGCAGGATAGAGTAGGTGTACTCCTTCTTCTGGTTCAAGTTTCTCCTGAAACAATCAACAACATTCAGAGAAATAAACTTTCTGCACTTCACTGATGAACATGAGCATCGAGGACAAACAGAAAACAGGAACAAAGACCTGAACCAGAACCTGAAAGGTACAGTGGTTTGCAAAAGTATTCGGCCCCCTTGAACTTTTCCACATTTTGTCACATTACAGCCACAAACATGAATCAATTTTATTGGAATTCCACGTGAAAGACCAATACAAAGTGGTGTACACGTGAGAAGTGGAACGAAAATCATACATGATTCCAAACATTGTTTACAAATAAATAACTGAAAAGTGGTGTGTGCATAATTATTCAGCCCCCTGAGTCAACACTTTGTAGAACCACCTTTTGCTGCAATTCCAGCTGCCAGTCTTTTAGGGTATGTCTCTACAAGCTTTGCACATCTAGAGACTGAAATTCTTGAACATTCTTCTTTGTAAAACAGCTCCAGCTCAGTCAGATTAGATGGACAGCGTTTGTGAACAGCAGTTTTCAGATCTTGCCACAGATTCTGGATTGGATTTAGATCTGGACTTTGACTGGGCCATTCTAACACATGGATATGTTTTGTTTTAAACCATTCCATTGTTGCCCTGGCTTTATGTTTAGGGTTGTTGTCCTGCTGGAAGGTGAACCTCCGTCCCAGTCTCAAGTCTTTTACAGACTCCAAGAGGTTTTCTTCCAAGATTGTCCTGTATTTGGCTCCATCCATCTTCCTATCAACTCTGACTAACTTCCCTGTCCCTGCTGAAGAGAAGCACCCCCAGATCATGATGCTGCCTCCACCATATTTGACAGTGGGGATGGTGTGTTCAGAGTGATGTGCAGTGTTAGTTTTCCGCCACATAGCGTTGTGCATTTTGGTCTCATCTGACCAGAACACCTTCTTCCACATGTTTGCTGTGTCCCCCACATGACTTGTGGCAAACTGCAAACGGGACTTCTTATGGTTTTCTTTTAACAATGGCTTTCTTCTTGCCACTCTTCCATAAAGGCCAACTTTGTGCAGTGCATGACTAATAGTTGTCTTATGGACAGATTCCCCCACCTGAGCTGTAGATCTCTGCAGCTCGTCCACAGTCACCATGGGCCTCTTGGCTGTATTTCTGATCAGCGCTCTCCTTGTTCGCCCTGTGAGTTTAGGTGGACGGCCTTGTCTTGGTAGATTTACAGTTGTGGTGCCATATTCCTTCCATTTCTGAATGATTTCTTGAACAGTGCTCCGTGGGATGTTCAAGGCTTGGGAAATCTTTTTGTAGCCTAAGCCTGATTTAAATGTCTCAATAACTTTATCCCTGACCTGTCTGGTGTTGTTGCTCCCAACATTCTCTTAGACAACCTCTGAGGCTGTCACAGTGCAGCTGTATTTGTACTGACATTAGATTACACACAGGTGCACTCTATTTAGTCATTAGCACTCATCAGGCAATGTCTATGGGCAACTGACTGCACTCAGACCAAAGGAGGCTGAATAATTACGCACACCTCTCTCTTCAGTTATGTATTTGTAAAAAATGTTTGGAATCATGTATGATTTTCATTCCACTTCTCATGTGTACACCACTTTGTATTGGTCTTTCACATGGAATTCCAATAACTACTACTACTACTACTACCATTTAGCAGACGCTTTTATCCAAAGCGACTTACATTGAGAGAACATACAAGCAAGAAATCAAAGAGAAGGAAACAATATAAGGAGGCGGACTGTTTGGAGTCCAGTTTAATTCCGACGCTGATTTTTTTTTTTACCCTTGTTGAGATAAACGCCCAAATCGCTATCATAAATCATAAATCAATTCCTCATTAAGACTGAAAGTGTTCTTTAAAGAGGTGAGTCTTAAGTCTGCTCTTAAAAGTAGGTGCCGACTCTGAGGATCGGACCGAGTTTGGTAGGTCATTCCACCATCGGGGGATAACAGAGGAGAAGAGTTTGGAACATGATCTCATGCCACGTTGTGGTGGAAGCGCTAGGCGTCTTTCAGCGGCTGAGCGTAGCTGACGCGTGGGAATGTAGGTTTGGATGAAGGAGTGAAGGTAAGTAGGAGCTGTGTGTGTTAGAGTCTGGTAAGCCAGAAGCAGAGCTTTGTATTTGATGCGTGCTGCAACTGGAAGCCAGTGCAGAGAAATGAGCAGCGGAGTGACATGAGCCCTCTTGGGCTGGTTGAAGACCAGACGTGCTGCTGCGTTCTGAATCATCTGCAGAGGTTTAACCGAGGACGCCGGAAGACCGGCCAGCAAAGAGTTGCAGTAGTCGATGCGGGACAAGACCAGGGCCTGGACCAGAAGCTGTGTGGTGTGGTCTGTCAGGAAGGCTCTGATTTTCCTGATGTTGTAAAGAGCGAATCGACATGAGCGAGCTACGGAGTTAACCTGCTCTTTGAAGGACAGCTGGTTGTCCAGTATGACACCAAGGTTTCTGGCGGAGGTTGTGGGGACCAGCGTGATGGAGTCAAGCTGCTCGCTTATCTGAGGAGGTAAGGAGTTACTGGCAGGACAGACAATGAGGTCAGTTTTGGACAGATTAAGCTGAAGGTGGCGATCCCTCATCCACGCCGAGATATCTGAGAGGCAGGCAGATATCCGCATTGAGACTGAGGTATCGTCTGGAGGGAAGGAGAGGAGGAGCTGAGTGTCGTCAGTGTAGCAGTGGTAGGAGAAGCCATGGGAGCGAATGATCTCGCCTAATGAGGTGGTGTATAAAGAGAAGAGGAGAGGACCAAGGACCAAGCCCTGTGGAACACCCGTTGCCAGCTCATGCAGACTGGACATCTGTCCTTGCCACGAGACTCTGAAAGATCTTTCCGCGAGGTACGAGGTGAACCACGAGAGGACCGGCCCCGAGATGCCAAGCTTAGATAGTGTTGAGAGGAGGATGAGGTGGTTGACGGTGTCGAAAGCAGCAGACAGGTCGAGGAGTACAAGTACTGAGGAGAGACCAGCCGATCTGGCAACCCGTAGTGACTCTGCAACTGAGAGAAGAGCGGTTTCAGTGGAATGGCCTCGCTTAAAGCCTGATTGATAAGGATCAAGTAGGTTGTTGTCATGGAGGAACTGTGAGACTCGAGTGAAAACGGCTCACTCTAGGATCTTGGACATGAACGGTAGGAGCGAGACTGGCCGGTAGTTTCCTACCTGGGCCGGGTCGAGCGATGGTTTTTTCAGCAGCAGAGTGACAGTGGCTTGCTTGAAAACTGAAGGAAAGACGCCAGTTTTCATGGAAGAGTTTATAATGTTGGTTATTGCAGGTTTGACGGCAGGAAGAATGCTCAGCAGGATATCTGTAGGAATCGGATCCAGAGGACACGTGGTTGGATTAGATTCCACTATGAGTCGGGAGACTTCGTCCTCATTCAGTAAGCGGAAGGAGCAGAGCGATTGACCGGAGGAAGGATGGACCAGACTGGGATGGTCAGGCTCGGAAAACTGATTTTTAATGGAGGCGATTTTGTTGGTGAAGTAGGTGGCGAACATGTCTGCAGTCAGCCCGGTGGGTGGCTGAGCAGGTGGAGGACGGAGAAGAGTATTGAATGTCTTGAACAGTTTTCCCATGTTAGGAGCATTCTGGCTTTTGTTTTGGTAAAAAGCTATCTTGGCAGCCTTTAAGCAGGATGTGAATAATCAATAAAATTGATTCATGTTTGTGGCCGTAATGTGACAAAATGTGAAAAAGTTCAAGGGGGCTGAATAGTTTTGCAAGCCACTGTATCATCCCACAGTGACGGCAGCCAAAGAGTTAGGGTTATAGAATTTTAGAGTTATGGTTAGAGAATTATAGCATTAGGGTTATAGAATTATAGAGTTATGGTTATAGAATTATAGCGTTAGGGTTATAGAATTATAGAGTTATGATTATAGAATTATAGAGTTAGGGTTATAGGGTTATGGTTATAGAATTATAGCATTAGGGTTATAGAATTATAGCATTAGGGTTATAGAATTATAGAGTTAGGGTTATATAGTTATAGAGTTAGGGTTATAGAATTATAGAATTATAGAGTTAGGGTTACAGGGTTAGGGTTATAGAATTATAGAGTTAGGGTTATAGAATTATAGAGTTAGGGTTATAGGGTTATGGTTATAGAATTATAGCATTAGGGTTATAGAATTATAGAGTTAGGGTTATATAGTTATAGAGTTAGGGTTATAGAATTATAGAGTTATGATTATAGAATTATAGAGTTAGGGTTATAGGGTTATGGTTATAGAATTATAGCATTAGGGTTATAGAATTATAGCATTAGGGTTATAGAATTATAGAGTTAGGGTTATATAGTTATAGAGTTAGGGTTATAGAATTATAGTTATAGAATTATAGGGTTATAGAATTATAGAGTTAGGGTTATAGGTTATAGAGTTAGGGTTATAGAATTATAGAATTATAGAGTTAGGGTTACAGGGTTAGGGTTATAGAATTATAGAGTTAGGGTTATAGAATTATAGAGTTAGGGTTATAGGGTTATGGTTATAGAATTATAGCATTAGGGTTATAGAATTATAGAGTTAGGGTTATATAGTTATAGAGTTAGGGTTATAGAATTATAGTTATAGAATTATAGGGTTATAGAATTATAGAGTTAGGGTTACAGGGTTAGGGTTATAGAATTATAGAGTTAGGGTTATAGGGTTATGGTTATAGAATTATAGCATTAGGGTTATAGAATTATAGAGTTAGGGTTATAGGGTTATGGTTATAGAATTACAGGGTTATAGAATTATAGAGTTATAGGGTTACACATGTTTAAAATGACTCACCACAGTCTGATTTTACCATCCTCATGTCCTGTAGCAACACAGTCGTCCTTTGTGTGACAGGTGACGCATGTAAATGTGTTCTTTGCTCCTTTCTTGTTGTCTTCTCTGAGGCAAAACCTGTGACCCCCCCCCACACATCAATTGTTTATTTAAAAAAGGACAGTGCAATTTAATAAAACACATGATTACACATGGTTAAAAAAGCCCGAATTAGCCAGAAGGCTAGTTTTCATCCGTAGTCCCCTGGCCTTGATGTAAGAATGGTATTAAAATTAGAGTTAAAAAAAAGGAAAAGGAAAAAAGAAAAGAAAAATAGAAAGAAAACATCTGTACAATCTAATACAAAACACGTATGCAAACACTTAGAATACATTTAAGAAAAAACTGTAGCATCAACACAGGTTCCCAAAGACTGATGTTAGCAAACCACGTCTCTGCAGCAAAACTGGGGAATGAAATGAGCCGCTATAGTAACAGATGATAACAAACATCCAAGGACTTGTGTAGGACTACACAGACGTGAGCTTTGTATTCAGTGGTCTCCTTCAACAGCTTAACACATCTCCATCATGTTTATACAACAATATGCTGCAGCCAACAACGCCAAGATTCAAAGGACCTGAATAAAGCAGGTATTTGACTAAGTAAGGGGATTTGGACTCTGGAGAGAAGAGTCTGTGTCTGGGTTTTTCTTCAGTAGCTGTAGACAAATGTTTTCTTTTTACACGTGACCTGTTGGATGTGGAAATACACAACTGGTGATGTTCAAGGGCTCCAAACTCTAATATAAAATATCCAACTAAATGTTTTGGGTTTTTTTAAGTGAGAGATGGACTGCAAACCTGAAGGACTTGTGCTTCTTGAAGAAGTAGATTTCCATCCTTAAACCTTTGACTGAAGCCAGATATTCTCCCTGTGAGGAACAGAACATTTTGTGAAGACTGGAAACTTCACAAAGCTGGAAGATCGGCTGCAGATCTGTTAAACACAAAAAGTGTTCATACCCCTCTTCCAAAGGCCAAGGTTGCTGGGTTGGAGCTGACGTTACTGAGGACAGCAGAGAGATCTCGGACCTCCACCAGCTGATCTGCACACCGAGGCAGCTGAACTGCAACCAACTGGAACAATTCTGCACACACACACATAGGCAGAATATCAACTGTGCTACATGCTGATCTCCCATCCAGAATTATCCAGAACCATCTGTTAACACTGACTGACATTCTTTTAAAAAAGACTGTAGAAGACCCTGAAGACATCAGGAACGTTTCATGTTCCACAACAAACCAAACCTCAAACATTTTGCTAAACTGTCTGATTTGATATTTGCATCACATAGATAGCGTTTGTGTCTGATAAACAGGTCAGTCCCTCACATCCAGAACCTCAGATCCAGTCAGTCTTACTGTCTGATGCAACACAGTGTATAAAACTCCACCATCAAACATCTGCAACTGTGAGAAAAATGGATCAGAGAGCCCAGACAAAGCCTGAGACAAAAAGATAAAGAGTCTACAAACTAAGACAGAGCATCTGGATCCTGAAACAGAGCGTTTGGATCTTGAGACAGAGCGTCTGGATCCTGAGACAGAGCGTCTGGATTCTGAGACAGAGCGTCTGGATCCTGAGACAGAGAGCGTCTGGATCCTGAAACAGAGCGTCTGGATCCTGAAGCAGAGCGTTTGGCTCTGGAGACAGAGCGTCTGGATCCCGAGACAGAGAGCATCTGGATCCCGAGACAGAGAGCATCTGGATCCCGAGACAGAGCGTCAGGATCCTGAGAAAGAGCGTCAGGATCCTGAGAAAGAGCGTCTGAACCAGAGCATCTGGATCCTGAGACAGAGCGTCTGGATCCTGAGACAGAGCGTCTGGATCCTGAGACAGAGAGCGTCTGGATCCTGAAACAGAGCGTTTGGATCTTGAGACAGAGCGTCTGGATCCAGAGACAGAGAGCATCTGGATCCCGAGACAGAGCGTCAGGATCCTGAGAAAGAGCGTCTGAACCAGAGCATCTGGATCCTGAAACAGAGCGTTTGGATCTTGAGACAGAGCGTCTGGATCCTGAGAAAGAGCGTCTGGATCCTGAGACAGAGCGTCAGGTTTCTGAGAAAGAGCATCTGGATCCTGAGAAAGAGCGTCTGGATCCTGGCTTCTAAGATGGTGTCCTGGTTTTTGTCTGTAAATCAACCCACACAGTTTATCCCATGACAAAGCGTCTGGGTCTCGAGACAGAGCGTCTGGATCCCGAGACAGAGAGCATCTGGATCCCGAGACAGAGCGTCTGAACCAGAGCATCTGGATCCTGAAACAGAGCGTTTGGATCTTGAGACAGAGCGTCTGGATCCTGAGACAGAGCGTCTGGATCCTGAGACAGAGCGTCTGGATACTGAACCAGAGCGTCTGGATCCTGAACCAGAGCGTCTGGATCCTGAACCAGAGCGTCTGGATCCTGAGACAAAGAGCGTCTGGATCCTGAAACAGAGCGTTTGGATCCTGAGACAGAGAGCGTATGAATCCTGAGACAGAGAGCATCTGGATCCCGATCCAGAGCGCCAGGGTCAAGAGGCAGAGAGTCTGAACCAGAGCGTCTGGATCCTGAGACAGAGAGCGTCTGGATCCTGAAACAGAGCGTCTGGATCTTGAGACAGAGCGTCTGGATCCCGAGACAGAGAGCATCTGGATCCCGAGACAGAGCGTCTGGATCCTGAGAAAGAGCGTCTGAACCAGAGCATCTGGATCCTGAAACAGAGCGTTTGGATCCTGAGACAGAGCGTCTGGATCCTGAGACAGAGAGCGTCTGGATCCTGAGACAGAGAGCGTTTGGATCCTGAGACAGAGAGCGTATGAATCCTGAGACAGAGAGCATCTGGATCCCGATCCAGAGCGCCAGGGTCCAGAGACAGAGCGTCTGGGTCCCGAGACAGAGCATCTGGATCCTGAGAAAGAGCGTCTGGATCCTGAGAAAAAAGCGTCTGGATCCCGAGACAGAGCGTCAGGTTCCTGAGAAAGAGCATCTGGATCCTGAGAAAGAGCGTCTGGATCCTGGCTTCTAAGATGGTGTCCTGGTTTTTGTCTGTAAATCAACCCACACAGTTTATCCCATGACAGAGCGTCTGGGTCTCGAGACAGAGCGTCTGGATCCCGAGACAGAGAGCATCTGGATCCCGAGACAGAGCGTCTGAACCAGAGCATCTGGATCCTGAAACAGAGCGTCTGGGTCTCGAGACAGAGCGTCTGGATCCCGAGACAGAGAGCATCTGGATCCCGAGACAGAGCGTCAGGATCCTGAGAAAGAGCGTCTGAACCAGAGCATCTGGATCCTGAAACAGAGCGTTTGGATCTTGAGACAGAGCGTCTGGATCCTGAGACAGAGCGTCTGGATACTGAACCAGAGCGTCTGGATCCTGAGACAGAGCGTCTGGGTCCCGAGACAGAGCATCTGGATCCTGAGAAAGAGCGTCTGGATCCCGAGAAAGAGCGTCTGGATCCCGAGACAGAGCGTCAGGTTTCTGAGAAAGAGCATCTGGATCCTGAGAAAGAGCGTCTGGATCCTGGCTTCTAAGATGGTGTCCTGGTTTTTGTCTGTAAATCAACCCACACAGTTTATCCCATGACAGAGCGTCTGGGTCTCGAGACAGAGCGTCTGGATCCCGACACAGAGAGCATCTGGATCCCGAGACAGAGCGTCTGAACCAGAGCATCTGGATCCTGAAACAGAGCGTTTGGATCTTGAGACAGAGCGTCTGGATCCTGAGACAGAGCGTCTGGATCCTGAGACAGAGCGTCTAGATCCTGAGACAGAGAGCGTCTGAATCCTGAGACAGAGCGTCTGGATCCTGAACCAGAGCGTCTGGATCCTGAACCAGAGCGTCTGGATCCTGAGACAGAGAGCGTATGGATCCTGAGACAGAGAGCATCTGGATCCCGAACCAGAGCACCAGGGTCCCGAGACAGAGAGCGTCTGGATCCCGAGACAGAGCGTCTGGATCCCGAGACAGAGCGTCAGGGTCATGAGAAAGAGCATCTGAATCCCGAGACAGAGCGTCTGGATCCCAAGACAGAGACCGTCTGGATCCCGAGACAGAGCGTCAGGATCCTGAGAAAGAGCTTCTGGATCGCGAGACAGCGCCAGGATCCTGAGAAAGAGCGTCTGAATCCCGAGACAGGGCGCTTGGATCCTGAGAAAGAGCGTCTGGATCTTGAGAAAGAGCGTCTGGATCCTGGCTTCTTAGATGGTGTCCTGGTTTTCGTCTGTAAAGCAACCCACACAGTTTAAACAGTTAGAACCTACAGTGAGAACAGTTATTCAACCTACCAGTTCGTCCGTCACTTTGCATGGGAGTAACAATAAAGAGGACTCCATCGTGGTTTGGAGAGGCGTAGATGGAGTAAATCGGGTATCCGATGACATAAGTCTAAAACAGATCACACATGCTTTAACCACTTGAGAGAAAACACAAGTTGGACTTCTTCTCTGTTGGATTTAACTCATGTGTGTGTGTGTGTGGCAGAACGAGGTGTTTTATTAAAAAGGTTCTTTGGATGAATAAACTTCCTCTTACAAAAAACACAAACAGTGAATCTCTCTAATACAATTGATGTGTGAACATAGTCAAACAACAACAAATATAAGATTACCTTAATGAGGATCCTGTCTGTGAAGTCCCAAAGTCTGACAGTGCCATCTATTGAGCAGGAGTAGACCTGCAAAGACACAAGGACTCAGGTTTAACACAGGCTATACACAGGTTATACCTGAAAACTCAGGTCTGAGAAAGATGAGATGTTCAGGTGGGGGGGGGGTCTGAGAGAGATGAGATGACCAGGTGGGGGGGGTCTGAGAGAGATGAGATGACTAGGTGGGGGGAGGTCTGAGAGAGATGAGATGACCAGGTGGGTGGGGGTCTGAGAGAGATGAGATGACCAGGTGGGTGGGGGTCTGAGAGAGATGAGATGACCAGGTGGGGGGGAAGGTCTGAGAGAGATGAGATGACCAGGTGGGTGGGGGTCTGAGAGAGATGAGATGACCAGGTGGGTGGGGGTCTGAGAGAGATGAGATGACCAGGTGGGGGGGGTCTGAGAGAGATGAGATGACCAGGTGGGTGGGGGTCTGAGAGAGATGAGATGACCAGGTGGGGGGGGAGGTCTGAGAGGTGAACGTACCTGTAAGTGGTTGGAAGGTTTCAGGAGCACACCAGTCACCTGGTCGGTGTGTCCCCGCAGCTCATGGATACATTCCTCTGTGACGGTGCTGAACACTTTGACGGATTCCCCCGATGCGCACAGCAAGAACCTGCAGAGAAGACGAGAACCAGCGGTAACTCCTGTCGAACAGATGTAAACAGCGTGTTTACTTAAAATATATTCTAACCTGGAGTCACTGCTTATAACCGGTTCCCTAAAGTTTAGTTTACTACCTCCTACCCTAACCACGCGGACATCTCTGTATTCAACCATGTTTTTACCGACAACTCGACTCCGTGCGCATGCGCGTCACATGTTCCTGTGGGCTCTATCGCCCCCTGGTGATCTGGAGTGATCCTGGCGAAACTCAGTTCATGTTGTTCTAAAGGTTCTAACAGCTGAAACGTTATGGTTGTGATTATTATAATAATAATACTATAATACTATATTTAATAACTGAATCAAATAAAAGTGATGATGAAGCTCGGAACACACTGTACCTGCCAGGATCTGGAGGGGGTTCTAATGTTCTCCTGGTAGAGTTCCGCTGCTGCAGCGGCAGCCTGGACGTTCTTTTTTCCACACGGTGTCACCAGAGCAGCAGGAACTAAAACGACTTCATACAAGTTTTAGTAAGAAAGAAAAACTGAAATCAAAGTGAGTTAAATTTTCCTGGATGTTATAATTCTTGTCATTTATAACTTTATTAGTGTCGAGTCTAATTTGAGTTTTGTTATTTGTTTCTGTGTGTTCAGAACATGAAGCATGTAAAAGATCCTGCCAGAAGAACGGATCAGGATCAGATGGACCAAAACAGATGTTAGACAGATGTTTAACACATGTTGGACAGCTGTTAGACATCACAATGCTGTTAGACGTTAGACAGATATTTGACAGATGTTTGACAGCTGTTAGACTATGTTAGACAGATGTTAGACAGATGTTTGACAGATGTTAGACAGATGTCAGACAGATGTTTGACAGCTGTTAGACTATGTTAGACAGATGTTAGACAGATGTTTGACAGCTGTTAGACAGATGTTAGACAGATGTTAGACAGATGTTAGACAGATGTTTGACAGCTGTTAGACTATGTTAGACAGATGTCAGACAGATGTTTGACAGCTGTTAGACTATGTTAGACAGATGCCAGACAGATGTTTGACAGCTGTTAGACTATGTTAGACAGATGTTAGACAGATGTTTGACAGATGTTAGACTATGTTAGACAGATGTTAGACAGATGTTAGACAGATGTTTGACAGATGTTAGACAGATGTCAGACAGATGTTTGACAGCTGTTAGACTATGTTAGACAGATGCCAGACAGATGTTTGACAGCTGTTAGACTATGTTAGACAGATGTTAGACAGATGTTTGACAGATGTTAGACAGATGTCAGACAGATGTTTGACAGCTGTTAGACTATGTTAGACAGATGTTAGACAGATGTTTGACAGATGTTAGACAGATGTCAGACAGATGTTTGACAGCTGTTAGACTATGTTAGACAGATGTTAGACAGATGTTAGACAGATGTCAGACAGATGTTTGACAGCTGTTAGACTATGTTAGACAGATGTTAGACAGATGTTTGACAGATGTTAGACAGATGTCAGACAGATGTTTGACAGCTGTTAGACTATGTTAGACAGATAGACAGATGTTTGACAGATGTTAGACAGATGTCAGACAGATGTTTGACAGCTGTTAGACTATGTTAGACAGATGTTAGACAGATGTTTGACAGCTGTTAGACTAAGTTAGACAGATGTTAGACAGATGTTAGACAGATGTTAGACAGATGTTTGACAGCTGTTAGACTATGTTAGACAGATGTCAGACAGATGTTTGACAGCTGTTAGACTATGTTAGACAGATGCCAGACAGATGTTTGACAGCTGTTAGACTATGTTAGACAGATGTCAGACAGATGTTAGACAGATGTTAGACAGATGTTAGACAGATGCCAGACAGATGTTTGACAGCTGTTAGACTATGTTAGACAGATGTTAGACAGATGTTAGACAGATGTCAGACAGATGTTTGACAGCTTTTAGACTATGTTAGACAGATGTTAGACAGATGTTTGACAGCTGTTAGACAGATGTCAGACAGATGTTTGACAGCTGTTAGACTATGTTAGACAGATGCCAGACAGATGTTTGACAGCTGTTAGACTATGTTAGACAGATAGACAGATGTTTGACAGATGTTAGACAGATGTCAGACAGATGTTTGACAGCTGTTAGACTATGTTAGACAGATGTTAGACAGATGTTTGACAGATGTTAGACAGATGTCAGACAGATGTTTGACAGCTGTTAGACTATGTTAGACAGATGTTAGACAGATGTTAGACAGATGTTAGACAGATGTCAGACAGATGTTTGACAGCTGTTAGACAGATGTTAGACAGATAGACAGATGTTTGACAGATGTTAGACAGATGTCAGACAGATGTTTGACAGTTGTTAGACATGTTAGACAGATGCCAGACAGATGTTTGACAGCTGTTAGACTATGTTAGACAGATGTTAGACAGATGTTTGACAGATGTTAGACAGATGTCAGACAGATGTTTGACAGCTGTTAGACTATGTTAGACAGATGTTAGACAGATGTTTGACAGCTGTTAGACTATGTTAGACAGATGCTAGACAGATGTTTGACAGCTGTTAGACAGATGTTAGACAGATGTTTGACAGCTGTTGGACAATGTTAGACAGATGTTAGACAGATGTTAGACAGATGCCAGACAGATGTTTGACAGCTGTTAGACTATGTTAGACAGATGTTAGACAGATGTTTGACAGATGTTAGACAGATGTTAGACAGATGTTTGACAGCTGTTAGACTATGTTAGACAGATGTTAGACAGATGTTAGACAGATGTTTGACAGCTGTTAGACTATGTTAGACAGATGTCAGACAGATGTTTGACAGCTGTTAGACTATGTTAGACAGATGCCAGACAGATGTTTGACAGCTGTTAGACTATGTTAGACAGATGTCAGACAGATGTTTATAGTCTTTATTTTTCATGAGTTGTTAAGTTTGAGATGTTCCAGTTTTCAGGGTAAAAAGAACTTATAAGCTAAATGAACTACATGTGAAGAGAATGTGTGAGTGTGCGTGAGAGTGTGCGTGAGTGTGAGTTCAGTCTCTTCCTCATTAAACGGCAGCCATCGACAGAGAGAAGCGCACGTGCTGAATGAGACTAACGGGAAACAGCAACGCAGCATCGAAGCCATAGAACCGTTCTGTTTGGTTCTCACGGTGTTCTCCAGCAAGATGAGTCAATGGAAACAGATCCAGCAGTTGGAGATGAGGCTCCTGGAACATGTGGACTACCTGTACGATGATAACTTCCCTATGGACATTCGACAGGGTCTGGCGGGCTGGATCGAGTCTCAGGACTGGTGAGTCTCTCGAACTACAAATTAAATCTCTTTAACTGATTTATCGGGCTAAATATTTACTGTATGTACACAAGGTTCCCCAGTTCGCGTTACTCTGCAGAACCAGGACTATTCATCTGACGGTGGGGATTGTTGAAATAAATCAGACAGAACGCGTCTTAGTCCAGCTATTTACCTGTAGGTTCACGTTTCCTTTCGTGTGGTCACGTGACTCCCGGTGCATCAGCTCTACGTGTTAATCTGGGTTTAGTCCAATCAGACCACCACAGGAGGCTCCTGTGATGATAACATCACAGAGGTCCACACAGTGTTCTGGTCTGAGAAAACCTGCAGACCTGTAGATGGTCTGGGTTAAGCCTTTAACCCTGCTGAAGTCTTGTGATCACCTGTATGAATCATGGGGAATCTCAGGAACTGGTTCCATGTAAAACAACAACATGGATTTTAGCTAAAACACTTCCTGTTTACAACTTCATCTTCATCACTTCTTGTTTTCTGGTTAATGCCCTTCAGCAGCTGCAGGACTGTAATAATTCCAGGTGTGTGGTTTGAATCAGGGAAACATAGGAACTGCACCAGAAAAAAAACTTCTCTGGGTCTGAAACCAGATATGTGACCAGAATCAGAACCAGAACTAGAAACCACTGACTTCCTAAAGTTCATTTCACAGTGACAGATGAGACCAGAGAGATGATGATGTAACCAGTGCAGTTAATACCATGCTGTTAAACTGAATTCATATCAACATGAGTTGTTCTGAGGTTCTGATTCATGAACCGTTTGAAGCACATGGCACAGTCGCTCAGTCTTCACAACACCAGACCCATTCCTGTCATTCTTCTTCACGCTGTGCTTCCAGGGACTCTGCTGTTAACGATGAGTCCATGGCCTCGGTTCTGTTCGCCAACCTACTGTCCCAGATGGATAAGGTCCGCTCACAGGAGCAGAACTTCCTACAAAGACACAACATGAAGATCATCCAGCAGCAGCTGCAGGTTTGATAACTCAATTGGATCGAGATCACACAACAGGAAGTCACGTGTATACTTCAGTTTAAATCATTTCTGCTCAGAAAATAAACAACTTCAACTTCATTGATCATGTTTTTAAACTGAAGTTCTTCAATAATTAGAATGTTTTAGTTCTTGCTGCCCTTTGGGTCCTTCAGTCCTTCTAAAAGAACCTTTTTTTAATAAAATGAAGTTCGTATCAAAGTCAGATGAAGGTTTCCTGCAGGTGAAATGAGCCAGAGAGTCTGTGAATAGAATAGAATAGAATAGAATAGAATAGAATAGAATAGAATAGAATAGAATAGAATAGAATAGCCTTTATTGTCCTTGTACAGTGTACAACGAAATTTGAGCGCTTCTAACTTGGTGCAAAAATGTAAAACAATCAAAAACAATCAAGTATAAGTAAAAACAACAAAGGGTTCTAATAAATGACACTATATACACTTATTGCACGTTGATCAATATGATCAGTAATGTGGGAAATTTTGTGGGCTGATTTTATCTGGTTTTGTTGTTATTGTTCACTACAGAGAGCTTTTGGAAAGAAGCTAGCTCTGAGTCTGTTGGTCCTGGTTTTGTGTGACCTGTACCGTCTTCCTGACGGTAACAGGTTGAAGACAGAGTTACTGGGGTGGGAGGAGTCCTTAATGATGTTACCAGCTCTGCTGAGGTAGCGAGAGTTAGCGATGTCCTCCAGGCTGGGCAGAGAGCAGCCAGTAGTCCTCTGGGCTGTGTTGATCACTCTCTGCAGGGCCTTCCTGTCTGCCACTGAGCACCCCGCGTACCACGCTGTGATGCAGTACGTCAGGATGTAGAAGGTGACCAGCAGCCTCTCCTCCAGGTTGTTTCTCCTGAGCACTCTCAGGAAGTGGAGGCGCTGCTGAGCCTTCTTCACCACCACTGTGGTGTTTGCAGACCAGGAGAGATCATCAGAGACCTGCACGCCCAGGAACCTGATGGAGTGGACCCTCTCCACACAGTCACCGTGGATGTAGAGAGNGTCCTCTCCGCCCTTCCTGAAGTCCAGGATGAGTTCTTTTGTTTTTGTGATGTTCAGCTGAAGGTTGTTGGCAGAGCACCACACAGTCAGTCTGTTGACCTGTGTGGTTAATATCTGACCAATCACCGTCCAGCTTCTTCTTTCAGCTGACCACAAACAGCTGCAGCAGAGAGGAAGTGCTTGTATTACCTTCCTGTAGATGATAAGAGGTTCATCTGTGATGCAGCACTTTGCTGTGAAGTCTGACATCTCAGCTGTTTGTGTCACGAATCTTTATAGTTTCTTGTGATATTGTTCTCTGCAGGATGTTCAGTTAAAAAACTCAGTCTGATATTAAATTCTTGAAAAGACACACAGCTTTGCAGAAGAAGACTGTGAGTCTCGTACCGCTGCTTCCTGTTAGTTTTAAAGAGGAAGCAGCTACTCGTCATCAGTGTTTGTGGTTGTTTCAGCTCTCAGGTTCATAACACACAGAACAACAGGAGAAAAGCTGGATTGACATCATTTCTATCTTCTGAAGAAGGTGACTCCATAAGAAAAAACTCCAACCCTGTTTGAACCTGACTGCTGCACCGTCACAGCACAGACACATGACCAGCAGACAAAAGGAGAAGTGAACACTAAACCATGTTGCAGTGAGAGAGAGAGGTGATGCGATGCTGCTGAAAGTGTGAACATGTAGGCGTCTCATCCTCTGACTTTCTGGTAATGATGTGCTGGAACTTTCCTTCAGACTCTGTGCTTTAAATGTCAAACATCTTGCTGAGGGAAAGTTTGTGGCTGATGCAGAAACCCCAGATCAGAGAAGAGGGATAAAGAAAAGTTTCTGATGTTCTTTATTTCACCAACATGTTTAAAGTCTGTTTTACACCTGAAACTCTCAACCTGACAAACAAAAAGATTTTACAAACAAGGATGTTTGAAGCTCATTCCTTCAGCCTTGTGTTGCAGTTTTCTAGGACCCGGTTCTGGTCCAACTGAAACTTTACAGGCTGAAGATCTGAACCAGACGCTGGTCTAGTTTCACATGCTAGATTCAAACAGGTACATTACTCTGGTAACACTTATCATGACTTATTCTTGGATTGTCTCTTTGTGGGTCCTCCAGAGGAAATACACAACCAACCCCACCACTATGGCCAGAGTTATCTCTACCTGTCTCAGGGAGGAGCGGAGGATCCTCTCTAGCACCTGCACACAGGAACAGGTGAGTCACACCTGGAAATCCTTCAGCTTCATTAGGTTAATCTAACACACACACACACACACACACACACACACACACACACACACACACACACACACACACACACCTATACACCTACACACACTTCCTGATCTGAAGGATCTGAACTGCTCTACATCCTTTAGAAGGGTTCTGCACTCTTTGCATGACATTTTCCTTGCAGCAGTTTTTAACTACAAAACAAAACAGAACTGGTTTTCTGGTAGCAGATCTCAAGGACCACTAAAACAGATCAGAACAGAGCTGAAAAAGATAATTATAAAATAAGTTCAAACATTTGTAGTAAGTATTTGTTAAATCCAAAGTGGTGGAACTTCAGAACAGAGAGGATCACTGATGACCTGTCAGATAAGATGAAGGTTCCTCCAACCCTGACAGAACATTTTGAACAGGGAGCTCTGGAGAAGTCGCTGCAGAACTCTGTGGCCTTCGAGAGGCAGAAGAACATGGACAACAGAGTCGGGATCATCAGAGGCAGCGTGCAGGTAAACCAAACACCTTTCAGGAAATGATGCTGCTATATTTCAAACTCACCAAACATTGTCTTTAGTTGATGGACCAGGCTGTGAAATACATTGAGGACATGCAGGACGACTTTGACTTCTGCTATAAAACTCTACAGTCTCGGGGTGAGAAATGTTGCACGTCCATCATCATTTACTGTTTCAAGCTCTGAGTCTGTCCTGTAGCTCTTTAAGGAGGCTGCGGACCCTCTGGTACTCGTTTAAAGGTTTTCTGTGTGCAAAAGAGCTGCAGCTCACTAGAAAAGTCTAGATTTAGGATCAATCCTGTTTTTATAGAATCATCTGATAGAACCTCTGAGATGATGAAACAGGAAGTAACAAGGCTACAGGAAATGCTCAACAGGCTTGACTTTAAGAGGAAGGTAATCACAATCACAAAATACTCCATGGATAGAAAAACCTAAACTCAGTGTGAATCACATGTGAAAATTCATCTTTTATTGTGTTTCATGTCTTTATTAGGAGGTATTGTCAAAGATGGATGTGGTGATTAAAGAGATTGATGACTTGATGACCTCTCAGCTCAGCCCTGAGCTGCAGGACTGGAAACGCAGGCAGCAGATTGCTGCCATCGGTGGTCCAATGCTCACTGGCCTGGAGCAGCTGCAAAGCTGGTAAAGGGCTTCGACAAGGACCAATCACACAGACTTTAAAACCTGATTTTCTGCCAGAACTGATTAAACTCTATAATCATAAAAACAATGTTTAGGAAGAAATATCTTTTTAAAATCTGAGATAACTCTTATTCCAAAAAAAGACAAGGATTTAAAAGAATGTTCATCTTGGAACAATTTCCTTGTAAATGTTGATTTCAAAATCTTCATCCACAGACTGGAAGTATCTAACTTTAATTATTTACAAAGACCAAACAGGGTTTGTTAAAAATCCACATTCTTTTTTCAACATACGTCCGTTACTGAATATTTTATACACCTCCTCAAACACTGTGCCAGAATGCATCCTTTCCTTTGACGCGTTGAGTGGACCTACTTATTTAAAGCTTTAGTGAAATTTGTTTTTGGGTGCAATTTTAGATCATTTTATTTTTATCTAGATTTAGATTTAACCTCTAGATAAAACCTCTTTATCTCTCTCTCACTTCATGTGTTCTTACTAATTAGCAAAAATCCAAACCCATTCATTTACAGAGGGGCACACATCAAGGCTGTCCTTTAAGTCCCTTACTATTTGACATAGCAATTGAACCTCTTGCAGTATTACTTTGTAATGGCCCAACCATCTCTGCTATCCAGAGAGACCACATTCAACAGAAACTGGTGCTATTTGCTGATGACTTATTGCGTTCCATCTGAAACCTTTGTACCCTCCCTACCATATTATCTCTGCTCTTCAGTAGATATCCATCCTACAAGTTAAACTTGAATAAAGGGAACTATTTCCTTTAAATAATAAAGCACTCCATTTAGATTTCTCTTCCTTTCAAACTACAGTAGTAGCAAAGGGAAAGGTTTCCCTCTCTTGGAGTCACTGTCACTAGGAAGCATAAATTACTATTCAAGGAAAACTTGCTGATACTTCTCAGTCAGATCAAGCAGAGCCTAACAAAAGGGTCACCTCTATCCATCGCTTTAACTGGCTAAATCCATTCAGTAGGAAGGAACATTCTCCCTAACCCTTTGTACCTCTTTCAATCAGTCTCAGTCTTCATTCCAAGGTCTTTCTTTGATGCTTTAGATTCTATGATTAGCTCCTAGTTATGGAACAGTAAACACCCTCAGGTTTCTAGAATACACTTACACAAGTCCAAATCAACTGGTGCTCTAGCATCACCTAACTACTATTGGGCAGCCAACATTCAGCCTTTGGTGTACTGGACAGACAGACCAGCTGGTTCAGTTCACCTCAAGACATACCAGCCTTGATGGGGGCCTCGTACCCTCTCTCTCTACCCTGCCCAATAAATAATCCAACGGTACAACAATCCCTCAAAGTGTGGACCCAGTTCAGAAGACGCTTTAAACTATTCTATATAACTATCTTTCCCTTCCTTCACCACTGGACAGTTTTTCTGAGGTTTCTGTTGAATATTTTAGCTCCACAGGTGTTCTTACCTTCATAGTGGGTGAAAACAGGTCAACAACTTCTCTTTCAGTTTTAATCTCTCAAACTACGCAGGTGGTGATAAAACCAGAGTTCTCCCGAGTCTCGTCTC
>SSNP01000087.1:434107-455181 GCA_006937955.1 Pachypanchax playfairii
GGACTCCAGCTCCCAGGTTTCTGGTACGGGACTCCAGCTCCCAGGTTTCTGGTAGAGGACTCCAGCTCCCAGGTTTCTGGTACGGGACTCCAGCTCCCAGGTTTCTGGTAGAGGACTCCAGCTCCCAGGTGATCGCGTTCTCCCCTTTTAATTTGAAACTCCAGGGTTTTCAAAGCAGAAAATAAGTAGGTTATTTCCTGAACTTGACAGTTTATTTTGACGTTTCCCGTGAATCACGTGGTGAAGCAGGAAGTTCAGCAGCTGATATAAGGCCCGTCCCTCCCGCCCGGTCGGTGTTTACCGGTGACTTGAGTTCGGGGTAAGACTTGAGAAGCAGGTAAAACATTAATGTGAACTTATTTGATCTGTGCACTTGGTTTTGTTCGTGAGTTTTGCGCTTTTATAAACGGAACTTTATTTATTTAGTTAGTTTATAATTAATTTTATTGGTCTATTATAAGTTTACTCTCCGGTGGAAAAGTGAAACTGCTTTTATCACGTGATATCCAATTTAACCGGATTATATGAAATAATTCAGATTAAACCGAATTGGTTAAGTAAACCAGATTAAACTCATGTCTTCAGGGTTTTCCGTTCTTTACTGATGGCTCAGTGGCAAAACCTGCTTAAGCTGGACTTTGCGCTCCAGAACCAGGTCCGGCAGCTGCATGAAGCAAGGTTTCCCACAGAGATCCGACACTGGGCGAGCCACTGGATCGAGAACCAGGACTGGTAAGAACCTGAAGATCTGAGATCCTTCTGCTTTGAAATATGTCTGAACCTTCTTTCAGTAAATCAAAACTGTTTCTTCCAAGTCATATCTCCATTCTTCTTGTTCTTCTTCCATCTAAATCTAGAAGAAGCAGTTCTTAACTTCAGTTTTCTGAGTTCTTCACTTTAAGAACATCCCTGAATACCTCGAGTTTGCTCACTGAGGTTGTTTCCTGTTTGAACTCAAAGTTAGAACGTTAAGGATGGACTAACCCAGGGGTGCCCAAACTCAGGCCTTGAGGGCCACTATCCTGCATGTTCTAGATGTTTTCCTGTTTCAACACACCTGATTTCAAGTCCAGCAGAAGCCTGTTAACTACCCGTTCATCTGCATCAGGTGTGTTGAAGCAGAGGAACATCTAAACATGCAGGATACTGGCCCTTGAGACCTGGAGTTGGACACCCCTGGACTAACCGAACCAGGTCCTTCTGTTTCTTCATGTGAAATTCATCCTAAACTGAGATGGTCATGTTGTTTGTTTCAGGGATTCAGCGGCTGTAGATGAAAATACAGCGTCAGCTTCTTTCCAAGGTTTCTTGGACTATTTGGAGGAACAGTGGAACCATTCTGTTCAGGAGAACAACATCCTGCAGGGACCAGATTTTTGGGGGATGAAGAACTACTTGCTGGTGAGACATAATTTTAATATAATAACATTAGAGAGTTTGTGGAGATTCTCAGTTGTTCAGGATGTGTCAATCCAAAAAATATTTAGAAAATAACAACTGGATTTCTTTTTAATCTCTTTTACCTTCATCTAAAAGTCTTCTTCAGTTCTGGTCCTGGTTCAGGAGTTCCAGACTTATCGTGACCTCAATCTGAGTTCTAGGTAGATGGAACCAGAGACCATCTCCTCTGTTTAATGTAGGTTCTAGATAGATGGAACCAGAGACCGCCTCCTCTGTTTAATGTAGGTTCTAGATAGATGGAACCAGAGACCGCCTCCTCTGTTTAATGTAGGTTCTAGATAGATGGAACCAGAGACCGCCTCCTCTGTTTAATGTAGGTTCTAGATAGATGGAACCAGAGACCGCCTCCTCTGTTTAATGTAGGTTCTAGATANGGACTCCAGCTCCCAGGTTTCTGGTACGGGACTCCAGCTCCCAGGTTTCTGGTACGGGACTCCAGCTCCCAGGTTTCTGGTAGAGGACTCCAGCTCCCAGGTTTCTGGTACGGGACTCCAGCTCCCAGGTTTCTGGTAGAGGACTCCAGCTCCCAGGTTTCTGGTAGAGGACTCCAGCTCCCAGGTTTCTGGTACGGGACTCCAGCTCCCAGGTTTCTGGTAGAGGACTCCAGCTCCCAGGTGATCGCGTTCTCCCCTTTTAATTTGAAACTCCAGGGTTTTCAAAGCAGAAAATAAGTAGGTTATTTCCTGAACTTGATAGTTTTTTTTGACGTTTCCCGTGAATCACGTGGTGAAGCAGGAAGTTCAGCAGCTGATATAAGGCCCGTCCCTCCCGCCCGGTCGGTGTTTACCGGTGACTTGAGTTCGGGGTAAGACTTGAGAAGCAGGTAAAACATTAATGTGAACTTATTTGATCTGTGCACTTGGTTTTGATTCGTCCTGTTGCAGAAACTTTGTTTTGTTCGTGAGTTTTGCGCTTTTATAAACGGAACTTTATTTATTTAGTTAGTTTATAATTAATTTTATTGGTCTATTATAAGTTTACTCTCCGGTGGAAAAGTGAAACTGCTTTTATCACGTGATATCCAATTTAACCGGATTATATGAAATAATTCAGATTAAACCGAATTGGTTAAGTAAACCAGATTAAACTCATGTCTTCAGGGTTTTCCGTTCTTTACTGATGGCTCAGTGGCAAAACCTGCTTAAGCTGGACTTTGCGCTCCAGAACCAGGTCCGGCAGCTGTATGAAGCAAGGTTTCCCACAGAGATCCGACACTGGGCGAGCCACTGGATCGAGAACCAGGACTGGTAAGAACCTGAAGATCTGAGATCCTTCTGCTTTGAAATATGTCTGAACCTTCTTTCAGTAAATCAAAACTGTTTCTTCCAAGTCATATCTCCATTCTTCTTGTTCTTCTTCCATCTAAATCTAGAAGAAGCAGTTCTTAACTTCAGTTTTCTGAGTTCTTCACTTTAAGAACATCCCTGAATACCTCGAGTTTGCTCACTGAGGTTGTTTCCTGTTTGAACTCAAAGTTAGAACGTTAAGGATGGACTAACCCAGGGGTGCCCAAACTCAGGCCTTGAGGGCCACTATCCTGCATGTTCTAGATGTTTTCCTGTTTCAACACACCTGATTTCAAGTCCAGCAGAAGCCTGTTAACTACCCGTTCATCTGCATCAGGTGTGTTGAAGCAGAGGAACATCTAAACATGCAGGATACTGGCCCTTGAGACCTGGAGTTGGACACCCCTGGACTAACCGAACCAGGTCCTTCTGTTTCTTCATGTGAAATTCATCCTAAACTGAGATGGTCATGTTGTTTGTTTCAGGGATTCAGCGGCTGTAGATGAAAATACAGCGTCAGCTTCTTTCCAAGGTTTCTTGGACTATTTGGAGGAACAGTGGAACCATTCTGTTCAGGAGAACAACATCCTGCAGGGACCAGATTTTTGGGGGATGAAGAACTACTTGCTGGTGAGACATAATTTTAATATAATAACATTAGAGAGTTTGTGGAGATTCTCAGTTGTTCAGGATGTGTCAATCCAAAAAATATTTAGAAAATAACAACTGGATTTCTTTTTAATCTCTTTTACCTTCATCTAAAAGTCTTCTTCAGTTCTGGTCCTGGTTCAGGAGTTCCAGACTTATCGTGACCTCAATCTGAGTTCTAGGTAGATGGAACCAGAGACCATCTCCTCTGTTTAATGTAGGTTCTAGATAGATGGAGCTGGAGACCTCCTCTGTTTAATGTAGGTTCTAGATAGATGGAACCAGAGACCACCTCCTCTGTTTAATGTAAGTTCTAGATAGATGGAACCAGAGACCACCTCCTCTGTTTAATGTAGGTTCTAGATAGATGGAACCAGAGACCACCTCCTCTGTTTAATGTAGGTTCTAGATAGATGGAACCTGGCTTGTTTCTGATGCTAGAGGATGTATCCTTTAAAGAATCTCTTCCATTAAAAAAAGTTTTTCTGAGGTTTCTGTTGAATATTTTAGCTCCACAGGTGTTCTTACCTTCATAGTGGGTGAAAACAGGTCAACAACTTCTCTTTCAGTTTTAATCTCTCAAACTACGCAGGTGGTGATAAAACCAGAGTTCTCCCGAGTTCTAACGACCTGTATCTGTTTCATCACAACTCCTTTGTTCATTAGTATTCATCAGCTCCTGCAGTTGAAACCACGCCTAGCATGCTGCTAGCTAAAAGCTGTTAGCATTAAATGTAGCAAACAGGAAGACACGACGTCTGATGTTGCCATGCACAGCGGGGCAGGAAACAGTATTCTTTGCTCTCATAGGCTAGTTTGTAAGCCAATCAGAGTCCAGCAAATTCAAAAAAAGAATATGAACGAGCTGCTGACAAAGCAGCCGAAGCAGCCTGATGGAAGGAGCTGGAACCACCCGAATTTTAACGCAGACAGATTGAAAGGTCTTTTAATCAGTGTTTCCTGATGTTTTTTTATATAAAATATTTCATATTACTGGTTAATACTTAAGAAATAACCACATAGTAATGAAATGGCCTCTTTAAATTACATTTCTGAGTATTTATACAGTCAAAACTTTGTGAATTCGTAGCAGATGCTAAAATGTGTCTAAACCAGACTGTATTTGTGACGTAGAAAATCCAGTGGGTGGGGCACAAGCTCTCACTCCGAGCTAGCATAAACGGAGAGCTCTCAGCGATGGGGAGGTGCATGGGATCCTCTGCCAGTGGTTCCTCCCACAGCACAGAGGTGAATTGCTAATGAGTTACTGCAGCTATGCAGAAACCACGTCCTAGTAAATGGTACAGGTTTTGTGATTTTTGGTAAAAACGTCATGATCAAAGACACTGAGATGTTTTTAAAACTGCTCAAAAGATGATGGGAGTGGGTCTTTAAGAGACAAAAAAGAAGCCCAGTTGCTGTTTTCCAAACTTTATTTGGAACTTCTTATTAGACTAACCCCTTTTTGCTTTTTTTAAGAAACACTTCCAGGATCAGCCGAAGAACTTGGCCGTAATTCTTTCATGCTGCTTGAAGGAAGAAAAAAAACTTCTTGATTCAGTCTCTGCAACTCCGGTTAGTTGAAAAACTCCTTTTGGAAACTCATCAGCACCAAACGTTTCTTACTTCTGAAAATGTAAACAAAATACATTTTATTGATCAGAGCTGCAACAATCAAGTCATGCCACCGAAGTGGAGAGAGTTGGACAACAAAGTGACTGAACTGAAGAGGCAGATTTTGGTAAACTCATGAGAAACTTCTTCATAACCGTCCTGAGGAAACTAACCCTTATTGATTCTCTCATTTGTGAACTTTAATACAGGAACTGAAGAAGGAAGTCAAAAAACTGGAAGGTCTGAATGAAAAGCTGGACTACATCCAGAAAACCTGGCAAAGCAAAGGTGTGACAGGAAACAGGCTGCAGGATTAATATGAGCTCTGACTTTGTGTTTGACACAAACATGTTTGTCACCAGTTGAGCAGAACATTCAACTGACCCAGTCCAGAACCCAGATGGTGGAAGAAGAATGTCGTAAACAGGCGACGTTCATCACAGAAACCAATCAGGTGTTAACACAATGATTCATATTGTACAAAAAAAAACAACTAATTGATCTGTGTCCATTCAGAGTCCTCCAGAAAGTCACAACCTCAAGAGTTAAAAAGAAACACGGACACCTATTATCACCCCCCCATCCCACACTCACTCTCCCCCATCCCACACTCACTCTCCCCCATCCCTCGCTCACTCTCCCCCATCCCTCGCTCTCTCTCACCATGCTCTGCCCCCATCCCTCGCTCACTCTCCCCCATCCCTCGCTCGCTCTCACCATCCCTCGCTCGCTCTCCCCCATCCCTCGCTCGCTCTCCCCCATCCCTCGCTCACTCTCCCCCATCCCTCGCTCACTCTCCCCCATCCCTCGCTCACTCTCACCATCCCTCGCTCACTCTCACCATCCCTCGCTCACTCTCACCATCCCTTGCTCACTCTCACCATGCTCTGCCCCCATCCCTCGCTCACTCTCCCCCATCCCTCGCTCTCTCTCACCATGCTCTGCCCCCATCCCTCGCTCGCTCTCCCCCATCCCTCGCTCGCTCTCCCCCATCCCTCGCTCACTCTCCCCCATCCCTCTCTCACTCTCCCCATCCCTCGCTCACTCTCCCCATCCCTCGCTCACTCTCCCCCATCCCTCGCTCACTCTCCCCCATCCTTTGCTCACTCTCACCATCCCTCGATCACTCTCACCATCCCTCGATCGCTCTCCCCCATCCCTCGCTCACTCTCCCCATCCCTCGCTCACTCTCCCCCATCCCTCGCTCACTCTCCCCATCCCTCGCTCTCTCTCACCATGCTCTGCCCCATCCCTCGCTCACTCCCCCATCCCTCGCTCACTCTCCCCCCTCCCTCGCTCACTCTCCCCCATCCTTTGCTCACTCTCCCCCATCCCTCGCTCGCTCTCACCATCCCTCGCTCGCTCTCACCATCCCTCGCTCACTCTCACCATCCCTTGCTCACTCTCACCATCCCTTGCTCACTCTCCCCATCCCTCGCTCACTCTCCCCCATCCCTCGCTCCCTCTCCCCATCCCTCGCTCTCTCTCACCATGCTCTGCCCCCATCCCTCGCTCACTCTCCCCCATCCCTCGCTCACTCTCACCATCCCTCGCTCACTCTCCCCCATCCCTCGCTCACTCTCCCCCATCCCTCGCTCACTCTCCCCCATCCCTCGCTCACTCTCCCCCATCCCTCGCTCACTCTCCCCCATCCCTCGCTCTCTCTCACCATGCTCTGCCCCCATCCCTTGCTCACTCTCACCATCCCTTGCTCACTCTCCCCATCCCTCGCTCTCTCTCACCATGCTCTGCCCCCATCCCTCGCTCACTCTCCCCCATCCCTCGCTCACTCTCCCCCATCCCTCGCTCACTCTCCCCATCCCTCGCTCGCTCTCACCATCCCTTGCTCGCTCTCCCCCATCCCTCGCTCACTCTCCCCCATCCCTCGCTCCCTCTCCCCCATCCCTCGCTCACTCTCCCCCATCCCTCGCTCACTCTCCCCCATCCCTCGCTCACTCTCACCATCCCTCGCTCACTCTCACCATCCCTCGCTCACTCTCCCCATCCCTCGCTCACTCTCACCATGCTCTGCCCCATCCCTCGCTCACTCTCACCATGCTCTGCCCCATCCCTCGCTCACTCTCCCCCATCCCTCGCTCACTCTTCCCCATCCCTCGCTCGCTCTCACCATCCCTTGCTCGCTCTCCCCCATCCCTCGCTCACTCTCACCATCCCTCGCTCCCTCTCCCCCATCCCTCGCTCACTCTCCCCATCCCTCGCTCACTCTCCCCCCTCCCTCGCTCACTCTCCCCCATCCTTTGCTCACTCTCCCCCATCCCTCGCTCGCTCTCACCATCCCTCGCTCGCTCTCCCCCATCCCTCGCTCACTCTCCCCCATCCCTCGCTCTCTCTCACCATGCTCTGCCCCCATCCCTCGCTCACTCTCACCATCCCTCGCTCACTCTCCCCCATCCCTTGCTCACTCTCCCCCATCCCTCGCTCACCCTCCCCCATCCCTCGCTCACTCTCACCATCCCTCGCTCACTCTCCCCCATCCCTCGCTCTCTCTCACCATGCTCTGCCCCCATCCCTCGCTCACTCTCCCCCATCCCTCGCTCTCTCTCACCATGCTCTGCCCCCATCCCTCGCTCACTCTCCCCCATCCCTCGCTCTCTCTCACCATGCTCTGCCCCCATCCCTCGCTCACTCTCCCCCATCCCTCGCTCACTCTCCCCCATCCCTCGCTCACTCTCCCCCATCCCTCGCTCACTCTCCCCATCCCTCGCTCACTCTCCCCCATCCCTCGCTCACTCTCCCCATCCCTCGCTCTCTCTCACCATGCTCTGCCCCCATCCCTCGCTCACTCTCCCCATCCCTCGCTCACTCTCCCCATCCCTCGCTCACTCTCCCCCATCCCTCGCTCACTCTCCCCCATCCTTTGCTCACTCTCCCCCATCCCTCGCTCGCTCTCACCATCCCTCGCTCGCTCTCACCATCCCTCGCTCGCTCTCCCCCATCCCTCGCTCGCTCTCCCCCATCCCTCGCTCACCCTCCCCCATCCCTCGCTCACTCTCCCCCATCCCTCGCTCACTCTCCCCCATCCCTCGCTCTCTCTCACCATGCTCTGCCCCCATCCCTCGCTCACTCTCCCCATCCCTCGCTCACTCTCCCCCATCCCTCGCTCACTCTCCCCCATCCTTTGCTCACTCTCCCCCATCCCTCGCTCGCTCTCACCATCCCTCGCTCGCTCTCCCCCATCCCTCGCTCGCTCCCCCCATCCCTCGCTCCCTCTCCCCATCCCTCGCTCACTCTCACCATCCCTCGCTCACTCTCACCATCCCTCGCTCACTCTCACCATCCCTCGCTCACTCTCCCCCATCCCTCGCTCACTCTCCCCCATCCCTCGCTCACTCTCCCCCATCCCTCGCTCACTCTCCCCCATCCCTCGCTCACTCTCCCCCATCCTTTGCTCACTCTCCCCCATCCCTCGCTCGCTCTCACCATCCCTCGCTCGCTCTCACCATCCCTCGCTCGCTCTCCCCATCCCTCGCTCACTCTCCCCCATCCCTCGCTCACTCTCCCCCATCCCTCGCTCTCTCTCACCATGCTCTGCCCCCATCCCTCGCTCACTCTCCCCCATCCCTCGCTCTCTCTACCATGCTCTGCCCCCATCCCTCGCTCACTCTCACCATCCCTCGCTCACTCTCCCCCATCCCTCGCTCACTCTCCCCCATCCCTCGCTCACTCTCACCATCCCTCGCTCACTCTCCCCCATCCCTCGCTCTCTCTCACCATGCTCTGCCCCCATCCCTCGCTCACTCTCACCATCCCTCGCTCACTCTCCC
Organism: Pachypanchax playfairii; assembly: GCA_006937955.1. Taxonomy (NCBI): domain Eukaryota; kingdom Metazoa; phylum Chordata; class Actinopteri; order Cyprinodontiformes; family Aplocheilidae; genus Pachypanchax; species Pachypanchax playfairii. The sequence goes on from SSNP01000087.1 coordinate 442,902, forward strand.
CCATCCCTCGCTCACTCTCCCCCATCCCTCGCTCACTCTCACCATCCCTCGCTCACTCTCCCCCATCCCTCGCTCTCTCTCACCATGCTCTGCCCCCATCCCTCGCTCACTCTCCCCCATCCCTCGCTCACTCTCACCATGCTCGCTCACTCTCCCCCATCCCTCGCTCACTCTCCCCCATCCCTCGCTCACTCTCCCCCATCCCTCGCTCACTCTCCCCATCCCTCGCTCACTCTCCACCATCCCTCGCTCTCTCTCACCATGCTCTGCCCCCATCCCTCGCTCACTCTCCCCCATCCCCCCCTCCCTCCCCCCATCCCTCGCTCCCTCTCCCCATCCCTCGCTCACTCTCCCCCATCCCTCGCTCACTCTCCCCCATCCCTCGCTCACTCTCCCCCATCCCTCGCTCACTCTCCCCCATCCCTCGCTCACTCTCCCCCATCCCTCGCTCACTCTTCCCCATCCCTCGCTCACTCTCACCATCCCTCGCTCACTCTCCCCCATCCCTCGCTCTCTCTCACCATGCTCTGCCCCCATCCCTCGCTCTCTCTCACCATCCCTCGCTCACTCTCCCCCATCCCTCGCTCCCTCCCCCCATCCCTCGCTCCCTCTCCCCCATCCCTCGCTCACTCTCCCCCATCCCTCGCTCTCTCTCACCATGCTCTGCCCCCATCCCTCGCTCACTCTCACCATCCCTCGCTCACTCTCCCCCATCCCTCGCTCACTCTCCCCCATCCCTCACTCACTCTCCCCCATCCCACACTCACTCTCCCCCATCCCTCGCTCACTCTCCCCCATCCCACACTCACTCTCCCCCATCCCTCGCTCTCTCTCACCATGCTCTGCCCCCATCCCTCGCTCACTCTCACCATCCCTCGCTCACTCTCCCCCATCCCTCGCTCACTCTCCCCCATCCCTCGCTCACTCTCCCCATCCCTCGCTCACTCTCCCCCATCCCTCGCTCTCTCTCACCATGCTCTGCCCCCATCCCTCGCTCACTCTCACCATCCCTCGCTCACTCTCCCCCATCCCTTGCTCGCTCTCCCCCATCCCTCGCTCACTCTCCCCATCCCTCGCTCACTCTCCCCATCCCTCGCTCACTCTCCCCCATCCCTCGCTCACTCTCCCCCATCCCTCGCTCACTCTCACCATGCTCTGCCCCCATCCCTCGCTCATTCTCTCCCATGCCCTGCCCTTCATCCCTCGCTTGCTCTCCCCCATGCCCTTCCTACATCCCCCACTCCCCCCCCCCGAGTGGGGATGACTGAGTGAAGAACAGATAGGACTTGTCCCCATTTATCAGTCAGCATGATCAGCAGAACTGGAGACAAATCAGCTTGATTAGTGAGCCAAACGCATGATACTTTGTTGTCCTTCTCGGGGGAAGAGTGACCGGACAGGATCAGGGGCCAAAATGGGTTTGGGTGAGGAAATTTTTGCTGCATTGGTGCGCACGTGGGGGTTGCGAGCCTGGCGCCCCTCCTGCTGGAAGCCTTGTTTTGTTGTTGTGCCTGCCGTGTGCGCACACTGGATGTTGCTGTGGGGTTCATGTTCCATATTCCGCCTTTAAGTCTAAGGACATGAAGCTCACCTGTTTAGACAATTAAATATTTCTGGAAAGGTCACACCAAATGATGGATTCTAATCTTCTGGTAATGTGAAAATGTGTAACTTTTCTTTGCTATTTACTAAATCTGTGTAAGAAACAGAATAGCTACAGAATAGAAGAGTCCCCAAAACACAACCTTGTGGAACTCCACAAGTTCTTGTTTTCACAAGAAAACTGAAAAATTCCATTTATGTAGTTGGATTTTTATTTAAAGTCTAAAGTCCAGTCTAAAAATGATTCAGATTTGACTCTGGTTGTTGGTCTCAGATTGTGCTGCAGCAGTTCATAAACCTTATAAATCAGACTGCTCAAACAGTGGCGACTCTAACAGATGTTGAGCTGCCTGAATGGAAGCGCCGGCAGCAGCTGGCCTGCATTGGAGGTTCAATGGACACCAGTCTGCAGCTCCTTCAGACCTGGTAAGGATTAACTAGAACTGTCATGGGTTTTCAGATTAAAATTACAGAAGGAATTTTACTTATTCAGAGAAACCTACAAATAATTTTTGCACTTCATTATTATATGTATGTGTAAATGTTCTGTTTGAAGGTTTACAAGTGTTGCTGAGGTTCTACTTGGAGTCCGTGAACAGCTGCAGAAACTTCAAGACCAAAGTAACAAATGCAGCGGCGTTGATCCCTCCAACCTCTCCAATGTTGCAGAAATCAGCCGGTTTGTTCTTTCCTTGATGAACAAACTTCTCACTAAGTGAGTCATCGCATTGACACTGATTTCTACTGAACATACAACAGTCAGCAGTAAATGTTGACAGGGTCTGTCGTGCATTGCAGTGCTCTGGTGGTTGAGAAACAACCTGTCATGCAGAATTTAACACATCGACCTCTTATACTGAAGACCGGCGTGCTCTTCAATGTGACCGTGAGGTAAGGCCACTCCTCAAATAGCTTTGACTCTGATTGGTTTATTGAATTCAGATTACTGATTTTTTTCAGCCTTTTCTTTTCAGATTCTTAGCAAACCTTCCTGATTTCAGGTGTCTGCTCAAAGTCAAACCTGTATTTGACAAGTACGTTCAACAGTAATCAGTCTTTGTTATCATTACTCACCATAAACACAACTATTCATCTTGTTGAATGTCTGTACCCTCCCTTAGGGATGTTGAAGAAGCCAAGACAGTCTCTGGGTAAGTAAACTACAAACTGGTTTAACATGATGATATTTTTCCTTTTGTAACTGAAATTAATTTGTTTGCAGGTTTCGTCTCTTTGACTTCACCAGGAGCGACAGTAAAGTGCTCGATGTGGACACGCCTGATGGAGGGTTGATGGCAGAGTTTAAGCACATGGTACAAAACTTCAAAACATCCTAAAAGAAAAAAGGAGAGAGCTGATCAGTGTATTGATCATGTCACCGGAACAGAATATGTTATATCGTAAATATTTCTGCTCTTTTTCAGTCACTCAGGGAAAAAAAAGGTCGAATTAAAGGTCTGTGTGAGGTAAGAGGACTCAAACAAATACAGGACGTTTACCATTTAGTCTAACGCTTTTCTAGCGATTCAGACCACTCAAAGCGCTTTCACATTACGCAGATCGGGGGGCAACATGGGGTTCAGTGTCTTGCCCAAGGACACTTCGACATGTGGCAGTGGAAGCCGGGATTGATCCACCAACCTTCAAATTGGAGGACAACCGCTCTAACCACTGAGCCACAGCCGCCCCAGACTAACCCAGTACTCAGACCAATCCTAACCCACTTCATTATATAACTTACGGTAGCAGAAGCTAAAGTGCATCTAAAACAAACTGGATTTGTGATGTAGAAAAACCAGTGGGTGGGGCCACAAGCTCCTGCTCCTGCTAGCATAAACAGAGAGCTCTCAGCAACGGGGAGGGGCAGGGTGATCCTCCACGCTAAAGGCTCCACCCACAGCTTAGAGTTAAATTACTAATGAGCTACTGCTGCTATGCAGAAACTACATCCTAAAAAATATCACAGGTTTTTTAGATTTTTGGTAAAAATGCCATAATCCTAATTTAAAGACACTGAGACGCTTTAAAAAAGCTCAGAGGATGATCATCTCTCATCAGCCTCAACATCAGCTCTCCACAGGGATGCGTACTGAGTCCTCTGCTGTACACCTGTACAGTGTTGTACGTTTCTGTCATTTCACAGGTCGAGTGCAATTAACCATTCAATAATCAACAACACAATGTGCAATGTTTTTCAAATGGATGTGTGCAATAAGCATGTAACTGAAAACATAAGTGTAATAAGTATCCCAACAACTTGTACATACTTTCAAGTGCCTCAATTGAATTTGTTTTTTAGTATCTGTGTGTTTACAGTTGTTTAATTGGTATAGGGCTCCATTGTTTGTTCATGCTTATTTTTATTACATCAAAAATACTCAATCTTTGAGTGTGTTGTGTGGTGATGAATAGTAAGTATAATCCTTACTTGTGGGATTCAAATCCCTCCATATATCTACAATACCCAGTTCAGTCATTAGACCCTTCATTTTTTTATTAATTACACTTTTTGTTTGCCACCAGCTGAGGACTCCAGCTGTGAGTTGAGTCTTCGGCCCAGATCCCCTCCACCGCTGATTTATTTATTTTTTTAAATTTCCTATATTAATCCCTCGTGGGGAAATTTATCTCTGCATTTGACCCATCCTCACTGTAAGGTGAGGAGCAGAGAGCAGCCATATTGAACAGCGCCCGGTGTCATCAGATCAAATAGTTGTCTATAAAACTCCAACCTGAATCTGGTGGTGTCATAACGTCAAGTCTGTTCAGCCATGTTGTAGTTTTTTTTTCTGTAGTTTCAAGTCATTTATTCCAGTCACCTGTTCTGTTGGTCTCATCTGGTCCTGCAGTCCCCCCTTTAAGGGTTCAGGAGGAGTGTCAGTCCCAGATCCCATTTTTCTCCATAGTTCATGTTTCATAGAGTTACCGACTACCTGCCTGTTCTTGACCTCGCCTGTAGCCTGACCTGTGCCTCAGACCTTGGCCTTCGAGTGGACTGTTGGACCTCTTGTCTGTCCCTTGACCGTGGCCTGCCTGACCCCTGGGAAGTCTCTCGACTTCTTGGAGTTGGATTGTAGAGCTGTTGCCTTGCAGTGAGAAGGTCCTGGGTTCGAATCCGGGCTGGAGCCTTTTCTGCATGGAGTTTGCATGTTCTCCCCGTGACACTTTCTGAAACATGAAAACCAGGTCTGAGGTTGGATCTAACCTAGTCGCGCTGGAAAACAAGCCAAGCCAACTTTATTTATATAGCATTTAAAAACAACCGAAACTGACTGAAGTGCTGTACATTTAATACAACAATATAAAACTCAAACAATAAAAGCAGTAAAAAATAAGACTACAAATAACAAACGTGAAATAAAACAATCTAAAAACAACTGTGCACCCTTTAGCCAACATGCCTCAGTAGAGTGGATGTTGTTTTTGTTTGCTGTTAGCCAGCTGATCGTATGTGTTAGCATCTGTATCTTTAGGAATTTGAGTGGGTGTGGTTTTAACTCCTGAGATACAGGTTGACTTCTTCACATTCTCTACAGTTCAGATATCCAGATTTTGCATTTTTCTCCAGATTATTTTTGAACTTGATGTTTTATGGACTCCTTGTGATGGAGAACTCTAAGGCTGTGACCTTTTTATTACATTGTACTTCAGGTCTTGTTTTATTTCTCTATCAGAGTCATCTGGCAGTGACTGAAGAACTCCACGTCATACGATTTGAGACCATGTTGCATCACGCTGGACAGAAGTTTAACATTGAGGTGAGTGACACTGAGGCTGCTGCCATTTCAGTAGCAAGCTCAATTAAGGCCGCAAGCGGCGATGGTCGGCCCTTGCAGAGTAACACACGATACTTCTGATTCTGAGTGGGCGGGGCTAAAGTTACACAATATTTCAATGTATGGTTTCGTTCAGGGCCCCATTCTTTCGGTTATGTTAAAGTCCCCAAAAAGGAGATTTATTTATCAATAACATAATTATAAATAAAGAAGATGGACAGACGAGAGTAAAAGAAACAACAAGAAAACATCAGGCCTTCGCACCGCCTCTGGTGCTCGGGCCTGATGACACGAGGAAGATGATGTTCTCTGAATCTCTTATCTAATGTCAGCCCAGAAATGTTTTTTTTTTTTTTTTTTTTTTGTCAGTTTGACTGTTTTCTCTTGTTGTTGGTGCAGGTGAGCTCTCTGCCTCTGGTTGTCATCTCCAGTTCTGGTCAGGTTCCCAGAGCCTGGGCCTCCATCATGTGGTGGAACATGCTGTCCACCAATCAACCAATGGTAAGGCAGCACACTTCAAACAGTCGTCATCATCTCAGACTAGTCCAAGTTAAACCAGTTGTGAACAAACTAGAATAAAGTTGTATGTCTTTGCCCTGAAGAACCTGTCGCTGTTCGCTGATCCTCCTCCGATCACCTGGCAGCAGCTGTCGCAGCTTTTGAGCTGGCAGTTCTTGTGCGTCGGTCAGCGAGAGCTTGATGAAGACCAACTCGCCATGCTGAGGGACAAATTTGTTGGTGAATATTTGGCAGCTGCCTTGAAATGTTGAATGTGTGATGATGTTTTAGCTAAGAGACGAGACGACTGATGCTGAGTTCACCCAGAAAACAGACACAGCTGGAACAAACCAAAGCAGCGTGCACGCCGCGGGAGGAACTCAAACATTAACGCTAGGTTTAGATGAAAAGCAGGTGAATGAAGTAAAGATGGGAAATCTCTACCAAACAGAAACTGCATCTTTAAATCAGAACATATAAAAAGCATCAGCTGGAGCAGAATCCTGGACTGATCAGTCATGATGTGGTTACGTCTTATTCAGTAACATGCTAGAGGTCATGCTGGTTAGTTAACTCTCCATGCTAAGCTTCTAGCTTGTTATGTTTCTCTTAAAGAAAGAAGACTGAGACGAGTTTTGAATAAAGTTATTAGTATTATTGTTTTTACAGATGGCGGTCCTGATGGGATTGTGCACTGGAACAAGTTCTCCAAGGTGAAAGATGTTTGAGTCAAACTTTTTATCTGTGCTGCTTCATATGTGTTTTATAACAACGTTAGCAGTCTCAAGATCTGTGCACGTGCACGTGGACCTGGTCTGGATGAGTTATTGCTGTAAACAACAACAGAGTTGATGAATATAACCTGTAACTTTGTTTCCCAGTTTTCTGAGCTGGTCTGTGTCAGTCAGCTGATTGTGACTGTTAGCCTTCAGGTCTCTCATCACTTGGATTTATTAAAGTTTAACACAGACTCTGTCCTTCTTGTGTACCAGGATGAAAGTGTCTGGATGTGGATTGATGGAATTCTGGATCTCATAAAGAAGTACTTGGCTGATCTTTGGAGGGATGGGTAAGAAGACATCTCCAGGTTAGGATCCATGTCAGCTGCAGTATTCTAATGTTCTGAATGTGGGTTCCAGATCCATCATGGGGTTTGTGAGCCGGCAGAGAACAAGCTTTCTGCTGCAGGATAAACCAAATGGGACCTTTCTGATCCGGTTCAGTGAGAGCATCAGAGATGGAGCCATCACCTTCAGCTGGGTCGATCATTCCAGTGGAGGTTTGTTTTCTATTGACACAGTTAGTTTCAACATTCATGTTTTAATGCAGATTATTGACATTTGGTTTAAGTAGAGCCAAGAATTCAGATATTTACCTTCTCTGTATCTTTATGTAGAGACTCGTGTGCATGCTGTGCAGCCGTACACCAAGAAAGAGCTGTCGGTCTTATCTCTGCCAGATATGATAAACCACTACACGCTGACAGCTCACGGGAAGAGTTCCAACCCTCTGGTGTATCTGTATCCTGACATCCCCAGAGACACGGCCTTCGGACATCACTACAGAGTCTCTGGTACTGTGGAGTTCACTTTTACAATGAGCAATCAGATGTAGTTAACCTTAAACCCTTTGATTTCATTAGTTCTTTTATCAGGCTGTGGTAGTAAAAAAATTAAGAGAACTTAAAGTGAAGTCATGGTGTTTTTACCCAAAACCAAAAAAAACCTGTACCGTTTTCTAGGACATAGTTTCTCTATAGCCCCAGTAGCTCATTAGCAATTCACCTCTGTGCTGTGGGCGGAGCCCAAGGTGTGGTGGATCACCCCGCCCCTCCCCGAGCGCTCAGAAACAGGCTAGACCAGAGGGGCTTCTGGCCCCGCCCACTGGATTTTCTACATCACAAATCCAGTCTGTTTTAGACACATTTTAGCTTCTGTTACTTATTCACAGAAATTTGAATACAGAAATATTCTGAAATTTTGAGCTTAATTTTCTTAAGATACGTCCTCTGCATCAGAAACACACCACACAAACATGTTAACAACATGGAAAACATGATTTTCATGAGAGTGGGTCTTTAAACATGGGGGTTTATGAAATGTAATAAAATGATGTTTATTCTGCAGGAAAGAGTCAATTCAGCATCTTGCAATGCGTCTCTAACACGTATGTCAACTCAGTTGTCTTTTATAGGCCGCCACAATTTAAAGGTTCTCGTGTCTCTATCTGCTGTATTCTCTCATGTTCAGTCACAAGTCGTCTGTCTCTTTCTGATGTTCTTTCTCACACACTGTCTGCAAACCAAAGATTTCTGCAGTAACATGCCAGACACATTTCTGTGAGACAAGGACAAGTCTGGAAAAAAAATGTTGTTGTCACGGGTCACCAGGATAACCTAACCTTGACCTGTAATTACGTGGTAACTTCTTTATTGTGAACACATGTTTATACGCACCATTACATGTGCAAACATGTTTGTACACATGCGGTTGTATGTGGGAATAAAAAGTCTGAGACTTATTTATAAAGTTCCAGTTCATGACAAAGTCATTTCAAGGCACTTCACAGAAAAATCAACCAATTAATAATAAAACATTTTCTATCTAAGGAACCAGCTGATTGGGTTTGAGCAGCACGATTGGCGACAGTAGAAAGGAACGACTCCCTTTTAACAAGAAGAAACCTCCAGCAGAGGTCTAGCTGAGAAAAGTCCAGCTGCAACAGGATCAGATTCAATGATTAAAAATCAGTTAGTACAAACGTTTCTGAAGAACCTGCAGATGGAGTCGAGTGAAGATGTCCAGCTGAATCTGGAGTTAGGGGTTTTATTGTGTTGGTGGAATGGACCACTTACACTGTCACATGTGTTCTAATGAATCCAGGTGATCCTGTCTGTTCTCTTCCTCCAGGACCGTCCGGATCTAACAAGAACATTAAAGAATACGTGACAAGACATCTGGCTGTTGTGTCAGTGTAAGTCAATACTCAACAAACATGTCTGTAACATTTCTTCTTTGTTGTCCAGAAATGAAAAAGATTTTAATTTGGTTTGTCTTCTAACAGTAACCCTACCCCCCCTCCGTCTCCCCCGAGAGAGGCACCTTTAATGGAAGTTACGGATACGAGTGTGAGCTTTTACAGTTGTTTGTGTTTTTAATCATAAAACCAAATGAATGAGAGATACTGAAGGACTTCCAGTTTACAGTTAAAGGATTGGTTGTCTTCTGTAAGACTTGTCTTTTAACGCTAATTTATCTATTTTTCAGAGAGAATTCCAACAGATGGAAGAGTTTATTCATGACTTCCTGGAATCAGATGTGTTCTGGTCGTCGTATCATCATCAATCATCACCTCAGACCACTTGTAATGATTCAACATCTTCCTCTCAAAACCCGATGGATCAGTAAATCAATCAGTCAGTCAGTCAAAAACGAAAGAGTTGCAGATTGATTTTAGGACAAATCCTCCTGATCTTTCTCCTGTGATCAATAATCAATCTGTAGAGGTTGTTAATCAATACAAATACCTAATAACAAACTGACCTTCGAGACACAGATTGACACTGTAAGAAAGCAGATCAGCGCATGTTCTTCCTCAGGAAATTCAGGAACTTTGACGTCAACTAGACTTTTATGTGAATGTGTTATTGTATCAGTTCTTTTGTGTGCTGGTTCGAGTCCCTCACTTTTAGAAATAAAAACAGATTACAGAGTGTTTTTAAAGTGTTGACCTTTAACCTGCCGACTGAGTCCTGTAGAGTCTGAACATTAACCTGCCGACTGAGTCCTGTAGAGTCTGACCTTTAACCTGCTGACTGAGTCCTGTAGAGTCTGAACATTAACCTGCCGACTGAGTCCTGTAGAGTCTGACCTTTAACCTGCTGACTGAGTCCTGTAGAGTCTGACCTTTAACCCGCCGACTGAGTCCTGTAGAGTCTGACCTTTAACCCGCCGACTGAGTCCTGTAGAGTCTGACCTTTAACCCGCCGACCGAGACCTGTAGAGTCTGACCTTTAACCTGCCGACTGAGTCCTGTAGAGTCTGACCTTTAACCTGCTGAGACCTGTAGAGTCTGACCTTTAACCTGCTTGAGTCCTGTAGAGTCTGACCTTTAACCTGCCGACTGAGTCCTGTAGAGTCTGACCTTTAACCTGCCGACTGAGTCCTGTAGAGTCTGACCTTTAACCTGCCGACTGAGACCTGTAGAGTCTGACCTTTAACCCGCCGACCGAGTCCTGTAGAGTCTGACCTTTAACCTTTTTGTGGTGAATAAATCAATGACAGAATCCTGATCAGAATGTGACTGATTTTACAGAATTGGGATTATAGTGAAAACACAGAGAAGATGCAAAACCCCAAAACTTTATCTGAAGTACAATAAATTACATCACGTTCAGGTGAATCTGCAGAAGATTATGATGTTGCTCCTGGAAATGCTGCCACCGAAAAATACATTCAGAGCAGAACACCTGCAACAATCTGTCAGAGGCAACAGTGATACATGAGAGTTTACAGCAAAAACTCAGCTGACTATCCTACAAGCTTAGAGATTATAATCAGATTAACACAAATTAAACTGTAACTTCCAGCCTTTGATACAACATCTGGGATTTACAGCTTTAAACTGACAACATTTAGTGTTACGATCAGATTACAGACATTCACATATTCTGTCCTATTTGAACAGTAGCTTGTGAGCACACACACACGCACACACACATTAGAGATACAAAGCAAAGCCCACAAAGTTGAAATGACTCTCAGAAGTCTGATTACTGATGGAAACAGTTCCTCTGCTGAAGCACGAAGGTCTACAGGAGGCTGTCCAGGTTCTTCTCACTGCTCTTCTTGTCTTCAGGGGTAGAAGGTGAGCTGTACTTGTTCTGGTGATGCTGCAGGAGGGTGAGGACATTGTGATGGCCAAAGTGCACCGCTTCATCCATCGGCGTGTTCCCCCATCTGGGCAAAAACCCACATTAAGCAACAACAAGACGCGATTCTGAGGGAAAATTTTCCTAAAGCTCTTCCTGGTTTTTCTCATCTGTTTTTATTCAAAATGATCTTAAAAGACAAGGCACTGTCGATGCTTTTGAAAATCCTGCATCCCTCATCATGACATACCTGTCTGACAGACCATGTGATGACCTGGACTCACCTGTCTTTGGGTTCTGGGTTCACCTTGCAAGCTTCCAGCAGGAAACGCACCACATCTATGTGTCCTGAAAGCAGAGCAGGTGTGACTGATAGAACTGAAGCCAGTGTTCTGTTAATCCAGACAGACAGTTTACCTTCAGCTGCTGCCACATGGAGAGCCGTCCTGGAATCATAATCCCTCTGCTCCATGTCCATGGACGACAGCGCAAACCTGAACACACACACCTGGTTTTAATATTCAGCAGTTTGTTTGGGTCGACATACGATTACAGAGTCCGAAGAACTGTGTACAAATATTTTAGCAGGAAGACCAAAAGAATTTATTTTGTTGAGTCTGTGGTCATGAAATCCTTTGAAAGGTGTTAAACCACCTGAAGTCCATCACAGGACCCTGCTGGACCCCCTGCTGGACCCCCTGCAGTCTGCATCCAGGACTAACAGGTCAGTGGATGATGTAGTCAGTCAACATGGAGCTGCATTACATCCTGTCAGGGGATCACAAACTTTCTGACAGACAGGAAGAAGCAGGTGAGGCTGAAGAAAATAACATCCAACACATGGACCATCAGCACCTGCGCCCCCCGGACAAGTGTCCTGTCCCCCCCAGGGATGTGTTAAGATTTTCCTTCAGCAGCTCAAGAAGTTCAACCTGCTACAGGAACTGCTGGTGAACTTCTACAGAACCATCATCGAGTCTCTGCTGGTCCACCAGGGTCTGGTTTGGTTCTGTGACCAGACTAGACAGAAAGAGACTGCAAAGGATCACTGGTGCTGATCTGCCCTCTATCCTGGACCTGGACTCCTCCGTCCAGGACCTGGACTCCTCCGTCCAGGACCTGCACCCCTCCGTCCAGGACCTGCACCCCTCCGTCCAGGACCTGCACCCCTCCGTCCAGGACCTGCACCCCTCCGTCCAGGATCTGGACTCCTCCCAGACCGTCTCCATGTTGAACCAACATGTTTAATAACTTCTTCTCTCATGAAATAATTAGATTTTATCTGTATAAACAGCTTCAAACACCAATCAGACACGATGCTGCTGAATGTCTCTGCTGTGTACATGTGTTGGATCTGCTCACCTCCTCAGAGCGGAGACGTCTCCCGTGTACGCAGCAAACAGCAGGTTGATGACGGACTTCACCTGCAGAGTTGGACACATGAGGTTTGTAAAGACATGAAACTTTTTGTGTCCCTTCAGCTTCATATGAGATCGTCTGTCAATCACCAACAATCAGGAACAAAATCATAACA
>SSNP01000087.1:461719-479797 GCA_006937955.1 Pachypanchax playfairii
TAATTATGACAAGGTTTCATTCTGAACGTGTGTAAAGAACGCTGGTACCATCAGAACTCAACGTGGTACCATCAGAACTCAACGTGGTACCATCAGAACTCAACGTGGTACCATCAGAACTCAACGTGCACATACGATCAGAAAGGTTCCTTTTCCTGGTTTCTGCTTGTTTCCATGTTGAAGTAACGTTTTCTGGTCTAAGCTACAGAAGGGAGACTGTACAGCAGGTCTCTGACACACTGATGGAACTCATCTGGGTCTCAGAGCAAAAAGAAAAACCAGTTCCACCAGGTGCAGACAGAAACCAAAATAAATAATATCCACCATGCCGCTATGAAAAGACTGGAGTGAAGAAAGATGGTGGTGTTGTTGCGAGTGTGCTGCATCTTTTCCTAAGTTTCACTCGCTGACTTTGTCCATCCTATAGACTACAGTGGTAGAGCTGTCCTGGTCCGACTCGGTGGGAGACACCTTCTTCCACAGAGGGGCTTTCAGAGCTAGTTCCTGTTGGAGGCTCTCATAATCCATGGGTCCCCTGTTGTGCTGCTGTTTTGAGTAACATGGATAAAAGGTTAGTGTCACCGCGTGTGATTAAAGCAGATGATGAGCGGGTGTCAAAGCACACGCCAGTCAGACCATGTGACTCTAGAAAACAGCCTGACAGTGAATCTCCACGAGCTTCTAGTGTGTTCAGCTTCATGATGGACCTTAAAGCAGCACACCATCAACATGCTGGAGAAGTACTGCGGTGTGTGTGTGTCCTCACCCTCTGGTCCCCGCCCTCCCGACGAGGATCATGCTTCTTGGCGAAGTGCCTCAGGTTGTCATAGTTGTGAAAGTTAAAAAGCTCCACCAGGTCCTGAAACCACAACCAACACCAGAATTCAGCTGCAACAATCGGTTTTTCATAAGTACATTTTCTTTGCAAACGAAGCAGAAGGATGGTTGTTAAACCGGGTCAGGGTTAGACCAGGTCCTGGTGATCATTAACCGAACATCACTTACTGATTACACAGAACACCAGCAGCTTAAAGAACCTTCACTCATTAATGACTCATTCTGTTTGTCTGGACACAAAGATTCTTTCTTGATAATAAAGTAGGTTCATTATCTTCCAGGTCAAAGGTTGAAACTTTCAGGACCTCAGAAGAACCATCTGGAATCAATTCCAAACTGTTTCCATCATTCTACAGACAGAATGACTGTCGAGACGAGGTCAAAGGTCAGACAGGAACACACAAAGAACCCAAAAACGAATGAACCACCAGACTTCTGGAACCACGTCTTTTAGACAGATTATATTTACCCATGATGCACTGCAGCACCTTGATAAAACTATGACATCATCACCACCAGCTGTCAGCACGGAGGTGGAGGGTAGAGCCCTGCACTCCCGCGGGAGTCCTGCGGGACCCGACGCAAAGCAATGCAGCGCGGGACAAATAGAGAAAGCTCATTGCGGGCGCGGGGCGGGCGCGGGCGGAGCGGTGATAAGCTGCAGTCCCGCAAACTAAAACTAAAATACACAATGTGTACTCTGTCCCGGCTTCGTCCCACCGTCCAAACAACACAATAATAAGCACAATATCAGGCTGATTGAGTCTAAATTGATGCAATGAGTGAGTCTGATTGAATGTTTGGTTTTTAGTGCTGTGATGGTTCTGTGACAACCAGCAGCTCCAGCTCCCTCACGACCATCCATCTCAATAATCTGTTGTCTCCAGATGTGTGTTGGGGATCGCCTCAGCTGCGCATGCCGCTCGCCAAGTTGGCAACGCGTTCCTTCCCCACTGCCCTTGGTGAACGATCGGTCAGTGGTGCTCTAAGCTCAGCATGTAATTACCCAAGACAAAGACAAGAACTTTCGTGAGAAATAACGGGAACGTCTGAATCATGCGGGAATTGCGGGCGGGAGCGGGACAAAATATGGCGGGAGCGGGACTGGAAATTCCGTCCAGCGCAGGCCTCTAGTGGAGAGCTGATGGTTTGGGTTTGTTCAGCATCAGGACCGGGACCCCTTACAGCCACTAAGCTGACCTCTGGGTACCAAAGTGTTCTAGAACCAGAACCATGATCCAAACACAGCAGCCTTCAGAGACCTGAACCTGACTGAGATGCTGGTGGACCTGCAGAGACCTGAACCTGACTGAGATGCTGGTGGACCTGCAGAGACCTGAACCTGACTGAGATGCTGGTGGACCTTCAGAGACCTGAACCTGACTGAGATGCTGGTGGACCTGCAGAGACCTGAACCTGACTGAGATGCTGGTGGACCTGCAGAGACCTGAACCTGACTGAGAAGCTGGAGGACCTTCAGAGACCTGAACCTGAAAGAGATGCTGGTGGACCTTCAGAGACCTGAACCCGGCTGAGATGCTGGTGGACCTGCAGAGACCGGAACCTGACTGAGATGCTGGTGGACCAGCAGAGACCTGAACCTGACTGAGATGCTGGTGGACCTGCAGAGACCTGAACCTGACTGAGATGCTGCTGGACCTTCAGAGACCTGAACCTGACTGAGATGCTGGTGGACCTTCAGAGACCTGAACCTGACTGAGATGCTGGTGGACCTTCAGAGACCTGAACCTGACTGAGCTGCTGGTGGACCTTCAGAGACCTGAACCTGACTGAGATGCTGGTGGACCTTCAGAGACCTGAACCTGACTGAGATGCTGGTGGACCTGCAGAGACCTGAACCTGACTGAGATGCTGCTGGACCTTCAGAGACCTGAACCTGACTGAGATGCTGGTGGACCTTCAGAGACCTGAACCTGACTGAGACGCCGGTGGACCTTCAGAGACCTGAACCTGACTGAGATGCTGGTGGACCTTCAGAGACCTGAACCTGACTGAGATGCTGGTGGACCTGCAGAGACCTGAACCTGACTGAGATGCTGGTGGACCTTCAGAGACCTGAACCTGACTGAGATGCTGGTGGACCTTCAGAGACCTGAACCTGACTGAGATGCTGGTGGACCTGCAGAGACCTGAACCTGACTGAGATGCTGCTGGACCTTCAGAGACCTGAACCTGACTGAGATGCTGGTGGACCTTCAGAGACCTGAACCTGACTGAGATGCTGGTGGACCTTCAGAGACCTGAACCTGACTGAGATGCTGCTGGACCTTCAGAGACCTGAACCTGACTGAGATGCTGGTGGACCTGCAGAGACCTGAACCTGACTGAGATGCTGCTGGACCTTCAGAGACCTGAACCTGCTGGGTGAATGTAAAACTTGTAGTTTTAAAGCACTTTGAAAACTTGATACATTTCCCGTTATAGAAATCAGGACATGGTGTGATGCTTCGTGCTTTTGCTGAAGGATGAATTGAACACAGACCTGATGAGGACCAGATCAGTCCTCATCTTCCCACCCTAAACACAGTAAAGTTTAAAGGACTTTGGGTCTGAATGGACTCGCGTCCCATTTCTGACGTACTGTGCAGAACTGGATCCCTCTGACTGAGTTGCCCAGTTTGTCAAGCGGAGGTGACCAGCACGTGATCCCCATCACGTTGGGGACAACCAGCAGGATGCCACCTGCCACACCAGACTTGGCTGGAAGTCCAACCTGCAACAGGGACAGACAGACCCATTAAATACCCAGACCTGAACCCGGCTCTCTATCAAGTCTGGAAACTGGAATTTGTTTCATTGATTAGTTGCTAGTTTGAAGACGACAGATTTTTTTTGTTAAAGCTGTAACATCTGATGAACAACATCAGCTGTCATTAATCAAGGTTAAACTTGGCTGCTCTGGTGGGCGTCTATAACCTGCTCCAGGCATCAGTGTTACTGGGTCAGAACTGGATCCGGCCTGACTGAAAACAAAGAGATGTGGATCCGACTCACATGGAAAGCAAACTGTCCCGAGAAGTCGTACATGCCGCAGGAGTGCATCAGACTCAGCGTGTTCCTCACCGCCTCCGGGCTCAGAACACGCTCACCTGTGATTGGACAGATCCCACCGTTTGCCAGGGTGGCGGCCATGACACTGGCGCTCTCACAGGTCACCTCAATGGCACATAGCTGAATGTGCAAAAAAAATGAATTCTTTATGAACATGTCAAAGGTCAAACAGAGGTCAAGATGAGGCTGTATCTGTTCTCACAGACTCGGGATTACAGAATACAGGAGAAGCAGGAAGTTCACTCATGCAGGTACACTCACCTGAAAGTACAAGTCCAGAACCGACGTCATGTCTGTCCCTTCAGGGAAACACTGAACACAAACAGAAACAAATCTTTTAATCATACAAACAGATGTATTAGACCTGGAAAACCCTCACACACACAGACAGATGCACATTAACCCAGGATGTTCAACACAGAGAGGCATCGGCGCCATCTTAACCGGGGACGCTGGAGACAGCACTTTTTGAGGATCAATGGCTACAGTTCTCTGACAAATGGCAGAAATAAATCTTACCATATGTATTAGGACATGCAGTAACTTCGTCAGATCTTAAGAGGGCGCTAAGGGGTATTTATTTGCTTAAACAGTGTGATGTGGATTAATTTAAGAGCAGCAGACCAGATATTCACTTATGGTCCCAGGTGATAATCTACTATTGCACTTTTTTTTAAAGTAGTACTAAATAACCTCTCAGCAGTCGTGTTTCACACGGCCATTACTGGAACCGGTGTTCTGCAGAAATATGTTACCTGTTGAGATGTGCTACACACTCGTGTCGTTCTACAGTCTTGACTTCAATAAACAGATTTATAGTTTATTTTTGTTTCCATATTTTTCCATAAATATATTTTACGTATCAAATAAATTCTCTCAGGACAGAAACACTAAAGATGATGTTATTTTTACTTTCTTTACATTGTCAACAGGCAAATGTTTGGACACTCCCAGAGGAGAAGGACCCAACAATGGCTGATAAGGACCCAGAGGGCTTTTATATAGAAAATATCAGAGAAGGATCATAAAAATATGTTTAAATAATTAACAGGAAACACTCACCATAAACAAGAATACTGTATAAACTTCTAATAACATCTCATTATGTAATAAGTTATTAATTTGTACTATGGAGGCATTTTTCATCAGGGCAGCATAAATCACCAGAACACCACTTCCTGCTGCAACACGAATTACTGAAGTAATTAAGTGTAATATAGGAGGACCAGAGACGTCCTTCATCAACATCTTAAAGTTATAAAAGTTATTCAGTACTACTTTAAAGTATGTCATTACATAAAGCATACTTTAACTTTAAATGAAAATAAAACCATATTTAAATTAGTTTAATTTTCAACATTTCAGAAAGAGCGCATGCACTGCATCCTGGGAAATCTGCAGCTTCGTAACTTTTTTACTAATCCAGCGGATCACGGAGTATTACTTATGGAAACCTATTCCCGCCACTCTGAAGAAAAAAAAAAAAAAACTTAAGTCATAATTATGAGATGCTAAGTCATAAAGCGATGCTACTTCCTGTGAATGTGAATACATCTGCTCCTCATCTGCCAAAGTTATGGGGGGACAGAATATTTAAGCTAACCCTAACCCTTTAGTCCACTTATCTTGGAGAGTACGTTCTGTGATTTGGGGGATATTCGCCCTTCATTTGCCAAAGTTGGGGAGGGGGCAAATATTCCTCATAAAATTGGAATAAAATGTGTTTATCTGGAACATTTTTACTGTCTTTATGTCTTAACATGAACAGAGGCCAAACACAAACGCACCTTTTTCTCTTTCAAGTAGTAGCCGATAGCGAAGTTCCTGTCTCCTGACTCACGCTCAGACTGGAATCTGCCACAGAAAGAACAGGAAGCTCTCATAACTCAGAGGAAGGGAACATTTACACGGGGCGTGTTTTCACATGTGCCTATGGAATTCTGCAGCTCAACCCATCACGTGTACATTTACTCTCAGGTCTTTCCTGGAAACCCTCGAGTGTGAGCCGTCATGAACCCTGAAGGGTTCCAGGGGCCCTTCATGTCTCAGACTATGCTGATAAATGTTTCTCTCACAAGTTTGGTTAAAAATTCCTGTGACTTTGAGATTTTGATTTGACTATGGATATGGTAGTACTACTACTATACTACAACAAAACGAAAAAAAAACCACAAGAACTGTTTACCTAAGTAAATAATCAGGTACAAGAACTAAAACTGAGTGAAACACCAGCCAAAGTCCAGAGAAAATTTGAGAACTGTTGATCCAGAACCACTTTAGGATTATACAAAAGTCGGAGTGCAGAAGGGAAAAAATAACCAGACGAAAACTGGATTAGAAGTTAAAACAGGGGCTGGAATCGGTGTCGGGATCAGGGACCAGATCTTATTGTTTTTTCAGGTTTTATGAGGAACCTTGATGAAAGGCATTTGGAGAGAATTCAAACACTGAAAAGAGAGTAAACAATGTGTAGTCACTTACGTGGCGTTGCTAAAACCCACATACTCATTTCCTGCCATTTTTTTCAAAAAGGTCATGACCTGCAAATAAATCAGAGTTAGGAAATTTCCATGAGTGTTGCTGATAACAGGAACACGACAGGTGTTTGATTTCATCACAAAGGTGAACCTAGATGGTCCTGGCAGAGACCAAACCTTCACCCTAGTCTCAGATCTGATGTCAGGTTAGTCGGTTCAATCTCAAACCAGAGACTCTTTATACTCACATAGTCAAACTTCTCTGCATTGCTTGCATTCTGCTGCAGACAGAACAAGAGAAAACAGTTAGTGGAGTTTGTTTATCGGGGGAGAAAAAAATTCTCTACATAAATATAAATTAATTTTTTATAAGAAATGCAGAAATTATTTGAGCTTTGTCTCAAGTAGATGTTGAATACTAACAACTGGCTTTCAGATAAACAAGATGATTTCGTCAAAAACAAGAAAAAATTAATCTGAATTGAAAGTAAAACACGTGTGAACGTGTTGGAGCTTCTAATGGAGATAAAAATCTTTGCAAAGAGCCAAAAAAATCAATCAGAAAATGTGAGAAACATTTGGGTCATAGTGGGTATTTATCAAATCCACAAAAAACAGAAGAACATAGCAAACGTCCAAATGTACACATGCACTCTCAAAGTGTTACATGTTGAAAACAACTGAACTATTTTCATTCAGAATGAGTTTGTTATCTGAAATGTAGTACTTAGAGTCCATTTAAACAGATCCAGGGAGTGTAGAGAGGAAAAGTAATGGGGGTGTTAAAAGTCACTACATGAGGTTTCTACACAGCTGATTGGGGGGGGGGGGTCGGGATAGACAGATATGGAAAAGGAAGAAAAAATTACCAACGTCATTTGACCTGCAGCAGCAGTCATTATTTCCCACAGTTCCTAAGTCTGGAAAATATGCAACATACAAAAACAACAGCGACATGTAGCCTTCAAGCAAAAGTAACAACAGTTGGGTACACACTGTCGTGGTAACCATCCCATAATATTCCCTCTGTCATTAACTGTTTAATCTGAGCAAGTTTGACATCTTGTTCCAGATTAAAAATGAAAAAGGAAAGAAACACAGTTAAAACACCAATTCACTGCAGGACACCTGAGTTAGACCAGGTCACCTGACCTGATATTTACAACAACACAGACTCAACAGGATGAAAACAAAGCTGTGAAATCAAAAACACTCACATCTTCCGATTTCATTTGGAAGTAATTTATTGTTAGGTTTTTTTGTCCATTTGATAGTAGACATTTAAATTTGTCCTATAACAAGGCAAACATGTTGGATTTATTCCACTAAGACCTGATCATTGAATTTTTGGACCTAGAAGAATCCATGTGGTAAAACTGTTTATGACTTTTACAGGACACATTTATAGATTTATGGATCATATTTGAACGAACCTTTGAAATAATCAGCTTTAAAATGCAGCTGCTGAACTGTGTCAATTTGATCTGTTCAGTAAGTCAGTCTTTGTTTTTGGCATCGCAGAGCGACAGAGTATCGCAGAACACAGAGTGATGCGTAGGATGGTAGAGCATCACAGAGCGATGCGTAGGATGGTAGAGCATCACCGAGCGATGCGTAGGATGGTAGAGCATCACAGAGCGATGCGTAGAATGGTAGAGCATCACAGAGCGACGCGTAGGATGGTAGAGAATCACAGAGCGGTGCGTAGGATGGCAGAGAATCAGGGAGCATCGCAGAACACAGAGCGACGCGGAGCATGGTAGAGAATCACAGAGCGATGCGTAGGATGGTAGAGCATCACAGAGCGATGCGTAGGATGGTAAAAGCATCACAGAGCGATGCGTAGGATGGTAGAGTCTCACAAAGCGATGTGTAGGATGGTACACAATCACGGAGCATCGCAGAACACAGAGAGACGCGAAGCATGGTAGAGCATCACAGAGCGATGCGTAGGATGGTAGAGCATCACAGAGCAATGCGTAGGATGGTAGAGTATCACAAAGCGATGCGTAGGGTGGTAGAGAATCACGGAGAATCGCAGAACACAGAGAGATGCGTAGCATGGTAGAGCATCACAGAGCGATGCGTAGGATGGTAGAGCATCACAGAGCGATGCGTAGCATGGTAGAGCATCACAGAGCGACGCGTAGCATGGTAGAACATCACGGAGCAGTGCAGAACAACACAGTGACACGGAGCATCGCGGAGTGATACGGAGTAACACGGAGCAACATGGTTGATCACAGAGCAACATAGAAACATCATGGAGCATCGCAGAGCAACACGGATTATCAAGGACTGACAAGGAGCATCGCAGAACACATCATCGAGGAGTGACAGAGCAACACAGAGACGCGGATCATCGCAGAGCATCATGGAGTGACAAGGAGCATTGCAGAACAACACAGAATCGAGGAGTGACGCAGAGCAACATGGAGCATTGCAGTGCTGCACACAGCATGGCAGAGCCTTGTAGAGCAACACGGGGCACCGCAGAGAATGAAGGAGTGACGCGGAGCAACATGGTGCATCACAGAGCAACATGGAGCACAAACTCTCTCACACACACAAACATGGTTATGAGGAGGCTGTGTAGGTTACGAGATAAGCAATTATGATTGACTAAGGAAGAGTCCATGTTTCATGGTAGCCAATCAGAGCCATCAGAAAGGACACGTGTGTATCCCCTTGCAAACTTAACAAATTTGGTAAAGCAGCAGAAATGGCGAGTCTGGAGCGTCTGAAGGAAAGTTGTCTTTTTCAAAGTGGAGATATAAGCAGGGCAAATCTTTGGCTGACTGTTTATTTGAAATAAATATAGAATGTTATTTACAATTACTTGTCTGTTTAACTTGTGACCTGGGAAACCTTAAAAAAAATACAAATTCTTTTGTGTTGCCACTTTTTTTTAGTGACAGTCAGTTACACTTTTTCAGGTAACATTTACTTTTTTGCAGCATAATTCAGTTACTAACTCGGTTACTTTTTGGAAAAAGTAGTGAGTAACTATAACTAATTACTTTCAGCACTGTTTAATATTTAACTTTATCAAGATGCTGATGAAAGTGCCAAACTTTGGTGTCTGACATTCTTTAAGTTTTCAGGTTGTAAGATCAGACAATACATGCAGAAACTGCCCAGAACCGGTTTGGGCCTCAGACCAACCCCACACCTTTTTAAGTCTGCGGCCTTAGTTTCAGGTAACTGTACTCTTATATTAACTGCTTCCATGAACCTCACATCACTTGTTCCCCTCAACACTTCAGTTATATAAAATAATAGGCTGGGCTGCAATTAAATGTTGAAACAATACATTGAAAATAAGTGTTGATTTATTTAAACTACAAAATTCTAAGAACTGGTCCAGATTTCCAGCTGTGAAAACAACAATTGAAATATAAAATACAACTATCCTCCTTGTCTTGTTTCTATACAGGGTCATGGGGGGGGTCAAGTGGTCATCGGGCAAGAGAGAGGGTTAAACATACTCATTATATTCTTGATCAACAGTCTTTTTGCTCAGAGTATTATCAAATACTCGAACATGTATACCAACCCAAACTCACGCCAAACTACAGCAGGAGTTTCAAAACATTTGAATGCAGCCTGAATCCTGATTAAATGCTACAGAATGAAAATGAAGGGAGAGTTAAATCACTGATGATTTATTACTGTGAGGATTTTTAAGTAACGATAAGACTGCTACGACTATTTGACTTCCTTTTACAGCCTGAAGCAGCTCAGTGATAATCACAGAAAAACTAAATTTATGAAACATTATTTTAGAGGAAAAGACACGAAATGTTGAAAGTCAAAAGATAAAGTGGTCCTTCTTTTACCTTTAACAGTGATGTACAAACAATAGCTCCAGCGTTCACCATGGGGTTGTGAGGCTTATCTGAAAAGACCAACAGAAAACAAGAGCTCAGTTAGAAACAACCTCCCTTAAAGGATGGACACTGAAACTCTAGACCAGGCATCTCCAACCCTGGTCCTCGAGAGCTACTGTCCAGAATGTTTTAGATGCATCCCTGCTCCAACACAGCTGAATTAAATGAATGACTCATTAGCAGGCCTTTGCTAAACTTGATGACTTGCTGAGGAGGTATTTCAGTTAATTGATTCAGCTGTGTTGGAGCAGGGACACATCTAAAACCTCCTGGACAGTAGCTCTCGAGGACCAGGGTTGGAGATGCCTGCTAGACATATCAATAAAAGAATCAAGTACATACTGACTACAGACATTACAGATAAAAATAAAACTACTGCTGATTTCATAATGGTGTCGGTAACATAAAATGAAGATAATTTGGTCACATTGTCCATTTGAGCCACAGGTTTTACTCCATTCTTCTAACACTTATGGCTGATGTCGCCTGACACCAGTTAATGGTCATTCACTGAAAAATATATATCTGACATTTTAACATCATGCTGGGACTCATGGGCTCTGGTTCAACATTCAGAGATCCATCAACAAGTTCTTGACTGATGTTCAGGGGAAAAGAAGTTTTCCGTGACAGGATGGTAACGGAGGGGGTTAAACATAATAGAAACATGATCCACAGCGTCTATAGAAAAACTAACCCGATACAAAAGACCTGTGTAAAACACAAGTGTCAGCTTCTTCTGGGTTTTTATTTACTTTTTTTTCAACCTGAGTAGCTGTCTGGACCTCAGCCGGACTCACCCCAAAGTCCGCCACCTCCCGGGGTCCAACTCATCCAACAGTCCGCCACCTCCCGGGGTCCAACTCACCCAACAGTCCGCACCCTCCTGGGGTCCGACTCACCCAACAGTCCGCACCCTCCTGGGGTCCGACTCACCCAACAGTCCGCCCCTTCCCGGGGGTCCGACTCACCCAACAGTCCGCCCCTTCCCGGGGGTCCGACTCACCCAACAGTCCGCCCCTTCCCGGGGGTCCGACTCACCCAACAGTCCGCCCCTTCCCAGGTTCCGACTCCTCCTCCTGTCCGCCTCCCAGGCAGACTCATCCCAAAGTCGACCCCCTCCCGGGGTCCGACTCATCCAACAGTCCGCCCCTTCCCGGGGTCCGACTCATCCCAAAGTCCGCTCCCGCCCGGGGTCCGACTCATCCCAAAGTCCGCCCCTTCCCGGGGTCCGACTCATCCCACAGTCCGCCCCTTCCCGGGGGTCCGACTCACCCAACAGTCCGCCCCTTCCCAGGTTCCGACTCCTCCTCCTGTCCGCCTCCCAGGCAGACTCATCCCAAAGTCGACCCCCTCCCGGGGTCCGACTCATCCAACAGTCCGCCCCTTCCCAGGTTCCGACTCCTCCTCCTGTCCGCCTCCCAGGCAGACTCATCCCAAAGTCGACCCCCTCCCGGGGTCCGACTCATCCAACAGTCCGCCCCCTCCCGGGGTCCGACTCATCCAACAGTCTGCCCCCTCCCGGGATCCGACTCATCCAACAGTCCGCCCCTTCCCAGGTTCCGACTCCTCCTCCTGTCCGCCTCCCAGGCAGACTCATCCCAAAGTCGACCCCCTCCCGGGGTCCGACTCATCCAACAGTCCGCCCCCTCCCGGGGTCCGACTCATCCAACAGTCTGCCCCCTCCCGGGATCCTCCTCCTCCTGCCGCCTCACAGCCAGATTCATCCCAAAGTCCGCCCCCTCCCGGGGTCCAACTCCTCCTCCTGTCCGCCTCCCAGCCGGACTCATCCCAAAGTCCGCCCCTTCCCGGGGTCCGACTCATCCCAAAGTCCGCTCCCGCCCGGGGTCCGACTCATCCCAAAGTCCGCTCCCGCCCGGGGTCCGACTCATCCCAAAGTCCGCCCCTTCCCGGGGTCCGACTCATCCCAAAGTCTGCTCCCGCCCGGGGTCCGACTCATCCCAAAGTCTGCTCCCGCCCAGGGTCCGACTCCTCCAGCAATCCAACCCCTCCAGCGGTCCGACCCACAGTATGACTCTGTGAAGGGGTTCTGCTCAGTGACAAGTTCAACACACGAACTGTTTAATGTTGAGTTATAGGTCAGCATTGCTCATCACCTTTAAAAAGCACCTGCAGTTGTAACCTGGTTCTTCCAGATCACACAATGATCTGGACCTGCTCTATCTGTCAATGTCTGAAAAAGGGCGGGACAGCTGGTATAATATTTTAAGCTGATTGGAGTACAAGCCAGCAAGTGTCTATCATGATTTGTTTTTAGCCAATCACAGTAAATCAAACTCTTGTAAATACAGTCACACACATCGTTACCATCAAGAAATACACAAAGTTCTTCCCTTTGATCATTTTACAACCAAAAAATCGTCTCTAGTCCTAAAAAAGATTCAATAGCTGCTTCTATGTACATCCACCAGCAGCCATGTTTGTTTTACTTTACCTGTCAATCATACCTGAACACCCGCCCCAAAGCACAATGCTAACACATGATTGGTTCAAACCACCAGTGGAGTTGTGTTAGACTGTTTAGATGGAGCAGTTCAAGATGGATTTTCGGGGGTTTGGAAAACTCCAGATCTCATGACAATCCACCTTACAGCTCGAAGTTACTGCAGTTCCTCATGAACATGAGATTATTTTTATGAAAAACAAAACTACAGAGTTATCTAAACCAAAATTAAAACAAGATATTTAAAAGTTTGCAAATCAAAAACATTTCTGGCAAGGCGACCCAACTCACTATCAGTTACCACAATGAGGGACGCTACAGACGGTCTCACAGGGATGAAAGTAACGAGCGACTGTAACAGCAGCAGCTTCTATCTGGTTTGAAAATCCCTGTCAGTTTTTAAATGTCTTGTTGCTGTGGGGTCTGATCTTGGCCCTCCATGGTGTCGGTCCTGCAGGTTTCTCTGTTCCAGCACACCTGACCTGAAATTCAGCAGGTTAAACTTAAGGACAGGTTGAACAGGTAATTCAACCTTTGAATCGGGTGTGCGAACAGGGAGATAGTGTTAACCTGCAGGACTGAGGACATGCAGGACCAGAACTGGATTCAACTGCTCTGTTGCTTTATGACATAACTTGGATCTAATTTTGTTGGCCCCTGCTGAACAACGATAAAGTTAAAAACAACAACAGGAAAAGTCTTACCATCTTCATTTAGGAAGAGTTTATTAAAGCGAAGGCCACTGGGCTCCTTTCCAATGAAACTGTGCACGTATTCTGTGCCGTGGTCGTGAACGGCCACAGCGTACTTCAAAGGTTTGACACACGACTGCAGACAAAAAGGGACCTTAGTGTCTCCCACAGTGTGTCTGAGACAGAAAACAAAGATTATTATTATTTATCATATTTAGAGCAGTTTGTGTGATTAAAACATCAGAAATGATTTTTTTTATTTTAGAGAATAAAGAGCATGAGAACAGCAGTGTGTTATCTTTACAACATCTTTTACACAAACATCAGTTTACAACAACCAATCATGAACACACCTCCAGACATGATTAAGTACTTCCTGTCCTTTGTTTCCAGCTCCATCAATATTAAAAGATTTTAAGTCATGTGACTTCCTGAAACTGCACATTAACCTGCTCACTGGAGTCTGAGGATTAAAGCTGGAGATGCTCCGATCACCGATACCAATACTGACCACATGGGCTGGATGTACATTTGTCATTTAGTTATGATAACTGTAATTTGAAAAAGAGGAACCTTAAAAAAATTAACTTAATTTAGAAAAAAAAAGGTCTGTTTTTTTTCTAGAGAAAAACATAATTAACCTTGCAGCACAATGCAGCAACAGAAGAACAGTTAAATAACCTGATATTAACACCATCTAACAGACTGAAAACATTAAGGCTGTATAGCTCACAACACTGCCTAAATCAAATAATGTAACAAATGATAGATTCAAAGTCAAATACAGGTTGTATTTAAATTAACTCAATCAAAAATGGTTTAAACTCTGTTGTACAAAAATAACTTGGTGCTTCTTTTTCTTATAATTTATAACAGAAATAATATAATGTGTTTGTTGCTTAACAAGGTAAATACAATCACCCATTTGTCACTTAAACAACAACATAAATCTAAATATGGTCCTAAAGACCCTGAAACAGACAAATGGCACCGGTGAACTTAAAGTGCAGTTTAAACAGAGAAATAATGTTAAACTCTGCCGTGAGACTCACCGAGTCTTTATTCTGAAAATGTCAGATCAGATCTGTTTTTTCATCCATGAGGTATGCAAACTTTACATCATTCTCACAGATTGTATGAAAGTTCCACACGGCGGACATGTTTGTTACTGTGAGTTTGGTGCTGCGTGTGCAAAGTGTGAAGGAAGGGGGGGTGGCTCACACTCAGCACACAGAGCATTTACAAAGTAGGAGATATAGGTGATCAGCACTTGTGATCAGTAATGAAAGTACATGATCACTGATCACACACTTTTCCATGAAGATCAGTCGATAATTGTTGGTGGTAAATCGATCGGAGCACCACTAATTAAAGCCTTTGGTGTGTTCTGGTTTTGTTGCACGTCACAGTGATTTGGTCTCACCTCTGTCCATCCACCGTGCACAGGGAGACAGCCCACAGGTCGGGGTTGAATTTGGCAAGCTGAGGAATATAATCTGCAACCTGAAAGACAGACGGGGCGTGAGAGAGTCACCTGAGAGCTCAGGTGACCTTCAGCATCACACTGCAGCCGACTGGAGCCAGAGGAGAGTATCAGAGTCAAACCAGGATCCTGTTTCCATCTGAAGTGCTTTACATAACATGAACAAATTCAACAACCAAAAATAAGTCCAGCAGATTTTTTCAAATCTACTCACAGTTCAAAATATTTGGTTGTGTTTTGGAGAATCTTTTGATGCGTCTGTCAGTAGAACAATCAAATGTAAGAAAAGTAAAACATTTAACAGGCAGAAGATGACATGAGTCTGTGTGCTCAGTGTCTGAATACATGTAGTTAACTCATATGCAGCTGATAACTTCTAGTCAACCCCCCCCCCCGCACAGCAGACAGACGTTCGTCAAACTGAGGGGAAGTGGACTGAGTATCAGCTGCGTTGGGGACATCATGATCAATCGTTCTTTGAAGAATTTACATGTAAAAGTCCACTGAAGTGTGAAAGCAACAGGTCTCTGCTGCACCTGAGACATGTTGGACAGAAGAAGGTCTGCTCAAACAGCTCAGAACCCAAACTCAGAACATACGGATGATAATGAACCTGTATGTGTTAAATAATAAGAAAAACAATGACCCGGGATGATAAGGACACACCTGTCCTCCATTGAGGTTTTTGGCCTTCTCATAAAGCTTGTCAATATGGGAGGTGAAGGACTGGAAGTCAGGGATCACAAACTTCTTGCGGAAGGCCTGAGTGAGCAGGACAATGTTGCTCTGGACACACCTGATGAACAAACCACAGACAGGATGCTGAGATACTGTGAAACATGCAACTGAAGGAAAAGTTTGTCACTCTGAAGTCTGACAAACTTGTTGAAAATAAAAGGGGTGTTTGATGAAGAAGCATCAGAACATCATGTGATCAGCAGGGATCATGATCAATCTGAACTGCCTCTTGGATCAGCAGGTTAATCCCTTCAGTTTAAGAGTCTGAATGATCCAGATCCTACACAATAACAAGCACTGTGACAATAAGACAGGACAAGTCTTACTTCTTGAACAGATGCCTGTCAAGCGTAACGCCATCTGGAGTCTTCTTCAAAGTCTCTTTGAGGGTTTCTATGCACTCCTTCAGGCGAGGGTCTCCTGTGCGAAGCCCCGTGGCTTTAAGTGCCTAAATCAACAGAATAAAAGCAACAATGAACCAGATAAAACCACATGAAGAACATCTCCATAAAAAAAACATCTCCAAACTAAAGTACACTTCCTGTTAGGCTGCCGTCTCAAACTTCAACTGGAAGTTAATGTCAATCCAAAACATTTTTTAAAGAGGCCCTTCTATTAAAAACAGTTTTTCTGAGGTTTCTGTTGAATATTTTAGCTCCACAGGTGTTCTTACCTTCATAGTGGGTGAAAACAGATCAACAACTTCTCTTTCAGTTTTAATCTCTCAAACTACGCAGGTGGTGATAAAACCCGAGTTCTCCCGAGTTCTAACAGCCTGTATCTGTTACATCACAACTCCTTTGTTCGCTAGTATTCATCAGCTCCTGCAGTTGAAACCACACCTAGCATGCTGCTGGCTAAAAGCTGTTAGCATAAGACGTATCAAACAGGAAGACACGACGTCTGACGGGCAGGAAACAGTATACCATGCTCTCATAGGCTAGTTTGTTAGCCAATCAGAGCCCAGCAAATTCAAATAATGAATATGAACGAGCTGCTGCTGAAGCCTGATGGAAGGAGCCAGAACCACACAAATTTTAATGCAGACAGATTGAAAGGTCTGTTAATCAGTGTTTCCTGATGTTTTTTAGATATAAAATGTTTCATATTACTGGTTAATACTTAAGAAATAATCACAAAGTCATGAAATATGTATGAAATGGACTCTTTAAGAAAGAAAGACTGGACTTTTTTTTTGTGTCTCTCGTCTGAGAGACGTCTTCAGTTCTAACCAGATTTGGACCAANCGCAGCATGAACAGTCTTTTTGGATTAACATGTCCTCGACGACTGAGACGCTACACAAACTTACATTAATGTGAAGAACTTACTGTGAGAAATTTGTGAGCAGGAATTTTCTCTTGACCCTCTGCAACCGCGTAGAAGAGCAGATCCTCCAAACTGGGAAGGATTCCTGGATTTCTTCTCCTGAGTTAGAAAAGGTAAAGAACACAGAAACTTGGGTGAGATTTGATTTCAGGTCCTGAACTAGCTTTAGGTCTTCAAAACGCCAGTCCAGATCAAAACCATAATGTCTTCTAAAGCTGGTGGACACTGTCCTGGTCCCACTAGGAACAGGTTTCACAAACTCAAATCTGCAGGTTTATCAGTGGGAACATCTGCACATTTCAGCACAAATAAAAGCACAGCAACAGGCACGTGCACACACACGAGCATGCACACGCATCTGAGCACCATTATTAAAACCTGTTGAAACATTGATTAGTCGATACCAGATCCCTTTTCAGCGTGTGACACGATGCAGCTGGAACAGACTCAGGTGAAAATCATCCTGCAGGACCTGATGATTAGCCCAGAACCAGACCCATCACTTCTAAATGATGCAAGCTGACTAGAAACCAGTACACTCAGGTCTGAAGAACGTGTCTGAGGAAAACGGGACCAGAATTCCAGGAATTCTTTGGTCTTTATTCCCATCGACCCGCCGTGGCTCTGGGATTAATAAAAGCAACATGGAGGTCTGATCACACGCTGGACTGGAACAAACAACATCACAGGCATGTATGTTCTCCTAAAATCTCAGCTAGACGGTTCTGAACAAGTTCTCTGAACATTTCTGATGCTTCAATTCAATAGTGTCAGAGATTAAACATCAACTGGCAGCATGAATCTGACTTCCTGGATGTGTTAAGTAAACGTTCAGGTATCATCTAACCGTCCTGTTCCTGCAGAGTCAACACTCCACATGCAGCCAAGCAACCACAGCTAAACGTGTTCAAACAAACCACGACCCACCAGAACCACGTCCACCGGGCCTGCTGCTGTTAGCCTGTCACTACAACAACCCTCCAGAGAGAAGGAGCATCTCCACGGTGCGTCTGAAGAATGAAGCGCTTTAATTTGTGTCAGTCTGCGGAACAACCGGATAAATGAAGCAAACACATGAAGATGGGGGGGGGGGGGTT
>SSNP01000087.1:497102-509981 GCA_006937955.1 Pachypanchax playfairii
ACTTTATTAGGCACACCTGTCCAACTGCTCATTAACGCACATTTCTAATCAGCCAATCACATAACGGTAACACTTTAGGCATGTGGACATGGTCAAGACGATCTGCTGCAGTTTAAACCAGCATCAGAATGGGGAAGAAAGGTGATTTAAGAGACTTTGAACGTGGTTGTTGGTGCCAGATGGGCTGGTCTGAGTATTTCAGAAACTGCTGATCTACAGTAGCCTTGCACTGCAAGACAGATTCTCGCGAGATTTGGAGTTTTCCAAACCCACGAAAATCCGTCTTGTACTGCTCCATTGAAAACCGTCTATTTTGGTCAAAAAAACATTTGCACCAATCATGTGTTAGCATTGTGCGTTGGGGCAGGTGTTCAGGTATAATTGACAGCAAGTGCCCTGGCAGACAAAGCAAAACAAACATGGCTGTGGATATACGCATAAAAGCAGATATTTAATCTGTTTTAGGACTAGAGACAATTTCTTCATTGAAAAATGATCAAAGTTAAGAACTTTGTGCATTTCTTGATGATAAAGATGTGTTTTGCTTTTCTTAGTGGAAATGATATGTTTTACTCCCGAATGGAGTTGCAAGAGTTTGATTTATTGTGACTGGCTAAAAACAAATCATCAGAGGCAGACACTTGCTGGCTCGTCCTCCAATCAGCTTAAAACATTATATCAGATGTCCCTCCCTTTTATAAACGGTTTCAAATGGAGCACTTCCAGATGTATGTGTATCCCCGAATCGAGAAGAGGCGGGCTACACATAGATCTGGCATAGCTTTAGATCTACTGGGATTTTCACCCAGAACCATCTCTAGTGTTTACAGAGAATGGTCTGAAAAAGGGAAAATATCCAGTGAGCGGCAGTTCTGTTGATGCCGGATGTCAGAGGAGAATGACCAGACTGGTTCAAGCTGATAGAAAGACAACAGTAACTAAAATAACCACTCGTTATAACCTAGATATGTAGAAGAACATCTCTGAACATGTTGAACCTTGAGACAGATGGTCTACAGCAGCAGAAGACCACGCCGGGTGCCACTCCTTTCAGCTAAGAACAGGAAACTGAGACTATAATTCACACAGATTCACCAAAATAAGACAATAGTAGATTGGAAAAACGTTGCCTGGTCTGATGAGTCTGGATTTCTGCTGCGACATTCGGATGGTAGGGTCAGAATTTGGCGTCAACAACATGAAAGCATGGATCCATCCTGCCTTGTATCAACGGTTCAGGCTGGTGGTGGTGGTGTAATGGTGTGGGGAATATTTTCTTGGCACTCTTTGGGCCCCTTGGTACCAATTGAGCATCGTTACAACGCCACAGCCTACCTGAGTATTGTTGCTGACCATGTCCATCCCTTTATGACCACAATGTACCCAACTTCTGATGGCTACTTTCAGCAGGATAATGCGCCATGTCATAAAGCTGGAATCATCTCGGACTGGTTTCTTGAACATGACAATGAGTTCACTGTACTCAAATGGCCTCCACAGTCACCAGATCTCAATCCAATAGAGCATCTTTGGGATGTGGTGGAACGGGAGATTCGCATCATGGATGTGCAGCCGACAAATCTGCGCCAACTGTGTGATGCCATCATGTCAATATGGACCAAACTCTCTGAGGAATGCTTCCAGCACCTTGTTGAATCTATGACACGAGGGATTAAGATTCTGAAGGTTCTGAAGGCAAAACTGGGTTCAACCCAGTACTAGCAAGGTGTACCTAATAAAGTGGCCAGTGAGTATAGTATGAATCAGGTAACAATGCTGTAAGTCGGAATATGTGGTGTTTAGGACTAGGACGCTTAGCCCACAAGATTTCATGGACCTGGCACAAATAGTTCTGGAGATATTTCAGTTTGAACCTGGTCACTCAAACAGTGACGTCCAAAACAGCATGACAAACAGCCTCATTTTGTTTTATTTAGAGATTTTTTTGTGTAAAAAATATGTAGAGTAGAGATTTGAATATTTATATAAGGCCTATTGAGAATATTATCCATCACACAGAATGTTTGCAGACAAATCTGAGGGGGTCAGGTGAGGAACTTTTCTAAAATTTGATGATTCCAGCAAGAGACTCAAATGCTTTTCAATGTCCATGTAAACAAACATAGACTTGTAGATAAACACTGTCTGTGTAAACAAAGAGCTGCTTCCTGTTTCATCACTGAAGCTCATAAAAACATTCATACCTGCCTGATAAAAGTCAAACACACAAACCAGCAGCAGGTTTCATTAAATACAGTTAGAATGATTCTAACTGTCTGACTGAGCGGATAGAATCATCTCAGGTTTTAGAGATAAATCATGACTCAGCATTTTGTTATTACTGAAGCATGTGGTTCGTCCCTTCAGACATACAGAGCTCCTGAACCCACCTCAGATGGACATGTTTCTGGGAATGCAGAGCTTCTCCCAGTATGATTCCAGTTTCATCAATCACAGCAGCTCCAGTTTCATCACAGCTCGTCTCGATCCCCAAAACTAGTCTGGAACTGGATGCTTTTCCAATCGCGTATCTGGGCTGCAGAAGCCTCTGTAGGAGTTTCACTTTTCTTCGGAACATAATTATGGACTTTATGTTCTACCTTTGAGTCAAGGAATCGTATTAACACGGGATTATCTCATTTTAACTCCAAGTGAATAAAATTAAACAAAAAAGAACCGATGGGAAAAACGTACCAGTCGACGTGTTCTTACCCGGACACTTAATGACGTTACACCCGTGTGGATCCTATGCGTGGAGCTGTTTGACCAAGTGCTGTTTTCATCGAAAAACTACATATTGATGAAGGTAAATTCACTTTAAATGTATAAACTGAGACGTTGTGTTGGCGGTGTGCGTGTTTTCCGCTTGGTGCTGTGCTACCTTCATGAAACGTGGCATTTCCGTCATGTTCCAGTGAAGCTAACATCAAATAACGTTCCGTCTGTTTATTCTGCTGATAATTTCAGGTAAACTTGACCAATAAATGATGAAAGTGGTCTGGGTTCGACCTCACAGACCTTCATAGCACAGCTCTGAGATTCATGATCCAGTTTTAATGAGGTTTCTTTTGTTCTGCTGGATTTTAATTAGAATTTTGTGTGAACTTTTCTAAAGGAAATTTGGAACATCCGACTATGGAAGAACTGAAGCAGTTTGTTGTAAAAGATGCTCCATACACAGTGTCCTACATCCCAGATTTCTTATCAAAAGATGAGGAGTCCTACCTTTTACAACAGGTCTATAAGTCTCCTAAAACTAAATGGACCCAGTTGTCAGGTCGAAGACTCCAGAACTGGGGCGGGTTACCACACCCCAAAGGCATGTTGGTGGAGAAGATTCCTGACTGGCTCCAGACATACTGTGAGAAGATATCTTCTCTTGGAGTGTTCAGTGGGAACAGAGCCAACCATGTGTTGGTGAATGAGTATAAAGAAGGTGAAGGGATTATGCCTCATGTAGACGGCCCGCTGTATCATCCCACCGTTACCACCATCAGCCTGGGATCCCACACTCTGCTGGACTTCTACAGACCCATCAGCAGCCTGGAGGACGCAGCGCCACTGACCGAGGAGAACCGATACCTGTTCTCTTTGCTCGTGAGGCCTCGCAGTCTTCTGATCCTGCAGGATGACATGTATCAGCTCCTCCTTCATGGCATTCAGGGTCGCACCCAGGACACCCTGACAGATCAGGTGCTAAACCTGGCTGCTGCAGGGGCCCGACCCGGGGATACACTGACCCGAGGAACCAGAGTGTCGCTCACCATCAGACACGTGCCCAAAGTTCTAAAAACCAAACTGATGTTGGGAAGGAAGTAAAGAGAGGCTTGAGGTGGTTGTTTCAACACAGACGCACTGATAGAAAACAGGTTCAACAGGTGATCCAGATGAACCAATCAGAGTTTTTCTTTAAAGCTAATATAAAGTAGGTAATTCAGACAGAGCTGCATCATTATATAACAGCTAAATAAATCCCAACTTTTCTCAGTATCAGTGTAAATAATAGCTTCAGCACCATCCCACCTGTAGCAACAGGTAACAGCAGCTCATGAATGTTTCCAGAAAGTGGAAGCAGCTGTTTGTGAAACCATCAGATCTTTGTTGTCATAGTAACAGATACCAACACATAACTCACTGTTTTATATAACTGTAATCTAAACCCAGCTTCCACCTGAGGATCCTACAGAACCTTCTTCAGCTGCAGGAACTTAAAGGGATCCTCTTCAGTCACATTTTGTCCCTCTCGTCTTTCCGTATTTGTTTTATTTATTTTGGCAGGCATCGTTCCCATCTGACGATTATCCCTCAGAATTAGTTTGGAGTTGATTTCTAACTGTTTGTCTGAAAGCTGCTGTTGATCTCAGCCCTTCTCATCATGTGCTCTGTCCTGCTGGTGTGCTGACAGGAGGACAACCAAACAATGGAGCCGCAGATGAAACGCTGGAAAGGCTCTGTGTGTGACACTGACTCCTGGGTCCCTTATCCTGTCCTGTCAGAAGAGCAGTCACAAGACATCGAGCTGGTCCAGGCATTTGCTGCCCCCATAGTTAACAGGAAGGAGACGTCTCGGCTCGTCAGGGAGCTGAACTACATCTACCCGCTGAAAGGCTTTCAGCACATCAAGAGGGTCCGAGCTTGTAAAGAGAAAGACAGCCTGCACCCTTTGGAAGTTCTCGTGTGCCTCGTCAGTGATGCACCAAACGTGAAGACGGTCAGCATCGCTTCACTTTTACCTTCAGATGGAACTAACTGGGAAGCACTTGGCGAACCCTTTGTGGTCAAGATTCCTGCACGGCCTCCTCTGACCCGACCTCAGTTTGAAGTGGTGAGACAGCACTGGCCCACGTCTTTTCACGAGGACAAACAGGTGACAGTAGCCCTGAGAGGAGAACTCTTCAGTCCCCAGCAGAAAGCCATGATGCACATGTACATGATGTCAGCTTTGACTGCTGCCAAAGCTGCCCGCGAGCTGGGGATGGAGGCTGTCGGGGCTGTAGTTGTTGACCCTGAGAAGGAACAGATCTTAGCAGTCGGCCATGACTGCAAGGGTGACCATCCTCTTCATCACGCTGTCATGGTCTGCATTGACCTGGTGGCTCGGAGCCAGGGTGGTGGATGTTACTGTTTCGATGGTTACACAGCTTGCAGGTTTACATCACCAAACTCAAACATGATTGAAAACGCGTGTGATTCAGAGGCAGGCCTTCAGCCGTACATATGCACCAGCTATGACCTGTACGTGACCAGAGAACCTTGTGTTATGTGTGCCATGGTACTGGTGCACTCCCGGATCGGACGGGTTTTCTATGGGATCACCTCTGCAGACGGAGCATTAGGGACTAAATTTAAAATCCACTCCCAGAAAGAACTGAATCATCATTTTGAAGTCTACGGAGGGGTTCTGAGCAGGCAGTGTGAGGATGTTTTGGGTACGGACCACATTCAGAAGAATGTTTAAAGACTGGTTTATCACTCAGCCCAAACTAAGAGGCCCTAAAGTCATTGAATAAATATTTTGAATAGTCTTTCATCTTGTGATTTTTGCATTGACTGAGTTTAAAAATCAAGTTCTATGTTTGAACGAAGGTGCCAGGAGGACGATGCTGCATGTCTGCTACTTCTCTAGAAACAGCTGTATGATGGCAGCAGCTTGGAGGCCAGCTCCATGTCCTGCACTGCTCTTCAGACTGTTTCTCAGCTGGTTCTCCTCTCATGGGGTGCTTCAGGCTCACAGTGAGGATTAGAGTGTATGAAATACAAGACTCAAACTTTGGGTCATGTTTGCATTGTGATCTGTGGTAAATCAGAAATACCTTGTCCAAAGTTTGCCATTTCCATTGGTAGACATTTTTTAACTTCATATCTAACAAAACATTGAAACTTTACAAATGAGCTGTCTCAAAAATAGAGCTACAACACAAGACAGCAACTTCTGGCAGACATTTTATTCAAGATGATGAAGAAGAAATATCACCTGGAGCTGGACCAGCTGCTCTGATGAAAACAAAGTCATGAGCAGCTACATGAGTGTAGTGTTTTCCACAGAGATACTGTAAACAATGAACAACAACTTATTACTAAACAGCATAATGAAACGAGCCTGCTCCGTTTGAATTTATTCAGTTCATGCAAACAAATGATTCTACACTTAACGCCCATAACAAAAGGAACAGCTGCACGCTATCCCACACTTAGAAGGTTCACATCCTACAATACTTCCCAGTATTTTTATGCCTTCAATATTCACCGTTAGCGCCACTGTGTGACTAAAGAAAAAATCTAATTAAAGTCAAATCAGAAGCCTGTCAGCTGCCTGGGCCAGCCCGGGTCAATGCAGGCCAAAAGGACATTATTAAATACTCATAAGTTAGTAAGACGTGGCATCTGCAAACACCTGTTATTTTTAAACCACAGCCATCGCTACTCAGACTGGATGATGCAGTACAGATAACACAAATACATGTGATGCTGACAGGCACAGCATTTACAATAACTTAATACTTGTTGATGCCCAGAATCCTCACGCCGTGCAGCTGCGGCAGCTTGGGGATCAGCACGCTCAGAAGTGACGCTGTGTTGATGACAAAGTGGGTCGTGTCGTATTTTGTGTAGAAACTTGCAAGAAAGTATCTGCAGGCAAAACAAAGGAACGTGCTGAACATTAGAATCCAAACTGCATTCATTCAGCTGCTACAGCTGTTCTACTCAGAGGGAACCATACATACAGAATGATGGGGGAAATAGTGAAGAACTTTCTGGAAGAGGTGAACTGAACGCCATAATCCAGCTGTTCCCAGTGAGTCAGAAGTCTGGCTTTTCCTTGGTCTGGGGTCTCAAACGGTGTACCTTTAACTGCATGCATAAAGACGTACATGCCCTGCAAAGAAAAGGGGATCAAATACTGTCTTTTGATAGAGAAATGTGGTTAAATTAATGAAAATAATATGAAGCAGATAGTGTTCTATAGTTCTAACACCTGGTTCATACCGGCTACAGGAATACTGCAAAGCGGTGCACTCATGCTGCTCATCTGTTTATTTAGAGCCAAAAACCCCACATCCCCTCAATGTAGTCAGCCCAGTCCGTTGCTGTGTGTGTGTGTGTTCTATTTATTTTGATCTCTATAGTCTGTTTAGATACACAAATACGATCACATTTATCAAACGCAGTATTTTATATTGAGCTATTTCTTTTATTCTCAAAACTGACCAGATTGTCTTGGTGTGACTTCCTGCCAGAATTGACGCGGAACGCTCGTGGCTTGTGCAAGAAATAGACCAGATGTGGAAACGATCATTTCACGGTTCGAGCCGATCGTGGAGGACCACAGCACTGGTGTGAACTACACCATAGGTTAACAAGGGCACCAAATAGAAGCGGTCTCCATTCCACGCCACCTCGCAGCGCTTCCGAGGCCGGTGTGAAAGTTCCCCACATCTAAAAAGAGTTCATTTGATTCCACCACCTTTAAACAATGAACCATCACTGCCAAGCTCTGGCAGAGAACAAACATTTAAGAATAAGAGTCAGGAGATTCGAGTAACACATGTGTGACGACCAGAAACTTCAGCTGAAGGAGCTTCAGACTTGGTCCTGTTACCCTAACAGATACATGCGCATGGTTTCAGAACAGCTCCGCAGTTGGCCACTGGATCCCCAAACACAATCTGAAGTGGTGATCAGAAGCAGGAAGCTGTTTCTGATCCCTGCACCAGAATAGGACCAGATTCTGTGGACAGGTGAGTCCAGGATTCAAGCTGTTGTCAGTGAAAGGTGGATGTGATGTATCTGATGATGACAGCAGTTGAACAGCTGAGATTAAAAGGAAGAATGATGTCACTCGGTCAGTGGAGATGATGTAGTGTTCCTTTGCACAAATAGCAGAACCCACCTAAACATTTAGCTTTGACAAACAACAATGAGTCCAGTTTCTGAGCGTCATTCCAGAGCCTGTGTTGGGTTATCCACATGCAGACAGAACCCAGCCTGGTGCAGGTGGACTACAATAAAACTAGAACCCCAAACAAAGAGCTGAGTGGGCCCACTGCTGCTGCACTGTGACAGGAAACAGACCTGAGACCAGTTCCTGTTAATGGCTGTGAAACACAATCCTAGTCAGCTGCTGGGATGAAACCCACATGTACATGGAGAGAACATGCTAACTCCACATTCAAAGGTCCCACCTGGGTTTCAAACCCATGACCTTCATGCTGCAAAGCAACAGTTCTACATGCTTGGGCGGCTGTGGATCAGAGGGAAGAACGCTCACCTTCTACTCTGAAAGTTGGCGGGTTGATTCCCTCCTTCACAAGTGTACTTGGGCAAAACACTGAACCCCGTGTAGCCCCGATTTATATACTGGTGTGTGTGAAGGGGTGAAACAGGGTAGTATAGTAAAATTTTCATATCACGTTTTTTTTCTAAATTATATCGGATTTACGGTACGGTACTTCTAACAGGTAAAGAATGGCTGCACTAGATTAGCTTTAAATAGCTTCAGGTGTTGTCTTCGCTATTCACCAGTATAGAGGTATGTGAAAAATTCATATCATAACCAAAATAAACACCGGTTTTTGGTACAAACTGGTATACCGCCCAGCCCTAGGGTGAAATGACTTGTAGTGTGAAAGTGCTTTGAGTGGTCCAAGCAGTTACCATGACAGTTGTGTGTGTGATGAGACATTAAAGAGCAAATCTTAGCAAGCACAGAAACTGATAAAGGTCAAACTGTTGGACAGGTGTTAGATCATCAGACACTTCCACATGTTCACTGGACAGACAGCTGCAGGAGAGAGAGATGTTTACCAAGTTGTGAATGACATTGGTGAGAGTCCACACCACAGGAACACTGAAGAAGGGTATGCTCAAGAGCACAATGTGAAGAACACCAACACCAAGTGCATAAGTCAGCCAGATCCCTCGACTGTTCATCACCCGGGTGTTTGGGTTCACCTCACTGTGTGCCACACCCACATTCATCCTGATCTGTGGACACACAAAGATTCATATGTCACTTCTGGTATTTGTCTTTAAAATATTTGACGTTTATCCCCGTTGTACTGGCTATTTATTTACCTTCAGAACTGCAAGTATTTGACACTTTAAGTTATCGTGGTAAATGCAGGTAACAGTATCTACCTGTAACTTTAGCGGCATGGTTTCTAGATTCCCTGTTCGACATGTTATAATTTGTTTCATATGAGTAAATAATCTACAGATGTGTTGAAGCACTTTACACAGTCTGTCAGTGTGATAACAAAACAACTTGTGCAATATTGCTGAACTTTGTCCCTCTGTGCATTTTCACCTGCCAGACTGGATCAAACACAGATGTTACAGCTATTTATATTGTGATGACTAATTTGATTTTCAGCTTTTATTTTTAAAATAAAAATCTAAACTTTTAGCTACATGCACTTAAGTGTCACTTGTCATCATGAACCAAAAACTAATCACATAGCAAAGCAGCTGCACACACTCAGGCTGCGACATTTATTAAAATGGGTCCGTCTATTTCATGAAAGAATTTTGACAGTGTTGTTTTTTTCTGGCTGTAAAACACTTAA
Organism: Pachypanchax playfairii; assembly: GCA_006937955.1. Lineage (NCBI taxonomy): Eukaryota > Metazoa > Chordata > Actinopteri > Cyprinodontiformes > Aplocheilidae > Pachypanchax > Pachypanchax playfairii. The sequence continues at coordinate 506,669 of SSNP01000087.1, forward strand.
TGAATATACAGCTCTGGAAAAATTGAACAACTCATAATTAGTGTCAAATCGTAATATTTGTCCCAGAACTTCTCTTTTATAACAAGACGTGTCCCTTACATATTTTTTGTTTGTTTTCACTAGATAGCCGGAGCCCATCCACCAGTATTCATTAACTAAGTTTATCAATAATAAATCTGAACTAACGCAAACATATAAATGGTCACAAACATCAACCTGTACACTTACAGGTCGCGACGAACAGCAGGCGGTTTGTATATAAACAACTATGGCGAGAATCGGTTTGTCCTCTTCACACAAACGGAAGTGCACGTCGGAAAGAAACGGCTCTACAAAATAAAGCGTTTTATATCGACACTGAAACAATAATATGACAACACTTCAGTATTACTCTTTTATCGTTTTTTACAGCTTTACACTAAAGGGAACATCCGTTTTTCATGTTTATTGAGAACAAAACAAAAAGTAACCGGAAAAATTAACGCGCGTGTGTGTGTGCGTGTCTGGGGGGGGGGGTATGTTCCCGGAAGTTCTTGTTCCCTAATTCTGACCAATCAGCGTGTGATACTTGGGGCGGGAACAAGCCCGTTTCCGGTGTTATCTGTACTGGAGCGTTCCGAGCCGGTAAGTTATTTTGGTTGTATTGAACATATTATTGTCAACTAATGGATTCAGCAAGCATGTGGTTTGCTGGTGATAGAGAAGTAAACACACAAACATGTTTCATTAGTTAAATGTGACGCTGTTTTGATCAAACGGGTTTATTTAAATAAATCAGCTTCCTGATAAAGCTTTCATTACTGACCCTCTGACCTAACTGGCCTATTTCCATAGTGATCAGGTGAATCTGTTTTTATAAGAACCTTGGACCTCTTGGCTCGGACCACACTTTGTGTTAGAGCCACAGGTAAAAAACGTTGTCTATTGTTTGAATGGCAGGAAACAAAAACACATCAAGTGAGTCTTCTGCTTTGTTTGAGAACTGGGGCTAAAGAGCAGGGGTCTCATTTATAAAACTTTGCGTAGAATCTTTACTAAAATCATACTTAAGCTCAGCAAAAAAATCTACTTACGCCAAGTGAGTTTGGGACCTATAAAACATGGCGTACGCACAGTTGCACGCAATCTCCGCTTTATAAATCACACTTTATCTAGAAATGTGCTCAGGTGTTTCTGGACCACATCCCGCCCTCAACACGCCCACTTTCTGCCATAAATGGTCAATGCAAAGTATCTTGTGCATATACATGATCTGGCTCATGGGGAGCCACAGTCACGACCTTCTACTTCCGGTCCATGAGTCCCCTGGACGAAAAATTAATGAATGGAAATCAATGGAGCGATAAAAGTTATTTTCTGATCCAGTTTGAAATGCACCATGGATCCAACATATGATGTCTGTGAGTTGTAGAGACAAGTTTTGATGCAGAGAAAGCGATCAGTTTCGCCACGCGGCAAAAGTTATTTTATATTTTGTGTGAAGACATGTAGTAGACTACAACCACTTGTCTCACCATAGCGCTCAGAAGGAGAAGAAGAATCAGAATAGGAACAATGGCGGTGAGTTTAGCTTCACCTCCTTCTATCAGGACGAAGGAAGGAGCATTAAACGACTAGTTTTGTGGTGACGTCCAGGTACAAAAAACACCGGCACTGTCGCGTAAAAACGAGGTAAAAGGCAGCACTGAGACTCGGGGGGACCAGAAAATAACTTTTATCGCTTCATTGACTTCCATTCACATTTTTCCGCTACATTTTTTTTTTTTTTTATAAATCCCAATGTTTGCGTGGAAAGTTGCTTACGCAGTTTTCCGACCCCGTTTTGTGCGTAAGCAAGCCTTATAAATGGACTTAAGTCTGACAGCTGTGTTATGGTAGAGGCGTAGCATGCGCTATCCTAGAGCGCCCGCTAGAGGTTGGGAGAACTGTTGTTGTTGTCGCTTGAAAATAAATGGCTGCCCGCTTTTCGACAGAGATCCGTCTCCGTCCCATTCATTCAGCCAGCCCACACTTACAGCTATCAAGACAAGCTGGACTGCTTCCACCAGCTGCTGCTTTTGTTGGGGGTTCCTCACCTGCAGTACCCAACCTTCAGGACCTAAAGGATCTCATTTCATGTCGAGCAGAACTTTATAAGTATAATGCACAAGTTTTAGATTTTGTTGTGTTCTTCATCTAATGAAGCACGTGCAAGATGTCATGGTCTGTTCTCCATTTGATGGAACATGTTAAAGTTCTGCTGTCATGAAGCAGTAAATTCCTGCTGTGAAATTTTCATTCAGTCTGTGTTACAAACCCTCAGAGATAAAACCAGACTTGTCTTTTTCAGGTGTGATGAAGCAGCTGCCACCAGATGCCGTGCGGCTGCTGTCCAGCTGCCAGGTCATCACCTCTGTGGTGAATGTGGTAAAAGAGCTGATGGAAAACTCACTGGATGCTGCTGCTTCGAGTATCGACGTGAAGCTGGTACGATGACTTGTAATTATCTGGGAATCTTTTGACCTCTGTAGGAACTTGGGATTAATGGATTGTCAAAGTCGACTTCTACCAGATATACAAGACGTAGAGAATCGAAATGCTGTTGCTTTCTGCTCACAGTGAAACATAAATGAACAGTACAGAAATAAAGAGACAGTTTTACACAAAGCGGGTGCAATATCTCATATACAGTGGGGCAAAGAAGTATTTAGTCAGCCACCAATTGTGTAAGTTCTTCCACTTAAAAAGATCAGAGAGGCCTGTAATTTTCATCATAGGTATACCTCAACTATGAGAGACAAAATGAGGAAAAAAAATCCAGAAAATCACATTGTCTGATTTTTAAAGAATTTATTTGCAAATTATGGTGGAAAATAAGTTTTTGGTCACCTACAAACAAGTAAGATTTCTGGCTTTCACAGACCTGTAACTTCTTTAAGAGGCTCATCGGTCCTCCACTCGTTACCTGTATTAATGGCACCTGTGTGAACTCGTTATCAGTATAAAAGACACCTGTCCACAACCTCAAACAGTCACGCTCCAAACTCCACTATGGCCAAGACCAAAGAGCTGTCAAAGGACACCAGAAACAAAATTGTAGACCTTCACCAGGCTGGGAAGACTGAATCTGCAATAGGTAAGCAGCTTGGTGTGAAGAAATCAACTGTGGGAGCAATTATTAGAAAATGGAAGACATACAAGACCACTGATAATCTCCCTCGATCTGGGGCTCCACGCAAGATCTCACCCCGTGGGGTCAAAATGATCACAAGAACGGTGAGCAAAAATCCCAGAATCACACGGAGGGACCTAGTGAATGACCTGCAGAGAGCTG
>SSNP01000087.1:510261-524571 GCA_006937955.1 Pachypanchax playfairii
AAGGGGACCAGGACGACTGATTCGTGTAAAGGAAAGAATGAATGGGGCCATGTATCGTAAGATTTTGAGTGAAAACCTTCTTCCATCAGCAAGGGCATTGAAAATGAGACGTGGCTGGGTCTTTCAGCATGACAATGATCCCAAACACACCGCCCGGGCAACGAAGGAGTGGCTTCGTAAGAAGCATTTCAAGGTCCTGGAGTGGCCTAGCCAGTCTCCAGATCTCAACCCCATAGAAAATCTCTGGAGGGAGTTGAAAGTCCGTGTTGCCCAGCGTCAGCCCCAAAACATCACTGCTCTAGAGGAGATCTGCATGGAGGAATGGGCCAAAATACCAGCAACAGTGTGTGAAAACCTTGTGAAGACTTACAGAAAACGTTTGACCTCTGTCATTGCCAACAAAGGCTATATAACAAAGTATTGAGATTAACTTTTGTTATTGACCAAATACTTATTTTCCACCATAATTTGCTAATAAATTCTTTAAAAATCAGACAATGTGATTTTCTGGATTTTTTTTTCCTCATTTTGTCTCTCATAGTTGAGGTATACCTATGATGAAAATTACAGGCCTCTCTGATCTTTTTAAGTGGGAGAACTTACACAATTGGTGGCTGACTAAATACTTCTTTGCCCCACTGTAAACTGTAATATGTGTCTAATATGTGTCTATAATGTACAGTTCTAGATCCACGTGCCAGTCTGTGTTAAACCAGTCTGAGCCCGTCTCCCTGTCACTGCTGTCTGAAACAGTTATGAAGGTTCAGCCTACTAACTGTTCCACTGATAGCTTCCCTCTCACCTGAAGGAGGTTCTGGACTTTGTCAGGCCAGTGATTCTGCTGCTGGTTAATGCCCATCAGGATGTTTCCCTGCAGTTTTTAAACCTCAACCCCTCTCTGCTCTCCCATTAAAGGTCCATCTCCAAGCTGCCTTTTCTCTCCAAAGTGTTAGAAAAAGTAGTTTTTTGACAGCTGTGGTCTTTTCTAGATACAAACAGTCTCTATGAGAAGTTTCAGTCGGGTTTTAGAGCTGGTCACAGCTTCACTGAGAGTTTTAATGATCTGATTTTAATTGTAGACTCTGGATGTGCTGCTGTCCAGGTAACATTAGACCTGACAGCAGTCTTCGACCCTGTCAGACACTTTAATCTCACCTCAAACACTGTGTTGGTTTGAAAGGTTCTGGTTTAAAGTTTTTTCAGTCTAATCTTACAGACAGAAGTTTCTCTGGTCACGTTGGTGAATCTTGTTAAAACAGAGCTCCTCTCACATGTGGTGTCCCACAGGGGTCTATTCTTGGCCCTCTGTTGTTTATGTTGTACATGCCCCCCCCTGGCTTCAGGACTATGTAAACACAGTGTCTCCTTCCACATTATGATTGACCCATCTTGTTTTATTGTTACTATGTAAATTGTAACTGTACAGAACTTTGGTCAAACACTAGCTGTTTTAAATATGCTTTTAAATAAATCTGACAATGACATTGAATTCATTAGCAATATAAAGTGGTGGTCATGCTAGGAAGGTGATTAGAGAAGGCTTGGGGAAGGGGCATAGGCCAGTGTTCGTGTGTGAAGGGGGGGGGGAGGAGCTTCCTGACAGCAATGTGGATGAAACTGGTCCTGGATCTGCCGGTCCTGAGTCTGCCGGTCCTGGGTCTGCCGGTCCTGTGTCTGCCGGTCCTGGGCCTGCCGGTCCTGGGCCTGCCGGTCCTGGGTCTGCCGGTCCTGGGTCTGCCGGTCCTGGGTCTGCCGGTCATGGGTCTGCCGGCCATGGGTCTGCCGGTCCTGGGTCTGCCGGTCCTGGGTCTGCCAGTCCTGGGTCTGCTGGTTCCGGACTGAAAAAGCTGTATGATGGGTGTGTGGACTCTACAGGTGAGACAGGCGTTGTGGATGTCTTGAACTGGAGGGATGGAGGGACCAGCTGTTGTCATTATGTGCTGGAGGGTCTTACAGCAGGACACGGTGCAGGTGCTGCATCACACAGTGATGGAGCTGGTCAGAATGCTCTCAATGGTACTTCTGTAGAAGGTGCACATGATGGGGCAGGGCTTTGGCTCTCCTCAGTTTGTAGAGGAAGTAGAGATGCTGCTGAGCCTTCCTAGCAGGTAATGCCATGTTGGTCCAGGTGAGGTCCTCTCTGATGTGCACACCCAGGAACCTGCTCACTGTCTCCACAGCAGCATAATTGATGTCCAGAGGAGAGCACTGGGTGTGGCTCTCCTGAAGTCCACAACAATCTCCTTGGTCTTCTCTACATTCAAGAGGAGATTGTTGTTTCTGTACCACTGGACTATGTGACTCACCTGGCACCTGTGGTATGACTTGTTTCCTTGTTAATGAGACCCAGTACAGTTGTGTCATCAGTCAACAACCAGAGTTTAGCAAAGTACTGTACAATAGGACAACATAGAAACAATAAAACAGGATAAAAAGCTCTAAAATACATAAAACACATCAGTAATAAGAACAATCAGATTAAACCTTGTTAAAGCCAAAGAGAAGAGGTGGTTTAAGAGCAGATTTAAAAGTTTCACTGCTTGTGGAGAATCTGATGTGAGGAGGTAAACTGTTCTAGTCTGGATGCAGCTACACCAAAAACCTCCTTTAGTTTGTAATCTGTATTTAAAGATTCCATTTCACACAAATTTCATGACTTTGTGGTTATTAAGTATTAACCTGTAATATGAAACATTTTATATTTAAAAAACATCAGGAAACACTGATTAACAGACCTTTCAATCTGTCTGCGTTAAAATTCAGGTGGTTCTGGCTCCTTCCGTCAGGATGCTTCAACTGCTTCGGCAGCAGCTCGTTCATATTCATTTAGAGCAAAGAATACTGTTTCCTGCCCCGCTGTGCATGGCAACGTCAGACGTCGTGTCTTCCTGTTTGATACGTGTTTATGCTAACAGCTTTTAGCCAGCAGCATGCTAGGCGTGGTTTCAACTGCAGGAGCTGATGAATACTAACGAACAAAGGAGTTGTGATGAAACAGATACAGGTCGTTAGAACTCTGGTTTTATTACCACCTGCGTAGTTTGAGAGATTAAAACTGAAAGAGAAGTTGTTGACCTGTTTTCACCCACTATGAAAGTAAGAACACCTGTGGAGCTAAAATATTCAACAGAAACCTCAGAAAAAATGTTTTAATAGAAGGGTCTTTTTAAGAACTTCTAAAAGCATCAGAGGTCTCATTTATAAAGCTTGCTTACACACAAAACGGGGTCGGAAAACTGCGTAAGCAACTTTACACGCAAACTTTGGGATTTATTTAAAAAAAAAACGGAGCGGAAAAATGTGTGTAACTTTAAGTTGACTTAGAACCAGGCTTTGGACATGGAGAGCACCTGCAGCGCTGCTGAGAAGGATAAAATTATTAATTCCAGCAGCATTATTGATTGTACCGCTTCGTGCGCACACAGAACAACCCCCCCCCCCACACACACACACACACACACACACACACAGCCCCCACCTTGACATGCGGAATATCAGCAGGGGGGCAGATTGAGACAAAATGTCATGCGTTGTTTATAGGACCAACACAGAAGACATGATTTTTTAAGTTTTTACTAATTCTTTAATTGCGCCTGAAATTTTAGTCAGGACATATTTTGTGCAGTTCTTCTCGCACTTCGTTCACCGCACTAATCATGTCCCTCCGTGCCTGCAGGACAGCGTCAGTTAGCACCCGCCCACCTCCAGGTGCGCGCACAGGTGGGACAGGCCGACCCTGCAGCCACATCCTCGTTCACGCGCCTGGGATGCCTCGGTGGACGCTTTGTCCAGAGTCACTGGGACGGGGGGACAACGAGATTTGGTTTTGTTTTATATTTTAACGACGGACACATTTGATCTGTATTATTAAAAGGCTTAAGTCTCCTCTACATGGTCAGTGTCTCCCTCCTTCTCCGGCATGATGCCGTGCACGCTTGCCGGTTCGAGTACTGCTGAGATCCTAACGGCGAACGATGGGGGATCAGAGGTACCAGGGGGTCCGTCAGTGGCAGACACACTCTGGTGGTGGCAAGCCATCTTTTTTTTTTATATCCACCACAGATCTCTCTGAAGAACTCACAGCATTGACGGCTTCAGCAACGCTGTACCACTCCGTGGATTTTCTCTTATTTCCACTGTTGTGACCTCCAAAAAGCACTTCCTTTTGTTTTTCCACCCACAAGAACCTCAATTTCTGCCTCAGTGAAGTTGGGTTTCCTTGATCTTCCTTGATCTGCAGTCACCATCCTATTGGTGGAACGCTGTAACGAGTCGGGTCATGTATATGCACAAGACACTTTGCATTGACTGAGATTTTTTTACTGAGCTTAAGTACGATTTTAGTAAGGATTCTATGCAAAGTTTTATAAATGAGACCCCTGATCTGCTGACTCCAGAGATCTCAGGCAGGTACAGGTTTTGAAGCTCTGTCAGGTCTGGAGGTGCAGTACCATTAAGAACCTTAAAAACAAGCAGTAAACATTTCAAATAAATCCTAAAAGGGAGCCAGTGGAGGGAACTGGAGTGATGTGGTCTCTTTTTTTGGAACCAGTCAGCAGACAAGCAGCTGCGTTCTGCACCAGCTGGAGATGATGCAGAGAGGAACAATCTAAACAAACAGTTGGGATGTGATGAAAGCATGGACCACTCTTTCTAGATCGTTTCTGCTGAGATAAGACTTTTACTAAAAGTTATAAATGGTAAAAAGTAGCCTTCTCTACAGAGCTGGTTTGATTATCAAATTTAAAAGCCTGTTGAAAGTGACACAGAGGCTCTTAATGGAGGAAGCACATTTAGAAGCAAGGGCCCCCATAAAATCAAAAGAAAGGTTGGGGTCCTTTAGAAGCCCAAACACAATGACTTCAGTTTTCGTGTCATTTAGATATAAAAAATTTAGAGCCATCCAAGTATCAGTAATATATTAATGTCAGACAGACAGGAGACTCCTTACGGTCTAACCTCAGAGGGAGGTAAACTTAAACACCAGGCCTCAGTTTGTTGTTGCTCTTGTCATCACGTACATATTAACTTGTACATTTTAGGAGAACTTTGGCCTGGATCGGATAGAAGTTAGAGACAACGGTTGTGGGATCAAAGCTGTAGACACTCCTGTGATGGCCGTCAGACATTACACCTCTAAGATCTGCAGCCACGAAGACCTGGATCACCTTGAAACGTACGGCTTCAGGGGCGAGGCGCTGGGATCCATCTGCGCTGTGGCTGAGGTGACAAATAAGAAAGAGCTGAAACTGCTAAATGATGGTCTCATGTTAAACATGGAGACCCTTTAATCAGACACAATATGAAGAATCAGATGTTGAGTGAGACTCACTAACGGCTCCGATTTATCAACTCAGTGCTTTTGTTGTTTTCTCTCAGGTGTCTGTGACAACAAAGACCAAAGAGGATGAAATCAGCACACAATACATGCTCGACTTCACTGGACGAATCAGTTCTCAGAAGCCGTCTCACTTGGGTCAAGGCAAGTCCATGTTAGTGCAGGAGGTGCTGCAGCAGTACAGGAAAGAAAAGATCTTCCTGCTTTACTGTCAGAATGCAGTTTCATGGCTTCTACTTGTACTCTACTTGGGCGGCTGTGGCTTAGTGGTTAGAGCGGTCGTCTTCCAATCAGGAGGTTGACGTATCGATCCCGGATTCCACCACCACATGTCCAAGTGTCCTTGGGCAAGACACTAAACCCCATGTAGCCCCATGATTTACATACGTACTTTGACTTGTATAGATGCATTTCTTAAGTCATATGACTCTCAAAGTTCTTCACACTACATCACACACACACACTCACGTTTTGGTGGTGATAAACTACCACCACCGGACCCTCCGACCACCACCAGACAGGCACCGGACCCTCCAACCACCACCAGACAGGCACCGGACCCTCCAACCACCACCAGACAGGCACCGGACCCTCCAACCACCACCAGACAGGCACCGGACCCACTGACCATCACCAAACAGCCTCAGGACCCTCTGACCTACACCAAACAGGCACCGGACCCTCTGACCTACACCAAACAGGCACCGGACCCTCTGACCACCACCAACCAGCCTCAGGACCCTCTGACCTACACCAAACAGGCACCGGACCCTCTGACCTACACCAACCAGGCACCGGACCCTCTGACCTACACCAAACACCCTCAGGACCCTCTGACCTACACCAAACAACCTCAGGACCCTCTGACCTACACCAAACAGGCACCGGACCCTCTGACCTACACCAAACAGCCTCAGGACCCTCTGACCTACACCAAACAGCCTCAGGACCCTCTGACCTACACCAAACAGCCTCAGGACCCTCTGACCTACACCAAACAGCCTCAGGACCCTCTGACCTACACCAAACAGGCACCGGACCCTCTGACCACCACCAACCAGCCTCCGGACCCTCTGACCTACACCAAACAGGCACCGGACCCTCTGACAGACACCAAACACCCTCAGGACCCTCTGACCTACACCAAACAACCTCAGGACCCTCTGACCTACACCAAACAGCCTCAGGACCCTCTGACCTACACCAAACAGGCACCGGACCCTCTGACCTACACCAAACAGCCACCGGACCCTCTGACCTACACCAAACAGCCTCAGGACCCTCTGACCTACACCAAACAGCCTCAGGACCCTCTGACCTACACCAAACACCCTCAGGACCCTCTGACCTACACCAAACAACCTCAGGACCCTCTGACCTACACCAAACAACCTCAGGACCCTCTGACCTACACCAAACAGGCACCGGACCCTCTGACCTACACCAAACAGGCACCGGACCCTCTGACCTACACCAAACACCCTCAGGACCCTCTGACCTACACCAAACAACCTCAGGACCCTCTGACCTACACCAAACAACCTCAGGACCCTCTGACCTACACCAAACAACCTCAGGACCCTCTGACCTACACCAAACAGCCTCAGGACCCTCTGACCTACACCAAACAGGCACCGGACCCTCTGACCTACACCAAACCCCCTCAGGCCCCTCTGACCTACACCAAACAGCCTCAGGACCCCCTGACCTACACCAAACAGCCACCGGACCCTCTGACCTACACCAACCAGCCTCAGGACCCTCTGACCTACACCAAACAGGCACCGGACCCTCTGACCTACACCAAACAGCCTCAGGACCCTCTGACCTACACCAAACAACCTCAGGACCCTCTGACCTACACCAAACAGCCTCAGGACCCTCTGACCTACACCAAACAACCTCAGGACCCTCTGACCTACACCAAACAGCCTCAGGACCCTCTGACCTACACCAAACAGGCACCGGACCCTCTGACCTACACCAAACACCCACCGGACCCTCTGACCTACACCCAACAGGCACCGGACCCTCTGACCTACACCAAACAGGCACCGGACCCTCTGACCTACACCAAACACCCTCAGGACCCTCTGACCTACACCAAACAGCCTCAGGACCCTCTGACCTACACCAAACAACCTCAGGACCCTCTGACCTACACCAAACAGCCTCAGGACTCTCTGACCTACACCAAACAGGCCCCGGACCCTCTGACCTACACCAAACAGCCTCAGGACCCTCTGACCTACACCAAACAGGCACCGGACCCTCTGACCTACACCAAACACCCTCAGGACCCTCTGACCTACACCAAACAGCCTCAGGACCCTCTGACCTACACCAAACAGCCTCAGGACCCTCTGACCTACACCAAACAGGCACCGGACCCTCTGACCTACACCAAACAGGCACCGGACCCTCTGACCTACACCAAACACCCTCAGGACCCTCTGACCTACACCAAACAACCTCAGGACCCTCTGACCTACACCAAACACCCACAGGACCCTCTGACCTACACCAAACAACCTCAGGACCCTCTGACCTACACCAAACAGGCACCGGACCCTCTGACCTACACCAAACAGCCTCAGGACCCTCTGACCTACACCAAACAACCTCAGGACCCTCTGACCTACACCAAACAGCCTCAGGACCCTCTGACCTACACCAAACAACCTCAGGACCCTCTGACCTACACCAAACAGGCTCCGGACCCTCTGACCTACACCAAACAGCCTCAGGACCCTCTGACCTACACCAAACAGGCACCGGACCCTCTGACCTACACCAAAGACCCTCAGGACCCTCTGACCTACACCAAACAACCTCAGGACCCTCTGACCTACACCAAACAACCTCAGGACCCTCTGACCTACACCAAACAGCCTCCGGACCCTCTGACCTACACCAAACAGGCACCGGACCCTCTGACCTACACCAAACAGCCTCAGGACCCTCTGACCTACACCAAACAACCTCAGGACCCTCTGACCTACACCAAACAGCCTCAGGACCCTCTGACCTACACCAAACAGGCACCGGACCCTCTGACCTACACCAAACACCCTCAGGACCCTCTGACCTACACCAAACAGCCTCAGGACCCTCTGACCTACACCAAACAGCCTCAGGACCCTCTGACCTACACCAAACAGGCACCGGACCCTCTGACCTACACCAAACAACCTCAGGACCCTCTGACCTACACCAAACAGGCACCGGACCCTCTGACCTACACCAAACACCCTCAGGACCCTCTGACCTACACCAAACACCCTCAGGACCCTCTGACCTACACCACACCGCCTCAGGACCCTCTGACCTACACCAAACATCCTCCGGACCCTCTGACCTACACCAAACAGCCTCAGGACCCTCTGACCTACACCAAACAACCTCAGGACCCTCTGACCTACACCAAACAGGCACCGGACCCTCTGACCTACACCAAACAGGCACCGGACCCTCTGACCTACACCAAACAGCCTCAGGACCCTCTGACCTACACCAAACAGCCTCCGGACCCTCTGACCTACACCAAACAACCTCCGGACCCTCTGACCTACACCAAACAGCCTCAGGACCCTCTGACCTACACCAAACAGCCTCAGGACCCTCTGACCTACACCAAACAGCCTCAGGACCCTCTGACCTACACCAAACAACCTCAGGACCCTCTGACCTACACCAAACAGCCTCAGGACTCTCTGACCTACACCAAACAGGCCCCGGACCCTCTGACCTACACCAAACAGCCTCAGGACCCTCTGACCTACACCAAACAGCCTCAGGACCCTCTGACCTACACCAAACAGCCACAGGACCCTCTGACCTACACCAAACAGGCACCGGACCCTCTGACCTACACCAAACAACCTCAGGACCCTCTGACCTACACCAAACAGCCTCAGGACCCTCTGACCTACACCAAACAGCCTCAGGACCCTCTGACCTACACCAAACAGGCACCGGACCCTCTGACCTACACCAAACAACCTCAGGACCCTCTGACCTACACCAAACAGCCTCAGGACCCTCTGACCTACACCAAAGTCCCTCAGGACCCTCTGACCTACACCAAACACCCTCAGGACCCTCTGACCTACACCAAACAGCCTCAGGACCCTCTGACCTACACCAAACAACCTCAGGACCCTCTGACCTACACCAAACAGGCACCGGACCCTCTGACCTACACCAAACACCCTCAGGACCCTCTGACCTACACCAAACAACCTCAGGACCCTCTGACCTACACCAAACAACCTCAGGACCCTCTGACCTACACCAAACAGGCACCGGACCCTCTGACCTACACCAAACACCCTCAGGACCCTCTGACCTACACCAAACAACCTCAGGACCCTCTGACCTACACCAAACAACCTCAGGACCCTCTGACCTACACCAAACAGGCACCGGACCCTCTGACCTACACCAAACAGCCTCAGGACCCTCTGACCTACACCAAACAACCTCAGGACCCTCTGACCTACACCAAACACCCTCAGGACCCTCTGACCTACACCAAACAGGCTCAGGACCCTCTGACCTACACCAAACAGGCACCGGACCCTCTGACCTACACCAAACAACCTCAGGACCCTCTGACCTACACCAAACAGCCACCGGACCCTCTGACCTACACCAAACAGCCTCAGGACCCTCTGACCTACACCAAACACAGCCTCGGACCCTCTGACCTACACCAAACAGCCTCAGGACCCTCTGACCTACACCAAACAGGCACCGGACCCTCTGACCTACACCAAACAGGCACCGGACCCTCTGACCTACACCAAACAGGCACCGGACCCTCTGACCTACACCAAACAGCCTCAGGACCCTCTGACCTACACCAAACAGCCTCAGGACCCTCTGACCTACACCAAACAGCCTCAGGACCCTCTGACCTACACCAAACAACCTCAGGACCCTCTGACCTACACCAAACAGCCTCAGGACCCTCTGACCTACACCAAACAACCTCAGGACCCTCTGACCTACACCAAACAACCTCAGGACCCTCTGACCTACACCAAACAACCTCAGGACCCTCTGACCTACACCAAACACCCTCAGGACCCTCTGACCTACACCAAACAGCCTCAGGACCCTCTGACCTACACCAAACAGGCACCGGACCCTCTGACCTACACCAAACAGGCACCGGACCCTCTGACCTACACCAAACACCCTCAGGACCCTCTGACCTACACCAAACAGCCTCAGGACCCTCTGACCTACACCAAACAACCTCAGGACCCTCTGACCTACACCAAACACCCTCAGGACCCTCTGACCTACACCAAACAACCTCAGGACCCTCTGACCTACACCAAACAGGCACCGGACCCTCTGACCTACACCAAACAGGCACCGGACCCTCTGACCTACACCAAACACCCTCAGGACCCTCTGACCTACACCAAACAGCCTCAGGACCCTCTGACCTACACCAAACAGCCTCAGGACCCTCTGACCTACACCAAACAACCTCAGGACCCTCTGACCTACACCAAACAGGCACCGGACCCTCTGACCTACACCAAACAACCTCAGGACCCTCTGACCTACACCAAACAGCCTCAGGACCCTCTGACCTACACCAAACAGCCTCAGGACCCTCTGACCTACACCAAACAGGCACCGGACCCTCTGACCTACACCAAACAGCCTCAGGACCCTCTGACCTACACCAAACAGGCACCGGACCCTCTGACCTACACCAAACACCCTCAGGACCCTCTGACCTACACCAAACAACCTCAGGACCCTCTGACCTACACCAAACAGCCTCAGGACCCTCTAACCTACACCAAACAGCCTCAGAACCCTCTGACCTACACCAAACAGGCCCCGGACCCTCTGACCTACACCAAACAGCCTCAGGACCCTCTGACCTACACCAAACAGGCACCGGACCCTCTGACCTACACCAAACAGCCTCAGGACCCTCTGACCTACACCAAACAGCCTCAGGACCCTCTGACCTACACCAAACAGCCTCAGGACCCTCTGACCTACACCAAACAACCTCCGGACCCTCTGACCTACACCAAACAGCCTCAGGACCCTCTGACCTACACCAAACACCCTCAGGACCCTCTGACCTACACCAAACAGGCACCGGACCCTCTGACCTACACCAAACAGGCACCGGACCCTCTGACCTACACCAAACAGCCTCAGGACCCTCTGACCTACACCAAACAGCCTCAGGACCCTCTGACCACACCAGACAGCCTCAGGACCCTCTGACCTACACCAACCAACCTCAGGACCCTCTGACCTACACCAAACAGGCCCCGGACCCTCTGACCTACACCAAACAGGCACCGGACCCTCTGACCTACACCAAACAACCTCAGGACCCTCTGACCTACACCAAACAACCTCAGGACCCTCTGACCTACACCAAACAGGCACCGGACCCTCTGACATCCACCAAACAGCCACCGGACCCTCTGACCTACACCAACAGCCTCAGGACCCTCTGACCTACACCAAACAGCCTCAGGACCCTCTGACCTACACCAAACAGCCTCAGGACCCTCTGACCTACACCAAACAGCCTCAGGACCCTCTGACCTACACCAAACAGGCACCGGACCCTCTGACCTACACCAACCAGCCTCAGGACCCTCTGACCTACACCAAACAGGCACCGGACCCTCTGACCACCACCAACCAGCCTCAGGACCCTCTGACCTACACCAAACAGGCACCGGACCCTCTGACCACCACCAACCAGCCACCCTGTGATGGACAGGTGACCTGTCCAGGTTTGACCCCGCCTCTTACCCACTGACCCTGCGCAGGCAGCAGTGGGTCTGACTGTAAATGTTCTAATACTAAAAGTTGGTGTTACATCATACAGTACTTGTAAAGTTTTGGTTAGTTGGTATTTTTGCCACACTTATAAGTTTTTTCCCACCTGCCCGGCGGCTGCAGGTAGAAGAAACCTGTTCCTGTATTTTTACCAGGTTAATGTTCTTATTGCGCGTCATCACTAAATAAATTTAAAGATAGATTGTGCTTTATGTGAAACCTGAAGTTTAGAACCTTTTCAGAGTTACGCTGAACTAAATCCTGTTTCCTTTGTTTCTTCTACTCTGAAGGAACGACAGTGAATGTCACAAAGCTGTTTAAGAATCTTCCAGTGAGGCGACAGTACTACTCCTCCACTAAGAAGTGCAAGGAGGAAGTGAAGAAAGTGCAGGACCTGCTGATGGCATATGGCATCATCAAGCCTGAGCTCAGACTCCTGTTGGTCCATAATAAGGTCAGAACCTGCATGTTCCAACATGCTGCAGGTCCAGTCTGTGGTCTCATTCATCTCATGGACGTTCTCCACCCCTAAACTGGACTCTTATTTATAGAGTTAATATTCTTTAATGTTTTATTCCAAATCAGTGTGACTCAAACAAAATGTGATGCTGTTTAACAGATTACGTTGTCCACACACTTTGACCGTAAGACATCATTCCAACGTTCATCTGATCCAATCCCCTTTACAAGCACTTTAAAACAACCAGCACTGGACCAAAGTGCTGGACATAAAAACCAATACAAAAGATAAACAGCCCGAACTAAAAAATGATATAAAACCATCCCCGTTTCATGCTTTATTTCCTGTAACCACTAGATGTCCTCAGGACATCTCAGACAGCAGGACTGAAGATGCTTCAGAAATGTTGTCAGTATGTAGTAGACCGTGTAATAAGTACAGCGGTAACAGGCATGTCAATGTTACGTGTTTATGACCCACTTTGAAAAAAATAACAAGCATCTTAAATTTGTTTGGAAAGTTTCCAAAAACAAACAAACATTCTGAGTTCTGGTGTTCTGCAAAGAACTAAGAATCAAACTGTCTTGAGAGCCACCTCAGCCCCTTCTGAAACTTCTCTTAATAATAATAATAAATTACTTTGGATTAAATGAGATCTAAATGCTCAGGCGGAGTTTAACATTTATTTTTCATGGAATCTAATGCATCGTCTTTATTTTCAGAAACTTTATCTCAGTTTAAATATTTGATATAAATTTAAGTGCCCTATTTAATATATTATTCAAGGCAAATGGACGTGTTGCAGAATAATAAAGTATAACTGTAGCTCAGGGAAGACGATCCAGATCAGCAGATATCTGCTCTTAATGATTGACCTCTCATTGTCTCTAACACATCACTGACCTTTGATAGAAATGACTGTAGCTGTATTTGTTGTGGGCACATGGTGGTAACTTTTACCTCCAGCTCTGCTGCTTGTCTTGTGTCATGTTTCTTTCCAGGAACCGTTTACTTCTAAAGGTACTTTTAATATCAGACAAGTCCTGCAACACATTGTTTCTTACTGAATAAAAGCTTGTGATTTTTACCTGTGCTGATATGAAATCTCATCTGCTTTGTAAGAACATAATCCATAAAGTGTCAGATATTCCAGTGATGTGCACAGAACCTACAGAGATGTTTTACTGTTCCAGGTGGTGGTCTGGCAGAAGGCCTCTGTGACTGATAATAAGAGTGCCCTCCTCGCTGCGCTGGGACCGAGTTCTGTCGCTAACTTGATCCCATGTAACCGACATCAGGAGCAACCAGAGGTAACTTCAAAGGATGTTTGGGTTTTTGAATGAGGAGAATTTCTGATCCGTCATGGATTTGAAGAGAATCAGAGCGCAGAATCAGCGCAGGGCAGCTAAACGATGCAGAGATAGACAGGAACAATCAATTGTCCCATTTCGTCATTTAGAACAACCCAAACCAACATGTTTCAGCTGATTCAGCAAACGGCAACATGTACCTGTTCGTCAGACCTAAAAATTCTCTCCGTCAAATTAATCGTGTCTGAGAATCTTTAAGAAACACAAAGTAATCCACCAAAGACCCAAACCTGGACCTGAGACCTGATCACTAGATGCAAGACACGTCTTCAGCTAATGACCTGCAGTAGGTCAAGTCTTCATGA
>SSNP01000087.1:524581-546757 GCA_006937955.1 Pachypanchax playfairii
AAAAGATAAACAGCCCGAACTAAAAAATGATATAAAACCATCCCCGTTTCATGCTTTATTTCCTGTAACCACTAGATGTCCTCAGGACATCTCAGACAGCAGGACTGAAGATGCTTCAGAAATGTTGTCAGTATGTAGTAGACCGTGTAATAAGTACAGCGGTAACAGGCATGTCAATGTTACGTGTTTATGACCCACTTTGAAAAAAATAACAAGCATCTTAAATTTGTTTGGAAAGTTTCCAAAAACAAACAAACATTCTGAGTTCTGGTGTTCTGCAAAGAACTAAGAATCAAACTGTCTTGAGAGCCACCTCAGCCCCTTCTGAAACTTCTCTTAATAATAATAATAAATTACTTTGGATTAAATGAGATCTAAATGCTCAGGCGGAGTTTAACATTTATTTTTCATGGAATCTAATGCATCGTCTTTATTTTCAGAAACTTTATCTCAGTTTAAATATTTGATATAAATTTAAGTGCCCTATTTAATATATTATTCAAGGCAAATGGACGTGTTGCAGAATAATAAAGTATAACTGTAGCTCAGGGAAGACGATCCAGATCAGCAGATATCTGCTCTTAATGATTGACCTCTCATTGTCTCTAACACATCACTGACCTTTGATAGAAATGACTGTAGCTGTATTTGTTGTGGGCACATGGTGGTAACTTTTACCTCCAGCTCTGCTGCTTGTCTTGTGTCATGTTTCTTTCCAGGAACCGTTTACTTCTAAAGGTACTTTTAATATCAGACAAGTCCTGCAACACATTGTTTCTTACTGAATAAAAGCTTGTGATTTTTACCTGTGCTGATATGAAATCTCATCTGCTTTGTAAGAACATAATCCATAAAGTGTCAGATATTCCAGTGATGTGCACAGAACCTACAGAGATGTTTTACTGTTCCAGGTGGTGGTCTGGCAGAAGGCCTCTGTGACTGATAATAAGAGTGCCCTCCTCGCTGCGCTGGGACCGAGTTCTGTCGCTAACTTGATCCCATGTAACCGACATCAGGAGCAACCAGAGGTAACTTCAAAGGATGTTTGGGTTTTTGAATGAGGAGAATTTCTGATCCGTCATGGATTTGAAGAGAATCAGAGCGCAGAATCAGCGCAGGGCAGCTAAACGATGCAGAGATAGACAGGAACAATCAATTGTCCCATTTCGTCATTTAGAACAACCCAAACCAACATGTTTCAGCTGATTCAGCAAACGGCAACATGTACCTGTTCGTCAGACCTAAAAATTCTCTCCGTCAAATTAATCGTGTCTGAGAATCTTTAAGAAACACAAAGTAATCCACCAAAGACCCAAACCTGGACCTGAGACCTGATCACTAGATGCAAGACACGTCTTCAGCTAATGACCTGCAGTAGGTCAAGTCTTCATGACCTGCAGTAGGACAAGTCTTCATGACCTGCAGTAGGACAAGTCTTCATGACCTGCAGTAGGACAAGTCTTCAGCTGATGACCTGCAGTAGGACAAGTCTTCAGCTGATGACCTGCAGTAGGTCAAGTCTTCAGCTGATGACCTACAGTAGGACAAGTCTTCATAACCTGCAGTAGGACAAGTCTTCAGCTGATGACCTGCAGTAGGACAAGTCTTCAGCTGATGACCTGCAGTAGATCAAGTCTTCAGCTGATGACCTACAGTAGGACAAGTCTTCATGACCTGCAGTAGGACAAGTCTTCAGCTGATGACCTGCAGTAGGACAAGTCTTCATGACCTGCAGTAGGACAAGTCTTCAGCTGATGACCTGCAGTAGGACAAGTCTTCAGCTGATGACCTACAGTAGGACAAGTCTTCAGCTGATGACCTGCAGTAGGACAAGTCTTCAGCTGATGACCTACAGTAGGACAAGTCTTCATAACCTGCAGTAGGACAAGTCTTCAGCTGATGACCTGCAGTAGGACAAGTCTTCAGCTGATGACCTACAGTAGGACAAGTCTTCATAACCTGCAGTAGGACAAGTCTTCAGCTGATGACCTGCAGTAGGACAAGTCTTCAGCTGATGACCTGCAGTAGGACAAGTCTTCAGCTGATGACCTGCAGTAGGACAAGTCTTCAGCTGATGACCTGCAGTAGGACAAGTCTTCAGCTGATGACCTACAGTAGGACAAGTCTTCATGACCTGCAGTAGGACAAGTCTTCAGCTGATGACCTGCAGTAGGACAAGTCTTCAGCTGATGACCTGCAGTAGTACAAGTCTTCAGCTGATGACCTGCAGTAGTCAAGTCTTCAGCTGATGACCTACAGTAGGACAAGTCTTCATAACCTGCAGTAGGACAAGTCTTCAGCTGATGACCTACAGTAGGACAAGTCTTCATAACCTGCAGTAGGACAAGTCTTCAGCTGATGACCTGCAGTAGGACAAGTCTTCAGCTGATGACCTGCAGTAGGACAAGTCTTCAGCTGATGACCTACAGTAGGACAAGTCTTCATGACCTGCAGTAGGACAAGTCTTCAGCTGATGACCTGCAGTAGGACAAGTCTTCATGACCTGCAGTAGGACAAGTCTTCAGCTGATGACCTGCAGTAGGACAAGTCTTCATGACCTGCAGTAGGACAAGTCTTCAGCTGATGACCTGCAGTAGGACAAGTCTTCATGACCTGCTGTAGGACAAGTCTTCACCTGATGACCTGCAGTAGGACAAGTCTTCACCTGATGACCTGCAGTAGGACAAGTCTTCAGCTGATGACCTACAGTAGGACAAGTCTTCAGCTGATGACCTGCAGTAGGACAAGTCTTCAGCTGATGACCTACAGTAGGACAAGTCTTCATAACCTGCAGTAGGACAAGTCTTCAGCTGATGACCTGCAGTAGGACAAGTCTTCAGCTGATGACCTACAGTAGGACAAGTCTTCATAACCTGCAGTAGGACAAATCTTCAGCTGATGACCTGCAGTAGGACAAGTCTTCAGCTGATGACCTGCAGTAGGACAAGTCTTCAGCTGATGACCTGCAGTAGGACAAGTCTTCATGACCTGCTGTAGGACAAGTCTTCACCTGATGACCTGCAGTAGGACAAGTCTTCACCTGATGACCTGCAGTAGGACAAGTCTTCAGCTGATGACCTGCAGTAGGACAAGTCTTCAGCTGATGACCTACAGTAGGACAAGTCTTCAGCTGATGACCTGCAGTAGGACAAGTCTTCAGCTGATGACCTGCAGTAGGACAAGTCTTCATGACCTGCTGTAGGACAAGTCTTCAGCTGACTTGACGTGGAGCCAATCAGCTCATCATGAACGCCTGGTCTCACTGCCAGCCAGTGTGGTCAGCTGGTGGCAGGCCAACTATTTTTGTGCCCTTGTGACTTCTTTTCTGATGAAGAGGCATTTTTGTTAGCTAAGCTTTACTGTGCTGATGGTAATTGAATTAGCGTAGAACTGTGACTTTTTGCCTGGTCACAGTAGGTGTCGTGTGGCTCCTACCTGCTGTCAGCCTCCCAAATAATCTCATCAGACAGATATAGAGCAGCCTGTTTCTCACTCATTTTCCTTTTGTTGTTGTTATTTTGCTTCTCAGTGCCAGTTATGAGAACAACCTTTGACCTTTTACCCCCTGTGGTATTGAAAGAGAAATTTTCTCCTTCATCTCTTCAAGAACAAAGCCCTCTGATCAAGGGAATCGAGAGTTCTCGCTTTGCAGAAACTAAATGTGACACTCATTTTTGGCAGCATGACTACACACAGCTGAGGACATCTGAGGTCAAAAGTCCTGTTGGTTCTCTCATAAAATGACCCTAATGAGCAGAGAAGGAGTGAAGCATATGTGCCTTGACCTGAAACCATTTATTCACATCACTGGTGTGCGTTGCAGCTATTAATGAGCCCCAAAGCTCACTGCAAACATTAATAGTTCTCCATTATTTCTAACAAACTTATATTTGGAAAGTGGTTGAGTTTTCTGCCAAGTCATCAGTTTCATTCTGTTTTTCAGCTTCACAATTAAACAGCTGGACATGTTGTTATTTCATGATAGAATGAAACTATGTATTTCTACTTACACCTTTCAGTTTCTCTGGGGTTTGAACTGCTTTGGCAGCTGAAAGTGCTTCAGCAGTTTCCATGCTACCAGTGTGGTGTTTTACTGTTTTTTTAAATCAGTTGCATGTCATCAGCACAGCAATAGTTGTCGCTTTGGCCTCGGCAACACACCAGGTCCTTTGATCCAGATAAGGAAACATAATATTATCAAAAAATATGCTTAACATTAACAAGGATCACCGTGAATGAGAATTTAGATTGTCTGTCAGTTTGAATTATGAAATAGACAAAAATATTACAGACCCAGATCTGGGACTCTTAAGTCCTAGAAGCCACGTCAGTTAGTCCAATGGAGTAAAAAGCCCTGATCTCTTGTTGTTTTCCTCTATAATCTAGGCTTCAACCCGTTACAAAAGGGTAAGGCTCTTCCTGTGGGGGATCAATAGATATAAATGTGTCACCTCATGAGTGCTAAATGGATAAGGCATATGTTTTGACTGGGTGTCTGCAAAACTGTCTGTGAGCTGCAGCTTCTATAAACAACTTCTAGTTTGGCAACAAGTCCAGGTCACCGTCAAAACCCAGCTGTTGTTTTGTCTTGACATGAAACCTTTTGGGTCCACATCTAACAGGGTGAAAGCCTTCATCTCGGTATAGTTCCTTCCAGCACTCAGACTCTCCTGTAACCTATTCAAGTGGTTCAGGATCAACAGTTATCAGACCTGCAGAAAGTCTCCAACAGTCTAAAAACTAAAAGTCTTTAACCATCTTCAGCCCTCCCGAAGGTCTCTAACAGTTTTCGGCCCTCCCGAAGGTCTCTAACAGTTTTCAGCCCTCCCGAAGGTCTCTGACAGTTTTCGGCCCTCCCGAAGGTCTCTGACAGTTTTCGGCCCTCCCGAAGGTCTCTGACAGTTTTCGGACCTCCCGAAGGTCTCTGACAGTTTTCGGCCCTCCCGAAGGTCTCTGACAGTTTTCGGCCCTCCCGAAGGTCTCTGACAGTTTTCGGCCCTCCTGAAGGTCTCTGACAGTTTTCGGCCCTCCCGAAGGTCTCTAACAGTTTTCAGCCCTCCCAAATGTCTCTGACAGTTTTTGGACCTCCCGAAGGTCTATAACAGTTTTCAGCCCTCCCGAAGGTCTCTAAAAGTTTTCAGACCTCCCGAAGGTCTCTGACGGTTTTCAGACCTCCCGAAGGTCTCTAACAGTTTTCAGACCTCCCGAAGGTCTCTGACGGTTTTCAGACCTCCCGAAGGTCTCTGACAGTTTTCGGCCCTCCCGAAGGTCTCTGACAGTTTTCAGACCTCCCGAAGGTCTCTGACAGTTGTCGGCCCGCCCGAAGGTCTCTGACAGTTTTCGGCCCTCCCGAAGGCCTCTGACAGTTTTCCGACCTCCCTAAGGTCTCTGACAGTTTTCGGCCCTCCCGAAGGTCTCTGACAGTTTTCGGCCCTCCCGAAGGTCTCTAACAGTTTTCAGCCCTCCCGAAGGTCTCTAAGAGTTTTTTCGTTTTCAGTTATTGTTCCTGGAAACGTTCAGATGAATGTTTTCAAGGTCAAGGTCAATTTTATTTATAGCAGGCATAAGCTGCCCCAAAGCGCTGTACAAGGCACAACACACCAAGGGCAGCACAATCAACAATAAAAACATGGAATAAAATAAATACAGAACAGTCACAGTTCACAATAAAAACTGTTAAAAACTATTAAGATGCTCAAGTCAACCTGCATTAAAAGCCAGATCAAAAAGGTGCGTCTAAAGAAGGGATTTAAAATGCTCTAAACTCTGTGTGGTCCTAATGTTAAAAGGTAAATTGTTCCACAATTTAGGACCAACCACAGAGAAAGCTCTGTCACCAAGAGTCTTTAAGCGGGTCTTTGGAACTTTTAAGAGAGCTTGAGCGCTGGACCTCAGGGATCTGGCAGGGGCATAAACGGTCAGCAGCTCGGAAATGTAACACGGGGCCATGAAGGGATTTAAAAACAAAAAGTGAAACTTTAAAATGAATCCTGTAGGAGACAGGCAGCCAATGAAGAGAGGCCAGAGCTGGGCTTATGTGATCCCGCTTACTGGTGCCAGTCAGCAAATCAAATCAATCAATCAATCAATCAATCAAAAATACTGTATTAATCCCAGAAGGGAAATTAAGTGTTGTTGTAGCTCAGTTCATCTTCAGGGAGTCATTGTGGAGGGTTCTAGCTGTGGACGGGAAGGATCTCTTGTAGAGGGTTCTAGCTGTGGACGGGAAGGATCTCCCGTAGAGGGTTCTAGGTGTAGACAGGAAGGATCTCCCGTAGAGGGTTCTAGGTGTGGACAGGAAGGATCTCCCGTAGAGGGTTCTAGCTGTGGACAGGAAGGATCTCCCGTTGCGGGTTCTAGCTGTGGACAGGAAGGATCTCCTGTA
The DNA here is from genome assembly GCA_006937955.1 of Pachypanchax playfairii. Lineage (NCBI taxonomy): Eukaryota > Metazoa > Chordata > Actinopteri > Cyprinodontiformes > Aplocheilidae > Pachypanchax > Pachypanchax playfairii. The sequence goes on from SSNP01000087.1 coordinate 530,967, forward strand.
GAGGGTTCTAGGTGTGGACAGGAAGGATCTCCTGTAGAGGGTTCTATCTGTAGACAGGAAGGATCTCCTGCAGAGGGTTCTATCTGTAGACAGGAAGGATCTCCTGCAGAGGGTTCTAGCTGTGGACGGGAAGGATCTCCTGTAGAGGGTTCTAGCTGTGGACGGGAAGGATCTCCTGTAGAGGGTTCTAGCTGTGGACGGGAAGGATCTCCTGTAGAGGGTTCTAGGTGTGGACATGAAGGATCTCTTGTAGCGGGTTCTAGCTGTGGACATGAAGGATCTCTTGTAGCGGGTTCTAGCTGTGGACAGGAAGGATCTCCTGTAGAGGGTTCTAGGTGTGGACAGGAAGGATCTCCTGTAGAGGGTTCTAGGTGTGGACAGGAAGGATCTCCTGTTGCGGGTTCTAGGTGTGGACAGGAAGGATCTCTTGTAGAGGGTTCTAGCTGTGGACAGGAAGGATCTCCTGTAGAGGGTTCTAGCTGTGGACGGGAAGGATCTCCTGTAGAGGGTTCTAGCTGTAGACAGGAAGGATCTCCTGTAGAGGGTTCTAGCTGTGGACGGGAAGGATCTCCTGTAGAGGGTTCTAGCTGTAGACAGGAAGGATCTCCTGTAGAGGGTTCTAACTGTAGACAGGAAGGATCTCCTGTAGAGGGTTCTAGGTGTGGACAGGAAGGATCTCCTGTAGAGGGTTCTAGGTGTGGACAGGAAGGATCTCCTGTAGAGGGTTCTAGGTGTGGACAGGAAGGATCTCCTGTAGCGGTCTGTGCTGCAGCGGATTATGAAGAATCTTCTGACTGAAGACACTCTGTAGTTGAGTTACTGTGTTCTGAAGAGGATGATGAGGGTTCTCCATCATGTTCTTCATCCTCCTTTGGACAATCAACTCAAGAGACTCCAGTTCAGTCTCCAGGACAGAATCAGTCCTCCTTATCAATCTGTTCAGCCTCTTCATGTCACTTGCTCTGATGCTCCGCCCCCAACAGGTGACTGCAGATGTGATCAGCTGACAAACTCCTCTTCTTTTGCTGTTCCTCTTCAAATCTCTGTCTGCTCATATTGTTTGAAAGCCAGAGACACGCTGGAGTCCAGGATATGTTCCTTTAGTTCTTGTCGCTGTGTGTTGGTTGAATAGGGTGATGAGCATGTTATGATTGTGAATACTTTGTAATCATTATTTTTTGTGGGATGGGAGTTATGATGTGATGTTTCCATACAGTATTTGTTCAGTGTGACCTTGATTTTCTTTGATGGAAGCGTTTGTCTTTTTTCTTGACCCAGATCACTTTAAAGGGTTTTTTCCCCAAACCTGGTGCTGATTATTCATCTACAAGTTTATCTACACCTGATAAAACATTTATATTCATCAACAATCGCCCAGTCCATCAGAAGGATATAATAAAGGTGAAGTTAGTTTGAATAAATTCATCCAACAGCATTTATCCATGTTATTTCTTTATGTTTCCAACTTCTTATTTTATCTGCCTGCTCCATCATCTGTTCAATCACCAGTTGTTGCGTCAGCACTATACCGCTCAGTATCCAGATGATGCAGCCCGGCATCGATTTCCCATCGCTGTGATTAACATCACAGTTTCAGCTTCTTCAGTGGATGTAAATCTGACACCAGACAAAACGCAGGTTCTTCTTCATAATCAGGTACCTGAAGAATCACCACTCAATGCTGAATGTGCAAGCTCATTTTCTAACCTTCTGTTTTCTGTGTGATGTTTAGGAAGTTGTTTTGAATGCGGTGGAGGCTCTGCTGGTTTCTCTTTATGGACTTCAGCCCAGTTCTGATGTCCCAGCTAAGCAGCAGGTATCGTGCCATCTGCAGATTGAAACTTTGCAGCTGGAAAATGAAGAAAGGAGCGATGTGAGTCTCCCAGACCGAGAAGATGATGTTCTAACAGAACAACGGGAACATGGTGACACAGCTGATGTGTCGCTGGAGTGTCAGGCCTCCAACTGTAGCTCCTCATCCTCTGTTGCAGATGACTGGATCATCAACCGAGTTCCAGATGAGATTCAGTCCAACTTTTCACTTTGTGATGACATGATAACTGAAAAGACTGCAGTGAGTACATTTCAAGAGAAACTTGGAGATGCTGGAGTCTCAGCTGCAGAAACAACAACAAAGCAAATATCAGCTGAGGATTGGAGTCGGGGGACAGCGCTCACTGATCGTGTCTCAGGAGAACCCCTGCAGCCTGTCGCAATCCTCCAGCCTTCAGAACCAAGTTATCCTAATTCACATGAGACCACGAGTCAGAGGACACAAAGTAAAAAGATGCTCAATGCTATAACGGAGAAACCAGCTGCTCTGACGGCCTACGACATGATCAACAACTGCACCATGAGGGCGCCACTGTCACCCGCTGACTTGTTTGAGAAGCAGGTCAGAGCAGAGGTCTTGAGGGAGACACCTGCCGCCAGCCTGCAGGACATCAGCACTGCTGTTCTTGAGAGGTGGGAATCTCTGGGTGAGGAGGACAGAAAGAAGTAAGTTTCCAGACATTTACAGCTTCAAAAAACAGACCTGTAAATGGCCCACAAAAACCTGTACCAACCTGTAAATTTTTATTTTAATTAATAGATCCCCCTTAATGAAATGACTCATAACAACCTGGAAACGACCTGTAACATTCTGTAAATGACCCAAACCAATCTGGAAACAATGTGAATAATGTGAACTCATCTGGGATTGTTCTGAAAAATTTAAAACATGCTACAGTGTACAGTAACCCTTTGCTTTTCACTTTGTATTGTTGTCCCTTGTTCTTTTCACTTTTATGCTGATGACGTTTAAGTGTATGTATCTTTTAAACGTGAGCACTCTTCCCCTTTAAAAGTTCTTTTACAGTGCCTTGAGGAAGTGAGAGCCTGGATGTCCAGCAATTTTCTTCATTTTAATGATAACAAGACTGAGATTATAGTTTTTAGTCACGCCTGGATTATTGTAATTCTCTATACTTTGGTGTTGCTCAGTCTGGCCTTTCTCATCTGCAACTAGTACAGAATGCAGCTGCACGTCTTTTAACTGGTGTAAGAAAGAGAGAGCACATAACTCCTGTTTTAGTATTGCTGCACTGGCTGCCTGTTCATTTTAGAATTCAATTTAAACTGATTTTATTTGTTTAAATGCTTGAAAGGCCTTGCACCTCTTTACCTTTCAGAGCTTTTACATGTACACTCCCCCACACGGTCCCTCAGGTCAGCAGACCAGCTGCTCCTGGATGTTTTGTGGGTCAACTGCAAACTCGGGGGGGACAGAGCTTTTTGTGTGGCTGCTCCCAAATTGTGGAATTTGTTGACTATGCACATTAGGAAGGCTTCTTCACTGTCCATTTTTAAATCTCTTCTTAAAACCCACTTATTTAACTTAGCTTTTAACGTAGCATGAGAGATTTTAGGATTATACTGTTTTATTGTTTTAACAGCTTTTGTTTGATTTTTAATCATATTAGTATATTTTAATGTACACTCACCGGCCACTTTATTAGGTACACCTGTCCAACTGCTCGTTAACACTTAATTTCTAATCAGCCAATCACATGGCGGCAACTCAGTGCATTTAGGCATGTACACATGGTCAAGACAATCTCCTGCAGTTCAAACCGAGCATCAGTATGGGGAAGAAAGGTGATTTGAGTGACTTTGAACGTGGCATGGTTGTTGGTGCCAGAATGGCTGGTCTGAGTATTTCAGAAACTGCTGATCTACTGGGATTTTCACGCACAACCATCTCTAGGGTTTACAGAGAATGGTCCCAAAAAGAAAAAATATCCAGTGAGCGGCAGTTCTGTGGGCGGAAATGCCTTGTTGATGCCAGAGGTCAGAGGAGAATGGCCAGACTGGTTGGAGCTGATAGAAAGGCAACAGTGACTCAAATAACCACTCGTTACAACCAAGGTAGGCAGAAGAGCATCTCTGAACGCACAGTACGTCCAACTTTGAGGCAGATGGGCTACAGCAACAGAAGACCACGCCGGGTGCCACTCCTTTCAGCTAAGAACAGGAAACTGAGGCTACAATTTGCACAAGCTCATCGAAATTGGACAATAGAAGATTGGAAAAACGTTGCCTGGTCTGATGAGTCTCGATTTCTGCTGCGACATTCGGATGGTAGGGTCAGAATTTGGCGTCAACAACATGAAAGCATGGATCCATCCTGCCTTGTATCAACGGTTCAGGCTGGTGGGGGTGGTGTAATGGTGTGGGGAATATTTTCTTGGCACTCTTTGGGCCCCTTGGTACCAATGAGCATCGTTACAACGCCACAGCCTACCTGAGTATTGTTGCTGACCATGTCCATCCCTTTATGACCACAATGTACCCAACTTCTGATGGCTACTTTCAGCAGGATAATGCGCCATGTCATAAAGCTGGAATCATCTCGGACTGGTTTCTTGAACATGACAATGAGTTCACTGTACTCAAATGGCCTCCACAGTCACCAGATCTCAATCCAATAGAGCATCTTTGGGATGTGGTGGAACGGGAGATTCGCATCATGGATGTGCAGCCGACAAATCTGCGCCAACTGTGTGATGCCATCATGTCAATATGGACCAAACTCTCTGAGGAATGCTTCCAGCACCTTGTTGAATCTATGCCACGAAGAATTGAGGCAGTTCTGAAGGCAAAAGGGGGTCCAACCCGTTACTAGCATGGTGTACCTAATAAAGTGGCCGGTGAGTGTATTAGTATAGTTTTATTGGCATTTTACTGCTAATTTAAGTATTTTATATTGCTGTTTAATGTACAGCACTTTGGTCAGTCTCGACTGTTTTTAAGTGCTTTATAAGTAAAGTTGGCTTGGCTTGGCAGTCTGTAAACAATGATGGTGTTTATTGTAATAGAAAATATTTGCTATATTTTTTTTGTAAACATCACAAGTCCGAAAATGACGAGCTGGACCAAAAACTGCGCCACCTTTGACACAATTGATAGTTTTTAATCACGTGACCTTTAGCTTCCTTCCAGCTCGGCGGCAGTTCAGGTAAAACTAGTGGAAAATCACTTGATAGCGTCGTCAGCACATAGTCTTTAGAATGACAGGTTTTCTCCTCCAACATGCCCACAAGCTGCAACATCAACAGGAAGTGACCTCACAGGAAACCTATCAATACTCGTTCCCGGTAGATCCGGTAGACACGCTGGAGGGATTTTATCCATGTAATAAACTCCACCACCTTCTCAGTTACATAAATTCTATACTAGTTTGTAATAACTCTAAATAACCAGATCGGGTCACAGCTGCTCACAGGTTCTGAATCTCCCTTCCTCATTCACCATCTGTCTCGTTCTAAGTGTCTGGCTCCTTCTCCACTCCACACGGCTTTATTACACAGTAAATAAAGGAGATCTCATCCAGAGAAGTGCACCACTGCCCCCTCCTGGATCATATGACTAAATACAGCCTGTAATGAGTTCATATTCAGCGAGCAGATGCCCCAGAATGCTTTGCAGGATTTAAGCCAATAAAAGCTGTAGCGACATCAAGACGTCTCTGACACTGAGCGTTCAGATTCAGTTTGATGTCTATAGATGTCTATGTCACTGTAAAAGTTAAACTGATGTAATTTTTTTACTGGTAAATAACTTCCAAAATATCTGAATTGGTGAAATGAAAAAAATCGTGATTTTGAAAAAAGAAAATCGTGATATCATTTTTTTCCCATATCGCACACCCCTAGCATAGGCCTCCTTCAAGCATTTTCATTGGTTAAAAACAGACATGATCTCATGACTGAACAGATGTGAACGTCTCCATATGTTCCCGCTGTAAGTTCTAAGGATCCTGATGCCTGAGAACGAGCAGCACTCCCTGACTGCAGAGCCTCATATCTCGGTCTTCATCTGGTTGGAAAATACATCTCAGCAGACTTTAAATAAGTTATGGAAAGATACACCAGTTAGAATCTGGCCTTGGTCGGCTGCAGTCAGAAATATGAAGCCAGATGTTTTAAGCACTTTTCTGTGAATTAGACTCTTTGTAAAACTAAGATTTGCTTCAAAAAGTGACCATGTGTTAAATTAATATTCTAAACTAAAAAGGCCCTTATAGACCTCAGACCTCCAACAAGCACCTCAGTCCCCCATATTGTGATTTACACCAACAATAACAGTCTCATCTTTGTTGTATCGACATGATCAGATTCTCTGTCCATGAAACACCTTCTACATTGATCTCATTATTAGTTCAGTAGTTTTTGGTGGTTTTCTTCTGGATGGAGCTCCAGAGCTTCTGAAGGAACATCAAATCCATTAACACACGTAACATTCCAGAGTCTTGACTATCTGTTGGTTTTTTGTTGCAGGTTTATAACATTGTTTGTTCTTAAAGTGATAAAACATCTGAAGGTTCAATATTTTTATCTTTTCTGGATCAAAGTATCTAAAATATTGTCATGATCCAGATCAATCCCTGATCCAGGTCAGTCTCTGATCCAGATCAATCCCTGATCCAGGTCAGTCCTTGATCCAGATCAATTCCTGATCCAGCTCAATCCCTGATCCAGATCAGTCCTGGATACAGATCAGTCTTTGATCCAGATCAATCCCTGATCCAGGTCAATCCCCGATCCAGATCAATCCCCAATCCCTGATCAATCCCTGGATCCAGATCAGTCCCTGATCCAGATCAATCCCTGATCCAGATCAGTCCCTGATCCAGATCAATCCCTGATCCAGATCAGTCCCTGATCCAGGTCAATCCCCGATCCAGATCAGTCCCTGATCCAGATCAATCCCTGATCCAGGTCAGTGCTGGATCCAGATCAATCCCTGATCCAGATCAGTCCTGGATACAGATCAATCCCTGGATCCAGATCAATCCCTGATCCAGATCAATCCCTGATCCAGATCAGTCCCTGATCCAGATCAATCCCTGGATCCAGATCAATCCCTGATCCAGATCAGTCCCTGATCCAGATCAGTCCCTGATCCAGATCAATCCCTGGATCCAGATCAATCCCTGATCCAGATCAATCCCTGATCCAGATCAATCCCTGATCCAGGTCAATCCCTGATCCAGATCAATCCCCGATCCAGATCAATCCCCGATCCCTGATCAATCCCTGATCCAGGTCAGTCCTGGATACAGATCAGTCCCTGGATCCAGATCAATCCCTGATTCAGATCAATCCCTGATCCAGATCAGTCCTGGATACAGATCAATCCCTGGATCCAGATCAATCCCTGATCCAGATCAGTCCCTGATCCAGATCAGTCCCTGATCCAGATCAATCCCTGGATCCAGATTAATCCCTGGATGCAGATCAATCCCTGATCCAGATCAATCCCTGATCCAGATCAGTCCTGGATACAGATCAATCCCTGGATCCAGATCAGTCCCTGATCCAGGTCAATCCCCGATCCAGATCAATCCCCGATCCCTGATCCAGATCAATCCCTGATCCAGATCAGTCCCTGATCCAGATCAGTTTCTGATCCAGATCAGTCCCTGATCCAGATCAATCCCTGATCCAGATCAATCCCTGATCCAGATCAGTCCCTGATCCAGATCAATCCCTGGATCCAGATCAATCCCTGATCCAGATCAGTCCTGGATACAGATCAATCCCTGGATCCAGATCAGTCCCTGATCCAGGTCAATCCCCGATCCAGATCAATCCCCGATCCCTGATCCAGATCAATCCCTGATCCAGATCAGTCCCTGATCCAGATCAATCCCTGGATCCAGATCAATCCCTGGATCCAGATCAATCCCTGATCCAGATCAATCCCTGATCCAGATCAGTCCTGGATACAGATCAATCCCTGGATACAGATCAATCCCTGATCCAGATCAGTCCCTGATCCAGATCAATCCCTGGATCCAGATCAATCCCTGGATCCAGATCAATCCCTGATCCAGATCAATCCCTGATCCAGATCAGTCCTGGATACAGATCAATCCCTGATCCAGATCAATCCCTGGATCCAGATCAATCCCTGATCCAGATCAGTCCCTGATCCAGATCAATCCCTGGATCCAGATCAATCCCTGATCCAGATCAGTCCTGGATACAGATCAATCCCTGGATCCAGATCAGTCCCTGATCCAGGTCAATCCCCGATCCAGATCAATCCCCGATCCCTGATCCAGATCAATCCCTGATCCAGATCAATCCCTGAATCCAGATCAGTCCCTGATCCAGATCAGTCCCTGATCCAGATCAATCCCTGATCCAGATCAGTCCCTGATCCAGGTCAGTCCTGGATACAGATCAGTCCCTGGATCCAGATCAATCCCTGATCCAGATCAATCCCTGATCCAGATCAGTCCTGGATACAGATCAATCCCTGGATACAGATCAATCCCTGATCCAGATCAGTCCCTGATCCAGATCAATCCCTGGATCCAGATCAATCCCTGGATCCAGATCAATCCCTGATCCAGATCAATCCCTGATCCAGATCAGTCCTGGATACAGATCAATCCCTGATCCAGATCAATCCCTGGATCCAGATCAATCCCTGATCCAGATCAGTCCCTGATCCAGATCAATCCCTGGATCCAGATCGATCCCTGATCCAGATCAATCCCTGATCCAGATCAGTCCTGGATACAGATCAATCCCTGGATCCAGATCAGTCCCTGATCCAGGTCAATCCCCGATCCAGATCAATCCCCGATCCCTGATCCAGATCAGTCCCTGATCCAGATCAATCCCTGATCCAGATCAATCCCCGATCCAGATCAATCCCCGATCCCTGATCCAGATCAATCCCTGATCCAGATCAGTCCCTGATCCAGATCAATCCCTGATCCAGATCAGTCCCTGATCCAGATCAATCCCTGGATCCAGATCAATCCCTGATCCAGATCAGTCCCTGATCCAGATCAATCCATGATCCAGATCAGTCCCTGATCCAGATCAATCCCTGATCCAGATCAATCCCCGATCCAGATCAATCCCCGATCCCTGATCCAGATCAGTCCCTGATCCAGATCAATCCCTGATCCAGATCAATCCCTGATCCAGATCAGTCCCTGATCCAGATCAATCCCTGGATCCAGATCAATCCCTGATCCAGATCAGTCCCTGATCCAGATCAATCCCTGATCCAGATCAGTCCCTGATCCAGATCAGTCCCTGATCCAGATCAATCCCTGATCCAGATCAATCCCCGATCCAGATCAATCCCCGATCCCTGATCCAGATCAATCCCTGATCCAGATCAGTCCCTGATCCAGATCAATCCCTGATCCAGATCAATCCCTGATCCAGATCAGTCCCTGATCCAGATCAATCCCCGATCCAGATCAATCCCCGATCCCTGATCCAGATCAATCCCTGATCCAGATCAGTCCCTGATCCAGATCAATCCCTGGATCCAGATCAGTCCCTGATCCAGATCAGTCCCTGATCCAGATCAATCCCTGATCCAGATCAATCCCCGATCCAGATCAATCCCCGATCCCTGATCCAGATCAATCCCTGATCCAGATCAGTCCCTGATCCAGATCAATCCCTGATCCAGATCAGTCCCTGATCCAGATCAATCCCTGATCCAGATCAGTCCCTGATCCAGATCAATCCCTGATCCAGATCAATCCCCGATCCAGATCAATCCCCGATCCCTGATCCAGATCAATCCCTGATCCAGATCAATCCCTGATCCAGATCAATCCCTGATCCAGATCAATCCCTGATCCAGATCAATCCCTGATCCAGATCAATCCCCGATCCCTGATCCAGATCAATCCCTGATCCAGATCAGTCCCTGATCCAGATCAATCCCTGATCCAGATCAATCCCTGATCCAGATCAATCCCTGATCCAGATCAATCCCTGATCCAGATCAATCCCTGGATCCAGATCAATCCCTGATCCAGATCAATCCCTGGATCCAGATCAGTCCCTGATCCAGGTCAATCCCCGATCCAGATCAATCCCCGATCCCTGATCCAGATCAATCCCTGATCCAGATCAGTCCTGGATACAGATCAATCCCTGGATCCAGATCAGTCCCTGATCCAGGTCAATCCCCGATCCAGATCAATCCCCGATCCCTGATCCAGATCAATCCCTGATCCAGATCAGTCCCTGATCCAGATCAATCCCTGGATCCAGATCAATCCCTGGATCCAGATCAATCCCTGATCCAGATCAGTCCCTGATCCAGATCAGTCCCTGATCCAGATCAATCCCTGATCCAGATCAGTCCCTGATCCAGATCAATCCCTGATCCAGATTAATCCCTGATCCAGATCAATCCTTGGTATCATTTAGGGTTAGGGTTGGGAACTCATCCTGTATATTCTAGTATTTAATGTGTATTTACATGCAGATGTTAAAACAGCTTCTTTCTCACTGCGATGAAGCTCCATAACCTGCTGCTGTTAGAGAAAAAGAAACAAAAGATTAAAAACATACAATGAAATTTGAATTGTTGGTTGTGATCAGTGGGTCTGAGTTGTACAAGAATCTACAACACAAAATGAAAATCTGTGTGTATGTGCTGGTGGTCCTCTCGTCTCAGGGTGATTGAAATCTAACTTTACAGGAAGTGAATGTTCCTTTTTGTGTTCTTAACAGCAGATTGGAAAATGTCTCATTTCTTGAGGTCAGAGCAGGAAAACATCCAACCTCCCCACCTTTATCTAAGCTTCAGCTCATGTTGTGATCATTGTCCCAGAACTGTGAAGGTTCTTGGTTTTCCATTCTTCTGTGCCAAGCTGCTTGTTGTCTTCAGTCCTCTGTCTCAGTTTCAGAAAGTAAGGAGCCAAATCTGAACTTCCACTCCTTTATTTAGAGTTATATATTCCAGCAGGTAAAGGAACCTTTTATCATTCATGTATGACTCACTAGAACCCGACACACAGAAATGAAACAGAACTGTTCAGAAAGGGTGAACGGTTAAAAAGATAAAAGTTAGCTTGATGCAGGATCCAACATGACTTCAGCAGGTGTGTCACCAGCTAACAAGGGGATCCATTACTCAACATTTGGATCTGCAACATTGTAAGAACACTCACACATGTTTAGGTGAACTAACGGGATGAGGTTGTGCTCAGAGATTATTCTGGGATTATGCTCCACAACAGAGAGGTGCAGAGTGCCACCTGAATGCAGCTAAACACAAGTTTCTTTAAGACTTCAGGTTTTGGAATCGGCTTGTAAAGAAACTGGTTCCTTATCTGCTTTATTTTCTTTAAATTACCACGTCCCTTTTTCAATCTGACAGTTTTCTGTTGTGACTACAGGTACGAGGAGAAGGCAAAGAAAAACCTGGAACATTATGACCAAAGGACCAAGTTAGCCTCAGCTGGAGGGCCTGCTGAGACCCCTAGGGCCAAACTGCAGGCTCAGAAACGAAAGACCCCGGCGTCCAACCAGCAGCTGCTAGACGAGCTTTTCTCTGCTCAGCCTCAGAAGAAAATGAAAAGTTCTGTGTCCAAGCCTTGGCAGCCCCTCCCATGCAGCATGACTGCTCTTCGCCTCCAGCTTCAGCGCCTCTCGTCCCAGAGCAGCGCAGCGCCACGTGGCCTCCGTCTTGTAAACCGACTGGCCTCTCACAGCGCCTGGGTCGCTTTATGTGGTCAGAGGCTGGTGTTGTTAAACCCATTTCGGGTGGAAGAAGCTCTGCTGTTTAACAGACTTCTGGAAAATCATATTGTCCCTGTTGTGAGTCTGCAGAAGCCCGTCCAGTTAACAGATGGGTAATGTATCTAACACTGCCTGAAAGAAACTGCTCATTACTTCCTTCAATACATATGATCATTTATTTCTGTCAGACAACTTATCTAGTAAATCAAAAACCTATTTTGTGTGTGTCGTGGAAGAATTTGGTTATGAAGGAGTCAAGACAGTGAATTCTATAAAAAAGGAGTTTTAATATAACATCATGCATGAAGTGAGAGTGTCAGTCAGACGTTGGGACATGATGCTGTTGAGCTGTCTTTATACAGCTGGACTTCATTCTGAGTTCTCTGAATAGAACATCCTGATGAGATTGATGAGCTGGAGCTCTGAGTCTAATCTACTTGTTGATGAGAATGTTGGATTATAATCATCTGTCACTGTGACATGTTTGTACAAATGAGCTTGAAGTAACATGAATTTGTCTGATGTCTATTTTTTATCTTCTCTAGAAGTCTTGGAGGAGCTGGCTATGTTGAAGCTTTATACAACATGGAGAAACAACCTCCTAATCTGAATGGAGACGTGGTTTTCTCCGATCCCAGACTTGTTGCTAATGGCTTTAGAATTCAACTGACTGCAGGTCTGAACAGACTTTTGTTTCTTACTCAACTAAGCCTGAACCATCTGAACCCTTAAAATTCAACTCACCCTCAAAACAGCTGTTTTCTGCTAATAAACTGTATTAGTGGGTCTTTAATCTAATCTTTCAGTTTCTGGGCATTTTTTGACATTTATATATATCATATATATGAGCCCTGAACATTTCCTTCTTCACTTTGTTAAAAATCAGCCCAGTAAAATGGAAAATGTGCCACACATCTATTCTTCAATCTGAGGCCTAAAATCCTAAAATAAGACCTCCAAATGTTACAAACCGGTTAGTGAAGTGAAGTTCATGGAAATCAAAGAGATTTATCATTAAAGTTTATCTTCATCTCCAGGAGGCGTGTCTTAGAGACGATGCTGACGTAGACATGAACCGCTTTCAGCCAATCACAAAATTCAAATGCAGTAGCACCTTTCAACCGTAAGAGGGCAGCACTGAGACATTTTTAGATCAAAAAGCATAGAATTTAACAAGTTTACATGAAAATGTCAAAAAATGTCCAGAAACTGAAAGATTACATTAAAGACTTTAATGATAAAGTTTTTAATGTTCAACGTTATTCTTGACCTTTAAATGTGAAAACAGCTTTTAAATCAGTGTTCTTTCTTTTTTTAGAACAAAGGTCTCCACCATCCTGCAGGTTTTACATGTTCATCACACACACCCGATTTACCTGCTCAGTGTATCATCAAGTCCTGCAGAAGGCTGTTAATGATGCATTCTCTTAAATCAGGGATGTAGAAACAGAAACATGGAAAACCTGCAGGACAGTGGACCTTGAGGACCAGGGTCAGGCTCTGAGATTTAGATTTCCACGCTCTCAGCACTCTGCATTGAGGAATATAATGAAGATCTTTTCAAGCTTCATCATCATTTTGTAGGAAGTACACAGAGCTGAGAGACTGTTGGTTGTTTTTGTTGCTGGAGCTGTTCACCTCACTTGACATTGGCATGTTGCCCATCAGCGTGGTCTCACGGTAGATTTGGAGCCCGGTGTGCAGGGGATGAGAAAAGTTGGCCTTTAAGAAATTCCTGACATTTTTCATTTGGTGCTGCCAACCTCTGCAGGCGTTCCTGAGTCTGAGGTCCATGTGAGATGATTTCACAGGACCGAAGACCTGAGGTTTGTTGAGATTGGCTTATTTTTTAAAAAAGTATTTTTGGCAGATATCGACAAGATCTTTGTGGAGTTTGTTATCAGATGTTTTTATAACAATATGTGAGACTGTTTCATCTTCAAATCTGAATCAAGCATCTTATTTCAGTGTTTTATCCCAAACATTAATGTTTAGAATGTTTTAAAATGAAAATTCAAACAAAGCCCAATAACTGGAATGAAAGTGTAACTGTCCCTGGACCCAGCCAGGTGAATTACTGACCCGTCTTCAGACCTCTCAGACCAGATCTCTCTGCACCTCTGATGTTTTAATCTCGTATCTGCTGCACTCTTGTGTCCAAGCGTGAACTCTTGAGTTTTTAACAAAAATTCAAACACTGATCAGAACATTTTCTGTGCTGCTTAATTCTGAAAATCATGTGCAAAAGAAAAAAAAGCCTTTTACTTGAGCAGATTTGAAAGAAAATGCTGTGATTGAGTCATTGTTGTGCTGGGAACTCAAACATCATCGTCATCTTCAGGTTGCTACATCACAAGGAAAATTGTGCATGATTTGCAGTATTTCCTCATAAAAAGTGAAGCCATCACTCTTCCAGGCTACTAGACAGCTTCCTGCCTGTCTTCTGGGGCTTCTATTAGTCATTAAACACTCCATTTGGCCCTCGGATTGTTTCACTTGGTCATCAGCTCGGCAGTAAACCACACTGTTTATTTATTGTTTTTTCCTGGAGATAGTAGCGTCTGGAGTGTATTAATCCTAGTTTTCTGCTTGTTTTGGATCCGCCTCATGTCAACAGAGAGACATCTGGAAGTGACGGCGATGGCAGACTGCATCCCTTTTCTCAGTGTGGACGACCTCAGGGAGATCCTGACTGCAGTTGTTCACAGGAAGGTCTTCACCGTGCGACAGAGTCGGCCACGCAAAATCCTAAACCACATACAGGTAAGACCATTAATCCATCGTCCGTCCATCCATCCATCCATCTGTCATCCATCCATCCATCTGTCATCCATCCATCCATCTGTCATCCATCCATCCATCTGTCATCCATATGTCTGTCTATCCATCCATCCAGTCATGTCCTTCTCTCGCTTGCTCTGTTCCTCTGGGTGTCTCTCTCTCTGTCCTTCCATGTTTGTCTCTGTCTCTCAGTATTTCTGTCTTTGTGTACATAGTGACAGTTCTTGGACTTTTCCTCTGTAGGCTGAGGCGGTTCGACTGGCCCGTCAGTTACCTACGAGTTTGTCTCGAGAAGATGTTGATGAACTAGTTGGACGGATGGAAGAGCAGCTGCCTGAAACCAGCTGGACCTGTATCCATGCACGACCTTTTCTCCAACATCTAACTGATGTTCCATCAACTGAAGCCGAAGCAAAGTCTCTGTTCAGGCCTTTGTGAGAATGGAACACCTGACAGATATTTTCTGTGAAGCTTGTTATTGTGGCTTCCCAGTAATCCACGATAAGATAACTCACATTTTACTTTGAGTTCTTTTTAAACCTCTTTATGAAGAAATGATCCAGTCTCTCCAAAAAGCACTGTGTTCTTTCTGTACAAACCAAAAGTATCGGTATATTTGATATTAAAAACTTTCTGCAGTTTAGTTAAACTTCTATTTTTTTACTGGTCTAAACTAAGGAAGTCACAGGACAGGACCATGTTAGGTGACCTGGTGACTCTAAATCTGTGGGAGTGGTTGATTGTCTCTGATTGGCTATAGAGTGACCTGCTGACTGAGTCCTGTAGACTGTAGCGGAGCCAGAGTGGGGGCAAGGGAGCGGTCGCCCCAGGGCCCACAAGGTCATAGGGCCCCGTTTTGCATGATGTGTTCATGTTTAATCGTAAATTTATTAGAATAAAATAGGCAGTGTGTGCGTGACGGTGTACGTCTATGATTGTGGGCTCCAATAGGTTAATCCTTACATTACAACTGTCCATGAATGCATCGGAGCTGTGAACCAGCTCTGATTGGCTGTGTGAGGAGAGAGTGCGCAAGAGAAAGAGACAATTTGATGAAAAAACAGAAGATTGCGCCATCCAAGACGGTAGACTTCGCTTCAAAACGGAGGTGTATTTCTACATTCTTGACATCTTTGTGGGACAGTTTGAAAATAGATTTTCAGACTTTAAAGAAATGGCCAAACTGTTCACAGCACTTAACCCGAAGCACTTTGAGCAACCCGATGCTGAAATGAAAATGCTGCAGCTTGCACGCTTCTACGCAGAAGACGTCTCCGAGCCAGAGGAAATTGTGCAGGAATTCCACTCATTTCGCACATTATATTCTGAATTGGAATTAAAGCTGACAACCGATGCAGTTCTGCCTTTTCTCATTGCCAATGACATGGATAGAGCAAACCCCCCTCTGACCATTCGCCATAAAATTTACAAAACGATCCCCATCAGTAGCGC
>SSNP01000087.1:547733-584661 GCA_006937955.1 Pachypanchax playfairii
TGGCTTTACTTTGCTTTTTGAGGCATGTAGTTTTGCTTAGCTCAATAAAAGTGAGTATTAGTGTTGTTTGATAGGATGAGGTGTTGATTAAATGGTAAAATCACTCCCTTAAGGGCCCACCTAGAATGCTCCGCCCCCTTTGTACTGAGACCCACGCTCCGCCTCTGCCTGTAGAGTCTGACCTTTAACCTGCTGACTGAGTCCTGTAGAGTCTGACCTTTAACCTGCCGACTGAGTCCTGTAGAGTCTGACCTTTAACCTGCTGAGTCCTGTAGAGTCTGACCTTTAACCTGCTGAGTCCTGTAGAGTCTGACCTTTAACCTGCTGACTGAGTCCTGTAGAGTCTGACCTTTAACCTGCTGACTGAGTCCTGTAGAGTCTGACCTTTAACCTGCTGACTGAGTCCTGTAGAGTCTGACCTTTAACCCGCCGACTGAGTCCTGTAGAGTCTGACCTTTAACCTGCTGACTGAGTCCTGTAGAGTCTGACCTTTAACCTGCTGACTGAGTCCTGTAGAGTCTGACCTTTAACCTGCTGACTGAGTCCTGTAGAGTCTGACCTTTAACCTGCCGACTGAGTCCTGTAGAGTCTGACCTTTAACCTGCTGACTGAGTCCTGTAGAGTCTGACCTTTAACCTGCCGACTGAGACCTGTAGAGTCTGACCTTTAACCTGCCGACTGAGTCCTGTAGAGTCTGACCTTTAACCTGCCGACTGAGTCCTGTAGAGTCTGACCTTTAACCTGCCGACTGAGTCCTGTAGAGTCTGACCTTTAACCTGCCGACTGAGACCTGTAGAGTCTGACCTTTAACCCGCCGACTTAGTCCTGTAGAGTCTGACCTTTAACCTGCTGAGTCCTGTAGAGTCTGACCTTTAACCTGCCGGCTGAGTCCTGTAGAGTCTGACCTTTAACCTGCTGGGTCCTGTAGAGTCTGACCTTTAACCTGCTGGCTGGGTCCTGTAGAGTCTGACCTTTAACCTGCTGACTGAGTCCTGTAGAGTCTGACCTTTAACCTGCTGAGTCCTGTAGAGTCTGACCTTTAACCTGCTGACTGAGACCTGTAGAGTCTGACCTTTAACCTGCCGACTGAGTCCTGTAGAGTCTGACCTTTAACCTGCTGACTGAGTCCTGTAGAGTCTGACCTTTAACCTGCTGACTGAGTCCTGTAGAGTCTGACCTTTAACCTGCTGAGTCCTGTAGAGTCTGACCTTTAACCTGCCGACTGAGTCCTGTAGAGTCTGACCTTTAACCTGCTGACTGAGTCCTGTAGAGTCTGACCTTTAACCTGCTGAGTCCTGTAGAGTCTGACCTTTAACCTGCTGACTGAGTCCTGTAGAGTCTGACCTTTAACCTGCCGACTGAGTCCTGTAGAGTCTGACCTTTAACCTGCTGACTGAGTCCTGTAGAGTCTGACCTTTAACCTGCTGACTGAGTCCTGTAGAGTCTGACCTTTAACCTGCTGAGACCTGTAGAGTCTGACCTTTAACCTGCTGACTGAGTCCTGTAGAGTCTGACCTTTAACCTGCTGACTGAGTCCTGTAGAGTCTGACCTTTAACCTGCCGACTGAGTCCTGTAGAGTCTGACCTTTAACCCGCCGACTGAGTCCTGTAGAGTCTGACGTTTAACCTGCTGACTGAGTCCTGTAGAGTCTGACCTTTAACCTGCCGACTGAGTCCTGTAGAGTCTGACCTTTAACCTGCTGACTGAGTCCTGTAGAGTCTGACCTTTAACCTGCTGACTGAGTCCTGTAGAGTCTGACGTTTAACCTGCTGACTGAGTCCTGTAGAGTCTGACGTTTAACCTGCTGAGTCCTGTAGAGTCTGACCTTTAACCTGCTGACTGAGTCCTGTAGAGTCTGACCTTTAACCTGCTGACTGAGTCCTGTAGAGTCTGACCTTTAACCTGCTGACTGAGTCCTGTAGAGTCTGACGTTTAACCTGCTGAGTCCTGTAGAGTCTGACCTTTAACCTGCCGACTGAGACCTGTAGAGTCTGACCTTTAACCTGCCGACTGAGTCCTGTAGAGTCTGACCTTTAACCTGCTGACTGAGTCCTGTAGAGTCTGACCTTTAACCTGCCGACTGAGTCCTGTAGAGTCTGACCTTTAACCTGCTGAGTCCTGTAGAGTCTGACCTTTAACCTGCTGACTGAGTCCTGTAGAGTCTGACCTTTAACCTGCTGACTGAGTCCTGTAGAGTCTGACCTTTAACCTGCTGACTGAGTCCTGTAGAGTCTGACGTTTAACCTGCTGAGTCCTGTAGAGTCTGACCTTTAACCTGCTGAGTCCTGTAGAGTCTGACCTTTAACCTGCTGACTGAGTCCTGTAGAGTCTGACCTTTAACCTGCTGACTGAGTCCTGTAGAGTCTGACCTTTAACCTGCTGAGTCCTGTAGAGTCTGACCTTTAACCTGCTGAGTCCTGTAGAGTCTGACCTTTAACCTGCTGACTGAGTCCTGTAGAGTCTGACCTTTAACCTGCCGACTGAGACCTGTAGAGTCTGACCTTTAACCTCTGGCATCTGAGATGGATCTAATTTCTGTGAATATTACATGGTCAGACCTCTTTGACCCTTCTCAGTTTGATTGGCGTCAGCTTACCGGAGGTCACAGGTGTGTTTCCTCTGTGGCGTTGTTTTAACACACACCATCAGTTAATCAATACATCTGACCAGCAGCTCCAGGGTGTCTCTGACCTCATCTGGAAGCAGGAAGTATTATTTTGGTTTTTCAAACACAGTAAAATAAATCATGATTTAATGGAACGTGTCATGTTTTTCCTGTTTTTCTTAGCTTTAATCGATGGTGTACTTCTTTACTTACTTGATACAGCAGCTGTATGTTGACAATGTTCATATTACAGTGTCAAATGGTCTTTTGGTTTCTGACTTAATCGATGCTCCCCTGAAAAAAAACATATTATGAAATAAAGGACTGATCTCCAAATTTTGAAACATTAAAAAACCAGTAGATGATAATTACTTTGGGTTTGATTGACAGCCTTTTTGCAAAAGTCCCTTTGAGCATTTGTAATGCAATGAAAAGTAATAAAATCCACCAGTCAGGGACGTGATAAGGGCCAGATGGCCAGCTGCTGAATGCTAGCTGTCTTCACTTTTCAAGTAATTTATCCTTTCCGTCTGCATACCGCTTGTTTTTTCACTTACAGATGAGGAATCACTACTCCTACCCTGAATCTGACAGCCACATCTGGGAAGCCACAATGTGATTAATGACTCTGGACAGACACTGGAAGTTTGTCGAGACGACAGGTTTGGTGTTCACTCCAGATTTGTTTACAAAATTCTTCAGCACTGATGTTCATTTGTGAGGAATGATTTGGTCACGAACACAAAAAACATGGTCTTAAGCTTCAACGCAGCTAAGGATTGTTTCTCTCGGGATGGAGGGCTGACAGTGATGAAGACTAGATCTTCCTACAAGGAGACCTCTAAGGGGGGCAGGATTATGGAAACCTCCTGTCCCCCTGATGTGCTTTTAACACAAACGGATGCAGAGCAGTATCAGGTATGTGTCAACAAAAACTGGACAGATTGTGACATGTCAGAAAAAACATTTATGGTATATTTTTACAGATTACTAAACACAGTTAATTTTATAAGAAGCTCACTTGGGTGATATTCAAGCACGAAACTCTTCTTCCCAGAACTGGTGGATAAATCCAGGGTTAGAATGTCTCAATATGTTTCCTTCGGTTACTGTATGTATCCTATTGAACACCAAGTTCTTCATGCTGGCTTCAAGTTACAGAGCAGTGATAAAATATATTCCCCTGACAGATTTCTTCTGTTATTGTTTGTTTGTTCCATAAATGTTTCAGATAATCAAACAGATAAAAAAATACCTGAGTAAATATAAAATTCAGTTTTGAAATAATTATTTTGTTTATTAAAGTAATTGTTCCCTAAAACTGGTTATTCTTGGCAGCAAAAGCTACAGTCAGGTGTTTGTGATAACTGATGATGCGTCTTCTTCGTCTGTGTGGATGAATTATGTCTGACTCTTTTTTTACAGTTTTAAATCAGACACACTGAAGGGCTCCAGCTGAACGTCTTATTTAAGATCTTTTTTTATTTGCTACATCTCAGCTAGAGAGAGCTAGAAGAGATCTGTCTCTCAGGATTCTCACTTTCGTTGTACTCTGGTTTCATGACTTCCATCATAGCTGTAGCTTATTTTTATTTAAACAACCCAAAAGAAAGAAAAAAAAAAACCAATACCACGTTGAAAGAAAGAATGGTTCAACGGAGGACAAAGGACGGACAGTCGGTCGGTCAGACTAGAATGTTTGCCAAAACAAAGAGCGTGCGTCTAAAGGAAGTTTGTTCCAAAGCCGGGCGTGAAGGCTTTGAATGATCTGTCTCCCCGAGTTCTAAAACAAGTTCATGGAACCATCAGCAGGTTCTATCCAGATGACCTCAAACTTCAAGATGAGCTGTAGGGCTGAAGTAAGTCAGTGATGTCAGTTGGAGCCTGACCATGTTGGACTCTAAAGGTCAGAACCAAGGTTATAAAATGGACATGATACATAACAGGGAGGCAGTAGACTGGTATGATGTGGGATGTCCTGTTGGTGCTGGTCAGCAGCCCTGCAGCTGAGTTCTGGATGTTCTTTATTGTTGAGACAAATGAACAGGTTGTAGCAATACTCTAACTGTGAAGACACAAAAGTGTAAATATTAATTTCAAGCTCATCTTTGGACACTATGGTAAATGGCGTGTACTTGTATAAACTTGTATAGTCAGATGACTCCCAAAACACTTTAAGCCTGAGCTGAGTGAAAGAAGTAGTTTTTAAGCAGCTGCCTTGAATGATGGTGGAGTGACGTGGTTTCATCAAAGGTCACATCAACACGTCAGCTGTGAGGCTCAGAGGTCCTCCTGAGTGCTGCTTAATAGTGTGAATGGCACCATCATAGGTAACAATGAGGATCTCTGTTCTTTCTGAATTCAGTTGGAGGCTGTTGTTGCTGCTTACTTTGTTTCATGCATCACGTGTCAAAAACTCCAGAAGACACATTTGGAGGCCTCCACAATCACCTGGATTAAGGACTACCTCACAAACAGACCACAGTTTGTGAGACTGAAGAGTTGTACATCTGACAAGTGATCGGTAGCACAGGAGCACCACAGGGGACGGTACTCTCACCATTCCTTTTCACTCTGTACACTTCAGACTTTCAGTCCAGGTCAGAGTCCTGTCATCTACAAAAATACTCTGATGACTCTGCAGTTGTTGGTGGATCAGAGATGGACAAGAGACCGAGTCCAGAGACCTGGTAGACTGCTTTGTGGCCTGGTGTGTGAACAATCATCTCATCTTGAATGTGAACAAGACAAAGAAGATAATTGTGGATTTTAGGAAGAGCAGCAACAAGCCAAAACCCATTTCCATCATGGGAGAAGAAGTGGAGGTGGTGAAGGAGTATAAATACCTGGATGTTCACCTGGACAAAAGACTGAACTGGAGACACAACTGTGATGCTGTTTTTAGGAAGAGACAAAGCAGACTGGACTTCCTCAGGAAGTTTAGATCCTTCAATGTTTGCAGCAAGATATTAAAGATCTTTTATAAGTCTGTTGTTGAGAGTGTAATCACACCTGCAGTCACCTGTTGGGGGCGGAGCATCAGAGCAGGTGACATGAAGAGGTTGAACAGATTAATAAGGAGGACTGGTTCTGTTCTGGGGACTGATCTGGATCCTCTCGAGTTGATAGTCCAAAGGAGGATGGGTAAGAAAAAGAAAATCATCATGGAGAACCCTCATCATCCTCTTCACAACACAGTAACTCCACAACAGAGTGTCTTCAGTCAGAAGATTCATCAGATCGACTGCAGCACAGANCCTGTAGAGTCTGACCTTTAACCTGCCGACTGAGTCCTGTAGAGTCTGACCTTTAACCTGCCGACTGAGACCTGTAGAGTATGACCTTTAACCTGCTGACTGAGTCCTGTAGAGTCTGACCTTTAACCTGCTGACTGAGACCTGTAGAGTCTGACCTTTAACCTGCCGACTGAGTCCTGTAGAGTCTGACCTTTAACCTGCCGACTGAGTCCTGTAGAGTCTGACCTTTAACCTTCTGACTGAGTCCTGTAGAGTCTGACCTTTAACCTGCCGACTGAGTCCTGTAGAGTCTGACCTTTAACCTGGCGACTGAGTCCTGTAGAGTCTGACCTTTAACCTTCTGACTGAGTCCTGTAGAGTCTGACCTTTAACCTTCTGACTGAGTCCTGTAGAGTCTGACCCTTAACCCGCCGACTGAGTCCTGTAGAGTCTGACCTTTAACCTGCTGACTGAGACCTGTAGACTCTGACCTTTAACCTGCTGACTGAGTCCTGTAGAGTCTGACCTTTAACCTGCCAACTGAGTCCTGTAGAGTCTGACCTTTAACCTGCCGACTGAGTCCTGTAGAGTCTGACCTTTAACCCGCCGACTGAGACCTGTAGAGTCTGACCTTTAACCCGCCGACTGAGACCTGTAGAGTCTGACCTTTAACCTGCCGCCTGAGTCCTGTAGAGTCTGACCTTTAACCTGCCAACTGAGTCCTGTAGAGTCTGACCTTTAACCTGCCGACTGAGACCTGTAGAGTCTGACCTTTAACCTGCCGACTGAGTCCTGTAGAGTCTGACCTTTAACCTTCTGACTGAGTCCTGTAGAGTCTGACCTTTAACCCGCCGACTGAGTCCTGTAGAGTCTGACCTTTAACCCGCCGACTGAGACCTGTAGAGTCTGACCTTTAACCCGCCGACTGAGTCCTGTAGAGGCTGACCTTTAACCCGCCGACTGAGTCCTGTAGAGTCTGACCTTTAACCTGCCGACTGAGTCCTGTAGAGTCTGCCCTTTAACCTGCCGACTGAGTCCTGTAGCGCTGACCTTTAACCTGCGAGTCCTGTAGAGTCTGACCTTAAACCCGCCGACTGAGACCTGTAGAGTCTGACCTTAAACCCGCCGACTGAGACCTGTAGAGTCTGACCTTTAACCCGCCGACTGAGTCCTGTAGAGTCTGACCCTTAACCCGCCGACTGAGTCCTGTAGAGTCTGACCTTTAACCCGCCGACTGAGTCCTGTAGAGTCTGACCTTTAACCCGCCGACTGAGTCCTGTAGAGTCTGACCTTTAACCTGCTGACTGAGTCCTGTAGAGTCTGACCTTTAACCTGCTGAGTCCTGTAGAGTCTGACCTTTAACCTGCCGACTGAGTCCTGTAGAGTCTGACCTTTAACCTGCCGACTGAGTCCTGTAGCGTCTGACCTTTAACCTGCCGACTGAGTCCTGTAGAGTCTGACCTTAAACCCGCCGACTGAGACCTGTAGAGTCTGACCTTTAACCTGCTGAGTCCTGTAGAGTCTGACCTTTAACCTGCCAACTGAGTCCTGTAGAGTCTGACCTTTAACCTGCCGACTGAGACCTGTAGAGTCTGACCTTTAACCTGCCGACTGAGACCTGTAGAGTCTGACCTTTAACCCGCCGACTGAGTCCTGTAGAGTCTGACCTTTAACCTGCTGAGTCCTGTAGAGTCTGACCTTTAACCTGCTGAGTCCTGTAGAGTCTGACCTTTAACCTGCTGAGTCCTGTAGAGTCTGACCTTTAACCTGCCGACTGAGTCCTGTAGAGTCTGACCTTTAACCTGCTGACTGAGTCCTGTAGAGTCTGACCCTTAACCTGCCGACTGAGTCCTGTAGAGTCTGACCCTTAACCTGCTGACTGAGTCCTGTAGAGTCTGACCTTTAACCTGCTGACTGAGACCTGTAAAGTCTGACCTTTAACCTGCTGACTGAGTCCTGTAGAGTCTGACCTTTAACCTGCCGACTGAGTCCTGTAGAGTCTGACCTTTAACCTGCTGAGTCCTGTAGAGTCTGACCTTTAACCCGCCGACTGAGTCCTGTAGAGTCTGACCTTTAACCCGCCGACTGAGACCTGTAGAGTCTGACCTTTAACCCGCCGACTGAGTCCTGTAGAGTCTGACCTTTAGCCCGCCGACTGAGTCCTGTAGAGTCTGACCTTTAACCCGCTGACTGAGACCTGTAGAGTCTGACCTTTAACCTGCCGACTGAGTCCTGTAGAGTCTGACCTTTAACCTGCCGACTGAGACCTGTAGAGTATGACCTTTAACCTTCTGACTGAGGCCTGTAGAGTCTGACCTTTAACCTGCCGACTGAGTCCTGTAGAGTCTGACCTTTAACCTGCCGACTGAGTCCTGTAGAGTCTGACCTTTAACCTGCCGACTGAGTCCTGTACAGTCTGACCTTTAACCTGCTGAGTGAGACCTGTAGAGTCTGACCTTTAACCTGCCGACTGAGTCCTGTAGAGTCTGACCTTTAACCTTCTGACTGAGTCCTGTAGAGTCTGACCTTTAACCTGCTGAGTCCTGTAGAGTCTGACCTTTAACCTGCCAACTGAGTCCTGTAGAGTCTGACCTTTAACCTGCCGACTGAGTCCTGTAGAGTCTGACCTTTAACCTGCTGAGTCCTGTAGAGTCTGACCTTTAACCTGCTGACTGAGTCCTGTAGAGTCTGACCTTTAACCTGCTGACTGAGTCCTGTAGAGTCTGACCTTTAACCTGCTGACTGAGTCCTGTAGAATCTGACCTTTAACCTGCCGACTGAGACCTGTAGAGTCTGACCTTTAACCTGCCGACTGAGACCTGTAGAGTCTGACCTTTAACCTGCCGACTGAGTCCTGTAGAGTCTGACCTTTAACCTGCTGAGTCCTGTAGAGTCTGACCTTTAACCTGCCGACTGAGTCCTGTAGAGTCTGACCTTTAACCTGCCGACTGAGTCCTGTAGAGTCTGACCTTTAACCTGCCGACTGAGACCTGTAGAGTCTGACCTTTAACCTGCCGACTGAGTCCTGTAGAGTCTGACCTTTAACCTGCCGACTGAGTCCTGTAGAGTCTGACCTTTAACCTGCCGACTGAGTCCTGTAGAGTCTGACCTTTAACCTGCCGAGTCCTGTAGAGTCTGACCTTTAACCTGCTGAGTCCTGTAGAGTCTGACCTTTAACCTGCTGACTGAGTCCTGTAGAGTCTGACCTTTAACCTGCCGACTGAGTCCTGTAGAATCTGACCTTTAACCTGCCGACTGAGTCCTGTAGAGTCTGACCTTTAACCTGCCGACTGAGTCCTGTAGAGTCTGACCTTTAACCTGCCGACTGAGTCCTGTAGAGTCTGACCTTTAACCTGCCGACTGAGTCCTGTAGAGTCTGACCTTTAACCTGCTGAGTCCTGTAGAGTCTGACCTTTAACCTGCTGAGTCCTGTAGAGTCTGACCTTTAACCTGCCAACTGAGTCCTGTAGAGTCTGACCTTTAACCTGCCGACTGAGTCCTGTAGAGTCTGACCTTTAACCTGCCGACTGAGTCCTGTAGAGTCTGACCTTTAACCTGCCGACTGAGTCCTGTAGAGTCTGCCTTTAACCTGCCGACTGAGTCCTGTAGAGTCTGACCTTTAACCTGCTGAGTCCTGTAGAGTCTGACCTTTAACCCGCCGACTGAGTCCTGTAGAGTCTGACCTTTAACCCGCCGACTGAGACCTGTAGAGTCTGACCTTTAACCCGCCGACTGAGTCCTGTAGAGTCTGACCTTTAACCCGCCGACTGAGACCTGTAGAGTCTGACCTTTAACCTGCTGACTGAGTCCTGTAGAGTCTGACCTTTAACCTGCTGACTGAGTCCTGTAGAATCTGACCTTTAACCTGCTGACTGAGTCCTGTAGAGTCTGACCTTTAACCTGCCGACTGAGTCCTGTAGAGTCGGACCTTTAACCTGCCGACTGAGTCCTGTAGAGTCTGACCTTTAACCTGCTGAGTCCTGTAGAGTCTGTCCTTTAACCTGCTGAGTCCTGTAGAGTCTGACCTTTAACCTGCCGACTGAGTCCTGTAGAGTCTGACCCTTAACCTGCCGACTGAGTCCTGTAGAGTCTGACCCTTAACCTGCTGACTGAGTCGTGTAGAGTCTGACCTTTAACCTGCTGACTGAGGCCTGTAGAATCTGACCTTTAACCTGCCGACTGAGTCCTGTAGAGTCTGACCCTTAACCTGCCGACTGAGACCTGTAGAGTCTGACCTTTAACCCGCCGACTGAGTCCTGTAGAGTCTGACCTTTAACCCGCCGACTGAGACCTGTAGAGTCTGACCTTTAACCCGCCGACTGAGACCTGTAGAGTCTGACCTTTAACCCGCCGACTGAGTCCTGTAGAGTCTGACCTTTAACCTGCCGACTGAGTCCTGTAGAGTCTGACCTTTAACCTGCCGACTGAGTCCTGTAGAGTCTGACCTTTAACCTGCCGACTGAGTCCTGTAGAGTCTGACCTTTAACCTGCCGACTGAGTCCTGTAGAGTCTGACCTTTAACCTGCTGACTGAGTCCTGTAGAGTCTGACCTTTAACCTGCCGACTGAGTCCTGTAGAGTCTGACCTTTAACCTGCCGACTGAGTCCTGTAGAGTCTGACCTTTAACCTGCCGACTGAGTCCTGTAGAGTCTGACCTTTAACCTGCTGACTGAGACCTGTAGAGTCTGACCTTTAACCTGCTGACTGAGGTGTGTAGCGTGTGACCTTTGACCTGTAAGAATATCTGACTGCAGCTGTCTGAATGTTTCAACAACTCTCTCTAGAATGATGAACTCTAAATGACCTTTGACCCTTTGCCACAGCAGCAGCAGCAGCTGTGTGTATCAGATCTCTGCTGAGGTGTCTCATTGACGTTAACACACACCTGTATAATCCAGATCCACCTGACTGAACATTATTTTAGAAAAAGATTAACTTTGTCTTTCCACCTACAATCAAAACAAAAACTAACATGATTAAAATATGTTTGTCACATGATGAACCTATTGCAGATATCCCGCTGTCGCTGGGGATTCTGGAGCCTCGTTCAGACCCTCTGCATCTCAACACCATCGAGTTCCTCTGGGATCCTCTGAAGAATGCGTCTGTTTTCATTCAGGTACATAAAGATTTCAGTCAGAGGTTATAGGAAAGTTGTCGTGTTTGTGTAGTTTCATTTTTCATTTGCCCTCTTAGGTCAACTGCATCAGCACCGAGTTCACCCCCAGGAAGCACGGCGGGGAGAAAGGAGTGCCCTTCCGTATCCAGGTGGACACTTTCACTGCCAACCAACATGGAGAATATGTTGAACATGTTCATTCTTCAAGCTGCCAGGTCAAGGTCTTCAAGGTAGGACAGTTCTCTGCTTCCACCACTGAAGACTTGGAATGTATCAAACCAGTTCTCTGAATGTTTCTCATGTCCTTCAGCCTAAAGGTGCAGATCGTAAGCTGAAGACAGACAGAGAGAAGATTGACAAAAAGACGCCTCAAGACAGAGAGAAGTATCAACCGTCTCACGAGACCACCCTGCTGAAAGAGGTGAAGCATGCAGCAGGTCTGGGGATGGCTGTTTGCTTTCCATAATGCTGGAACTTTATTGGTCCGTGTGGAAAATTCTTCAGTTACGTGGAGACTGATTATAAACCCCCCAGTCAGTCTCCCCTCGTTCTTTTGGCTGCACACAGTTTAAACCTGTTCCGTGTCATTGGAGGTTAATCTCTTACTTAACTGTATTTTCAACGTGCTTGTGTCACTTTGCTGATGATCACCAGCGCTCTGTCTTTACCACCGGGTGAATCAGTAGAGTCTGTGTTTCTGTTAATCTGGTTTGTAATTTAACTGGAAGGAAGATAAATAACATCAAAGCTGGATGTTATATAATGTAGAGTAATACCTCAGTGTAGATACAGACCTACTGAAACTCTTATCTGTGTATGTGTGTATGTTTCAGTGCTCCCCGTGGCCTGATGCCCTGAATCCCACCAGCCAGAGCTGCACCAGCACTCCCTCACCAGTTTTCCACAACTCACCCACACCTTGTAGTTTCCCAGATGGGTAAGTCAGCCTTCATGCCACTAACCCGCCGCTGGTAGAACTCTGTAGAAAAGAGTTTAATTTGGTTGCTAAACATTCCATCTAAAAGATGGAGACACCTGTTATCAGACTTGGGTTCAGAATTTGGCTGCTGATGTTTTAGACCGTTCATCAAGTGACCATTTTTAGAGAATGACATGAAGGTTTGAGTTTAAGAGATACACTTGTTGAGAAATATGTCTTTGAGGTTTAATATCTGATCAGTTGGAGTGAATCGACTTTAATAAAAACTAGACCAGGTGTCTCCCCCTGGAGCAGTGAGCTGATTACTGGAGCCTGGATGTTGTTCTGTCCCACCCATTCACAAGAAAGTCTGGCCCACACCTCTGCACTTGAAAGTCCTGCCCACTCACCTACACCTAAAAGTCCCGCCCACTCACCTGCACCTGAAAGTCCTGCCCACGCACCTGCACCTGAAAGTCCCGCCCACGCACCTGCACCTGAAAGTCCCGCCCACTCACCTGCACCTGAAAGTCCCGCCCACACATCTGCACCTGAAAGTCCCACCCACGCACCTGCACCACAAAGTCCCGCCCACTCACCTGCACCTGAAAGTCCCACCCATGCATCTGCACCTGAAAGTCCCGCCCACTCACCTGCACCTGAAAGTCCCGCCCACTCACCTACACCTGTGAGTCCCGCCCACTCACCTGCACCTGAAAGTCCCACCCACTCACCTGCACCTGAAAGTCCCACCCACGCATCTGCACCTGAAAGTCCCGCCCACGCACCTGCACCTGAAAGTCCCGCCCACTCACCTGCACCCGAAAGTAATACCCACTCACCCACACCTGTGAGTCCCGCCCACTCACCTGCACCTGAAAGTCCCACCCACTCACCTGCACCTGAAAGTCCCGCCCACTCACCTGCACCTGAAAGTCCCGCCCACTCACCTGCACCTGAAAGTAATACCCACTCACCCACACCTGTGAGTCCCGCCCACTCACCTGCACCTGAAAGTCCCGCCCACTCACCTGCACCTGAAAGTCCCGCCCACTCACCTGCACCTGAAAGTCCCGCCCACTCACCTGCACCTGAAAGTCCCGCCCACTCACCTGCACCCGAAAGTAATGCCCACTTACCCACACCTGTGAGTCCCGCCCACTCACCTGCACCTGAAAGTCCTGCCCACTCACCTACACCTGAAATTCCCACCCACGCACCTGCACCTGAAAGTCCCACCCACACATAATAATAATTGTAATTGTAGTAAGAAAACTGAATATTTGATCATTCAGCAGCAGGATAGAACTAGGTAACTGAACACCTGAAAACATGATCTAAAGTGTCTTTTCCTTTTAAATTCAGGGCAACGTCTCATTCATTTACATGAAAGGGGCAGGACTTGGGACTTTATACTGGAACCACCCACTAGGGGGTACTTGGACTGCTTTGGCTGCAGCTTCTGGGTTCTGGATCAAGTTTATTTTATCTGTGTTGACCATCCAGCCGATGACAATGTGACTTAATGGGCCTGAGGGAAGTTTTTACAGCTAATAACAAAACCAAAAAAAGTGATAGCTGAAAATAGTTGAAGGCACTACATCCAAACCCCCGACCCAGAAACACACCTGTTCTTGTGTTTTACATGAAAGAAAACACTTAACAGATATACTGTGTTTCTATCCTGATTCACAAACAGGAAGTTTAAAACTTAACTTTAGGAGAAACTGACTGATGTGTCTCAAAGAATAACCCAAACAACGGAAGTCATCACTCCAATCTGCTTTTTTTTCCTCATGTACATGTTCCTCTAGCGACTGTTCTCCAAACCAGCACGGGGAGGTGTTCATGCCTGGCTTCTCTGATGTAAGTAAAGGAGGATGATGCAGTGTGAAAGTGTTAATCTTGCTTTTTTATCCCCTTTAGGACATTTTTTGGAGACTGTGGATGCTGTGCAGCTATACTCATATCAAGGACTCTTCTTCTTTTTGACATGTAGCATCTTCTGCCGTCGTCCTCGCCACAGGACACTCAGCAGTGGCTGCACCGTCACAGGTTCTCGCCTTTCTC
The DNA here is from genome assembly GCA_006937955.1 of Pachypanchax playfairii. Lineage (NCBI taxonomy): Eukaryota > Metazoa > Chordata > Actinopteri > Cyprinodontiformes > Aplocheilidae > Pachypanchax > Pachypanchax playfairii. Next base: position 561,684 of record SSNP01000087.1, read on the forward strand.
TAGGCTCTTCTCCAGCTTCTCAGGTAACAGTGAGAATTGCTTGCACACACTGGAGAGTTTCAGCAGGTACAGAGCCTGGCTCGTGACACCTGTTGAGAAATACAGTCTTTTCTTTTGGCGTTTTGATTTGCGTTACATCGACTCCATCTTGTTGCGCATCTCAGAATGTCTTGTTTTTAATAAGTTAACAGCTTGTTGTGCTTTTATATGATTGGAAGAAATGATCATTATCAGTTGGTAAATGCTTCAGTTAGGAACTATTGATCCTGTTAATTAGAACATGCTTGGGGTAAAGACACAAATCCAACATCTTGGCAACTTGTTCAGTCGTGATAGACCTTACTCTGTAGTAATGAGGGTGCAGCTCGGGACTGTCATGGTGTCAGAAGAACTGAGGCAAAGTTCTCAATTTACTGGTTCTTCTACTTTCCGACCCTCACCTGGTCACAAGATCTGGATCCTGACTGAAAGAACCAGATCCTGAAACAAGCTCCCTCTGTAGGCTGGGCTCCGTCTTAAAGACAAGGTGAGGAGCTCCATCTTCCAGGAAGAACCTCAAGTAGAGCCGCTGCTCCTCCACATTGAAAGTCAGCCGAGTAGGTTGAGGCATGTGGTTAGGACCCCCCCCCCCTCCCCCGCCCCCGCCCAGGAGGAGTCCTCCAGGCAGACCCAGAACTCACTGGAGGGATTCTATTTATATCCTCTATGGTATGGGAACATCTGGACATCCTCCAGGAGGAGCTGGAGAGAGTCACTGAGAAGAGGATGCTTCTATCTTGGATCTGTTGTTGCTGCAGCCTGACCTCAGATACCTGGTAAAGAACAACTTCAGAACCTGAACTGCTCTTTTACTTGCTCTAAAAATCTGAGTTAGTTTTCAAATTCAAGAAGAATCTAGAATCCAGAATGAAATAATTTCCCATCTTCTCAGCTGGTGGGAGCCAGGCTCTGTACAACAGAGTACTGCTAATGAAGCAGTACAACATGAATAGAACTATTCTCCGTACATTTATCTAACACTGCAACAGATCAGGATTTTAAAGGCACGTCTTCAGGCAGAGCCAGATTGTTTTTGCTGTTGTTGTAGGTGCTGATCTCCTGAGGATGAGCAGGGAGGACTTGATCCAGATCTGTGGTCCAGCAGACGGCATTCGCCTTTTCAACGCAATGAAGGGAAGGTAAGACATGGAAATGTGCTGCGTTAGAACTCTAGGATCTGCGCTTATAAGAAAAACACATCACGTAGACAAGTTTACATTCGACTCAGGATCTGCTAACATGGATTAATGTCTTAAACTAGTGAAATCACTAATGAAGGAGGGATAATATACAGAGCTGGAACCTGCAGCATGAGTTGGGGGTCCAGTTTTGGACTCCTCTAGTCTTAGTGTCTCAGAGTATGAGATCAACAAGACTCTGCTCATTCTTCAGGTCTATACAGCCCCGTCTGACCATCTATGTGTCTCAGCAGCAGACCAGGAATCAAACTTCCATCAAACCAGGAGGAGACAGTAAGTTCACTGTTCTCACACCACAGATCCTGAAAGAACAACTACAGACAGGCGCTCGTCTTCAAATTCTCCTTGAAACATTACATTCAAGATTGAAGGTGTCATTGCATTTGCACATGACACAGAAGATGTTACAAAGAGTAGTGAAGCATGTCTGAACTCTGCAGCCAGTCAGCAGATAAATCACATCTTCTATTAACCAATAAAATAAACTCAATATGTCTAAACAAACTTCCAAGCAGCTACGTTCCAACATCCATCCACTTTCTGGTGAAGCTCAGCGATGATCGGAGAACTATTTTGTAATAATCGAAGTTCAGATCAAATTCCCACATTCAGGTCACCACGGTAACCTACTATGTATCAGTCAGGTAACCACGGTAACTATCCGTGTCTCAGCGAGGTCACCGTTGGGAATAAAGAAGATAGAAATGTTTAAATTATGAGTGTAAAGTTTGGAAATGTCTCAGTTTTTTGCTCATTTTGCCTACAAACTCCAGCACCTGTTTCCTGATAGAACCACATGTTCTGAAGTTTGACATGTTTTTGTTTAAGCCGTGGTGTGTGAACATGGATATATATCCTGACAGGAGCAGTAAGAACATTCTAAATGTTTCAGGCTTGTTGTCAGTGTGTCAGTCTGGTATATGAAGAGTCTCGTGAAGTGGAGAGCTCTGTGGTTCTACAAGAATCTCTGTTCTCCTTTCTGCAGTTTATCATGCTTTGTATCTGGAGGAACGAACACTGATGGATCTGTCTGAAAAGATCGCTTTGCTCTACAACATCACTCCTCAACAGATTACACACATCTACAGACAGAAGGCCACCGGCATCCACATCTTAGTCTCTGATGAGGTATCATCACGCACACCTGTGGATCATTTACAGTGAGAACAGCTAACCTGGATTTATTGCACAGCAGATGACCTACAGTTAGAACTGATTTATTTTTAGTTCTTTCCAAACCCAACACAGGTGTTAAACAGCTGTTTTGTTTGGAAACTGAGTTCTGAAGCAGAAGTCTGTGATTTACTGCAGAACCAGGAGATTTCTTCATTTTTCTTGTTTCAGATGGTAGAAAACTTCAAGGAGGAAACCAGTTTCATGATCAGCACAATAAGAGGTAATTACTGTTGCTGTTAACATATTATTAATATGATTATTTCTGCTTTTATTGATCCATTCTTCTTTTTTAACAGATGAAAATACAGACGGTTACCACATAGTGTTAAAATAACCAGCGGGAGCCTCCGTCACTGTACAGACTGTAAATACACCCAGAGTCACCATGAACCGATGAATGCTTCAGGCTTTCCTGCTTCACCTAATTATATTGTTACGAATCGTTTCTGTAATTATTGTTTCAATACATGCCGTATACATGTTCATGTTGCCACATGTTGCTACATGTTGTATGAATGCATGAATACATGAAAATGAATGGGAATGACTTTGATGCTAAATCTAAGAAGTTGCATCATGCAGACAAAATGAACAAACCTGATTGTTCCTGCCTTCGTCCCTCATCCAGCTGATATGTGTCACGTGACTTTAGGCCTAATATTTATCATATGATGCAAGAGAAACATTGTACATCAGGAAATGGCTGTGATTTTGTTTGTGCTGTATAATAAATGCATTATAGTTAAACTGATGTGTTGTCGGTGTGTCAGGAGGCCTGAGTGATACAGAGGTGTTACAGACAACTAGTTCTCATTCAGCTGTACTTTAATTATAAACAATGAAATTATACTTACATCGTACCAGACTGGAATGTCTGCAGCTAGATGTTGAAGATTCTGGCAGTAGTATAGGTGAACCTTTACCATAATCTGAAGAGAGTTTGTAGTCACCTCTTAGCAGTTTGTAGAAATATTTCCTGAAAATGACACAATTGTCTATGACAATGTGGTTTTATACTGCAATCTGGTCTTCTGTTTCTCTGAAAATCTACAGTAAAATTACTAAATATTTCTTCAGGATATATTACATATACGTCATAGATGGGTTATGAAAAAACATTTCATATGCTTGAGCCTCTTTCATCGTTTGCACTTGCAAAGGCGCTCCAACGCTCTATTACCGTAATGCACCGTACATGCGCGAAGCTAATATTTATAAGAGCGCTAGCGTCGGCTGGCTTCACCGCGGTCGGGACTCCAACAGAGGGTGGCATCTCTGATGAAAGGCGGAACTTCCTGTTACAGGAAAAGTTCCTCCTGTAATAAACCAGAAGGTCTAAACTCTGTTTGAATTACTTTGGTTTGACGTCTGAGCCGCACCCTGCAGATCCAGAACGGCACCTGACCGGTCTCTGGTCCACAGATCGAGAACTGCACCGGGCCGGTCCCTGATCCAGACCTGCGCCCGACCGGTCTCTGATCCACCGATCCAGAACTGCACCGGACTGGTTCCTGATCCATAGATCAAATCCTGCACCCGACCGGTCCCTGATCCACAGGCCTTTAACAGACGCAGTGAGTAGCTACACACCAAGCGGACAGAAAGATTCTGCTGCATCAGATGAAGCTCATCAGTATTTTGGGTTTAATTCTGAACGCCGATCAGTTTTTATTTTTGAAATACAATAAACCCGCTTCATTACGTCACAAAACAGTAAATAAAAACAGCCGGGACGTAAAGATGATGCGTGTTTACAGTTTATTTGACAGAGTGATCATTTTGCGGTAGTTGTTTAACAGACTTGATGTCTGAACGTCTTTCTGGTTTTCAGGTTTCAGTTTCTTGAGAATCGAAAGTTAATGTGACGTGATGAAAGTCAGAATTAGGCACCGATCGTACGGTTACGGTTTGGTATGCGACGTCACTCAGCAGAAATATTGGAATATTCTTCATACATTTCTTTTTTATTCCAGCTCCTCTCGGGTGAGTCTGGACTGTCTCACAGTTGTAAACAATAACTGTAAAACAAACAGACATCATATATTTCCAGTCAAAGCAGGAAAACATGAGCATTATTCTATTAGAGACAATTATCCTGATGAAATACTCCCAATAAATAAAACATTAACAGGGTCACTTCATATACATTTAGGGGAGAGGGGGGTAATTAGTGCCACCCCTGCTAGAAAACCGCAAAAGACACATGTGACACATTTTTGAAGAGGCATTATTTCACTCATCCTCCAAAGAAGGGAGACACATGGCTCGAGAGATAAACACATAAGTAAAAAAAGACGTACATTTGTGCCAAAGGGCTGGAGTTAAGTTCTAAGTTGCCAGTGACACAACTAACCCAGACTTATGATTATTTACTATATATACTTTTTGTAATTTACTGTTATTGTACATTGTATTCTTACATTTGATCCCTATGTGTCACTATGTGACATTTTTAATTTTTGATCAGAATCTATAATGTGACGCAAATACAAACGAACAGACAGGATTTCAACTCCTGGACAGAGCAGTAAAAGAGATGCAACAGGAGAGAATATACGTCAGCTTGGAAAGGAAGTGAAGATCTGCAGGATGACCATAAAAACATATGGATAACCTACATTATACAGAGGAGGAGGTCTCCGGTTCCATCTATCTAGAACCTACATTAAACAGGGGAGGCGGTCTCCGGTTCCATCTATCTAGAACCTACATTAAACAGAGGAGGCGGTCTCCGGTTCCATCTATCTAGAACCTACATTAAACAGAGGAGGCGGTCTCCGGTTCCATCTATCTAGAACCTACATTAAACAGAGGAGGCGGTCTCCGGTTCCATCTATCTAGAACCTGCATTAAACAGAGGAGGCGGTATCCGGTTCCATCTATCTAGAACCTATATTAAACAGAGGAGGTGGTCTCTGGTTCTATCTATCTAGAACCTACATTAAACAGAGGAGGAGGTCTCTGGTTCCATCTATCTAGAACCTATATTAAACAGAGGAGGAGGTCTCTGGTTTCGTCTATCTAGAACCTACATTAAACAGAGGAGGCGGTCTATGGTTCCGTCTATCTAGAACCTACATTAAACAGAGGAGGCGGTCTCTGGTTCCGTCTATCTAGAACCTACATTAAACAGAGGAGGCGGTCTCTGGTTCCATCTACCTAGAACCTACATTAAACAGAGGAGGTGGTCGTTGGTTCCATCTATCTAGAACCTGCATTAAACAGAGGAGGCGGTCTCCGGTTCCGTCTATCTAGAACCTATATTAAACAGAGGAGGTGGTCTGTGGTTCCATCTATCTCGAACCTACATTAAACAGAGGAGGCGGTCTCTGGTTCCATCTATCTAGAACCTACATTAAACAGAGGAGGCGGTCTCCGGTTCCATCTATCTAGAACCTACATTAAACAGAGGAGGTGGTCTCTGGTTCCATCTATCTAGAACCTACATTAAACAGAGGAGGTGGTCTCTGGTTCCATCTATCTAGAACCTACATTAAACAGAGGAGGCGGTCTCTGGTTCCATCTATCTAGAACCTACATTAAACAGAGGAGGTGGTCTCTGGTTCCGTTTATCTAGAACCTGCATTAAACAGAGGAGGCGGTCTCCGGTTACGTCTATCTAGAACCTGCATTAAACAGAGGAGGCGGTCTCCGGTTACGTCTATCTAGAACCTGCATTAAACAGAGGAGGCGGTCTCCGGTTCCGTCTATCTAGAACCTGCATTAAACAGAGGAGGCGGTCTCCGGTTCCGTCTATCTAGAACCTATATTAAACAGAGGAGGTGGTCTGTGGTTCCATCTCTCTAGAACCAACATTAAACAGAGGAGGCGGTCTCTGGTTCCATCTATCTAGAACCTTCATTAAACAGAAGAGGTGGTCTCTGGTTCCATCTCTCTAGAACCAACATTAAACAGAGGAGGAGGTCTCTGGTTCCATCTATCTAGAACCTACATTAAACAGGGGAGGTGGTCTCAGGTTCCATCTATCTAGACCCTACATTAAACAGAGGAGGTGGTCTCCGGTTCCATCTATCTAGAACCTCCATTAAACAGAGGAGGAGGTCTCTGGTTCCATCTATCTAGACCCTGTATTAAACAGAGGAGGAGGTCTCTGGTTCCATCTATCTAGAACCTTCATTAAACAGAAGAGGTGGTCTCTGGTTCCATCTATAGAACCTACATTAAACAGAGGAGGTGGTCTCTGGTTCCATCTATCTAGAACCTACATTAAACAGAGGAGGCGGTCTCTGGTTCCATCTATCTAGAACCTACATTAAACAGAGGAGGCGGTCTCTGGTTCCATCTATCTAGAACCTACATTAAACAGGGGAGGCGGTCTCCGGTTCCATCTATCTAGAACCTACATTAAACAGGGGAGGCGGTCTCCGGTTCCATCTATCTAGAACCTACATTAAACAGGGGAGGCGGTCTCCGGTTCCATCTATCTAGAACCTACATCAAACAGAGGAGGTGGTCTCTGGTTCCATCCATCTAGAACCTACATTAAACAGAGGAGGGGGTCTCTGGTTCCATCTATCTAGAACCTACATTAAACAGAGGAGGCGGTCTCCGGTTCCATCTATCTAGAACCTACATTAAACAGAGGAGGCGGTCTCCGGTTCCATCTATCTAGAACCTACATTAAACAGAGGAGGTGGTCTCTGGTTCCATCTATCTAGAACCTACATTAAACAGAGGAGGTGGTCTCTGGTTCCATCCATCTAGAACCTGCATTAAACAGAGGAGGCGGTCTCCGGTTCCATCTATCTAGAACCTGCATTAAACAGAGGAGGCGGTCTCCGGTTCCATCTATCTAGAACCTACATTAAACAGAGGAGGCGGTCTCTGGTTCCATCTATCTAGAACCTTCATTAAACAGAGGAGGCGGTCTCTGGTTCCATCTATCTAGATCCTACATTTAACAGAGGAGGTGGTCTCTGGTTCCGTCTATCTAGAACCAACATTAAACAGAGGAGGTGGTCTCTGGTTCCATCTATCTAGAACCTACATTAAACAGAGGAGGTGGTCTCTGGTTCCGTCTATCTAGAACCTACATTAAACAGAGGAGGTGGTCTCTGGTTCCATCTATCTAGAACCTACATTAAACAGAGGAGGTGGTCTCTGGTTCCATCTATCTAGAACCTACATTAAACAGAGGAGGCGGTCTCTGGTTCCATCTATCTAGAACCTACATTAAACAGAGGAGGCGGTCTCTGGTTCCATCTATCTAGAACCTACATTAAACAGAGGAGGCGGTCTCTGGTTCCATCTATCTAGAACCTACATTAACCAGAGGAGGTGGTCTCTGGTTCCATCTATCTAGAACCTACATTAAACAGAGGAGGAGGTCTCTGGTTCCATCTATCTAGAACCTTCATTAAACAGAAGAGGTGGTCTCTGGTTCCATCTATCTAGAACCTACATTAAACAGAGGAGGTGGTCTCTGGTTCCATCTATCTAGAACCTACATTAAACAGAGGAGGCGGTCTCCGGTTCCATCTATCTAGAACCTTCAGTGCTGATTTGAGTGTTGGTCAACGATCAAAAACATGTTTATAATATTTAACATAAACAAGTCACAGGTAATAATGATCTGACATGCAGATGTGTGTTACATGTGAACATAATACACAGATGTGTACCATGAAAATGTCACACAGACAGATGTGTAACGTGAACTTTATACAGATGTGTAGTATATAAATGTAATAGGCTACACAGATGTGTACCATGTAATCTTCTGACTAAATGAATCAAACTTCCTGCCTCAGTGTTCTCGTAGCCTAAATTCACTCCATAACTACATACTACCATACTACTACTACTACTGTTCAAGATGGGTGGTGACCATGGTGGCCATTTTAAAGTCGGCCATCTTAGATCAAACTTTTTTTTTTTAATAGGAAGAGGGTCATGTGTCACATCAAACTTATTGGTAATTTCACAAGAAAAACAATGGTGTGTTAGGTTGTGTGACACATGACCCTCTTCCTATATATAAAAAAAAAAAGTTGGATCCAAGATGGCCGACTTCAAAATGGCCACCATGGTCACCACCCATCTTGAACAGTTTGCTCCCTCACATATACTAATGTGCCACAAACAGGACGTTAATATCACCAACCATTCCCATTTTATTAAGGTGTATCCAGATAAATGGACCACCCTGTACACATTTTCCTTTCAGTGAAATTGTTGGATTTCTTCTTTTAAAATATGTAAAACTAGAAAAAAGTTACCACATGAAACAACTTCAGACCAACAACAAACTGCAATACTTTGTTTTCCTGGTGTCAAGATGAAAAACATCCACCTGCTCAGGTGAACATTCGTAAAAACAGACTGAAACTTTGATACAGACTCAGGTAGAAGTGTTTATTTAAAACATGGACGTAAAGCAATATGCCATGTAAAGTAACTGCTGCTCTATGAATGAATCCCAACAGGAAGTGAATCTGGACGATGTTTTACAGCTCTGACTGTCGAACATCAAGGTCAGGTGACTGTTAAAGAATTACACAAACATCAGAACTGATGTTTACACTCAGAATACCCTCAAGTACTTCAACCTGCAAAGGACTAAATGTTTTTAAATATATTCAATATTTCCTGATACATAAAAACCTTTCAGGTAAGAAAAAAGTACTTGTACTTACACGGAACCATCCAGAATATCTGAGTTCATGTTCTACTTAAGAAATTAAAGTATTAGTCTTTTAGGTTGTAACATCAACCCTAAGTACATGAAGCCAGAATCAGAAGACGGGTTACAGAAACCACCAGCAGGTGGCGCAAGAAGCTCCTAAAAGTTACAAGAACTAATTAAATAATAATATTTTTTGTTGCTGTCAAACAACCTAGTCACGTATTAATGACAAGTGCAGCTAGATTGAGGGACTTTACGTTTTGGGCTTCTCTGCTTCATGTGGTTGATCATTTTGATGATAATTCAGTTTATTAAAACCAGATAATGGTTTTTTACATGTGTAAACATGTTGTACTTCTACTGTCTTTTACAGCATAAAAGGTGGAGACTGAAACATAAGCGAGCTGTTCTGACTGGATGTTCAGTCCACCTGAAAGGTTTCAGGTAAAACTGAAGTAAGTCGTTTCATGTTTCTGGAGTAAATTCTTGTTCTACATTGTTAACACTCCCTTTTGAATGATTTGTGCCAATAGTGATCAACATTTTTGAAGAGATAATCAGAGCTAACATGGCAGATAAAGAAGGGATGAAAGTAAGTACCATCAATAATAAACCATTGAGTGTAAGATGCCTGTAAATACCAAGTGATAAACTATAAAGAGTAGCTTTGCACAATATGCTACTAAAATCTTAATCAGTTGTGAATTGTTTTTATAAATCTAAATTCTTAGAGTTGATTTATTAACAACAAGAAGATGAGAGTTTTTAATGAATATTACTTGATGTTTGTGCTTTTTGCTGTGAACAACAACATTTTTTCTAACTCAGATTTAGAGTAACTGGTTGTTCCAAATATCTTGGAGAACTGAGCACAGATGGGCTCAGGTTGTTTTTCTACATCTGACTTAAGCTTCTGCACATTACTAACTGTATATTTGATTCACTCTTTATTTAATAATTTAACACCCAGTTACTGTTTAAGAGTCATAACTCCAGTTTGAAATCAGGAGGACCAACGCAACTGTTTTCTTTTCAGGATCTGCCGTCGGACATTAAGGACTGGAGCAAACATCATGTGAGAGAATGGGCTCTCAGACTGGATGGTGTGGAAGATCACATCACTGATATGTTGTTCAAACAAGACATTAATGGTCCCAGTCTTAAACTTTTAGAGAAATCAGACTTAATCGAAATGGGTGTGACAGTTGGACCAGCAAAACTTCTGATTCATGCCCGTGATGAGGTAATGAAATTAAAGAGAGACAAGCCAGTTAGTGTTACAGGCCAGCCTGGAAAACCCTGCACGCCTTACCCTTTCTGTAGATATCATGACACCTTTAGATATGTAGAAGGCAGCATTCTTAATGTCACAGAAACAGGTTCCTCAGATTTGATTGAACCCTGCCATGAATATAAAGCTTTCACCAATACAACTAATGATACCAAATTAATCAAGTTTACCTCTGAGGTCATTCGCTTTGCTGCTGCCTGCATGAATTGTCGCACCAATGGCACAATACATTTTGGAGTAGGAGACAAGCCTCATGGGCAGGTTTTGGGAGTAGATGTAAAAGATAAAGAGTCTTTTTTGAAGGAGCTTAAATCAGCTATTGATGAACACTTTGGGCACAGGCACAAAAACACAGCTCAAATATGCATTAAACCTCCACGATTTGTTGAAGTTCTCAACAAAAATACAACAACATCTGATAAATTTGTGATTGAAGTGGACATTGTTCCAGAGTCTGCTATATGTGAAGAAAACTTCTATCACACATACAACACAAAAAAACCCAAGAAAAAAGTCAAAGAGGCTAAATCACTTCCATCAAAGAGTTTTTACATTCGAGAGGGTGGGAGCACCAGGGATCTCCTTCTGCCAACTACTCAAACCAAACCCATGATGGAGTTCGAGCAGTTTGTTCAACGTATGGCTCAATTATCACAGCGTCGCAAAATCGCAGAAGAAAAGCACCTCACTGTCATAAAAAGTTCTACTCAAGGCTTGATTAGATTAAGTCACATGTTAACTGGTGGCAACCTGTCTTTGGATAAGTCTCACTTTGAGCGGTATGTCATAGTGACAAACAAATCCCATCCAAGTCACTTTCAAAATCTGGGCTTTCTCATCGAGCTTGACCCAACAGCAGTTCTGGACTTTGATCCAGAATCCGCTAAACATGGATTACAGCATTACTTTGACCAGCAGAGCACAGTAAGCTCTCATTTACCAGCAAACTATAAAATTACAGAAGGAGTGGAAGACATTGCCAACAAGTTGAAATTAACTCGAAACACCAGTTGGGTATTCTGCAATGGAGGTATTGAGCATGAGGCACCTTCAGACCTAAGTCAGTGGTTGATGGACAAGGGAGCTTCTGTTCGAGACGTCATTTCCTTCTTATGTCGGAAAGATGTGCTTCCAAACAAGAGGTTCCTCGTCATTCTTACTTTTTTCAACAGTGAGGGAGAAGATGGACCCTCTTGTTGAGACTTTCTGCACATTCTTGCAGGAGCTCAAAGGCACTGATCAAATCCTCTGTATATCTGACAATGAAAATGCATTTACTTCATGGAAAGATCTGATCGAAGCTTGGTGTAGCATCAACATCTCTGGTAGATGCATCTATGAGCTCAGTTTTGCAGAGGTTAATGGAACCATCCTTAGTCTTTGGTCAAAAAATCGCAGAGCCATTCGTTTCCTACCTTGTGGTGGTAAAAGCAAAGTGCCTCTTGAGAAGAAAGTTGAGCGCAGCCTGAACACCTTAGAGGTCCTGTGTGTGAACCAGTGTGAAGGAGGAAATGAGGACAGAATTGTCATAGAGGAGAATTTCTACAAAGGAGAAAAGGTTTCATGGTGGAATTTCCATTTCTCTGAGCAGCCTGGATCTACACCGTTCATCAAACGAGACATGTTTGACTATATCGTGAACACAGTCATACCAGACTTGTGCTCCCTGACAAAAGCATGTGTGCCGCTCAACCTCCTCCATGTACCGGGATGTGGTGGGACAACTTTGGCCATGCATGTATTATGGGCACTCAGGGAGCGTTTTCGCTGTGCTGCCCTCAGAAACAACAATCCTGACTTTGCTGAAGTAGCTGATCAAGTGATCAAACTTTTAACATATTCCTGTGATGAGCAAACCCCAAAGATCCCTGTCTTACTGATGATAGATGACTTTGAGGACATGGAAAATGTACACGACTTACTTCAGCTCATTGAAAAAGAATGTGCAGAGAAAAACATTCAGTCTAAGTCTCCAAATGTCATTCTTCTGAACTGCATGAGGTCAGAGTCCTCTGAGTTGAGCAAACCAACTGCAGACACTGTGTTAATTGGGAATGATCTCTCTGAGAAGGAACTGAAAATGTTTGAGGAAAAACTCAAGGAGATAGAAAAAACACACAAGAATTTTGAAACATTCTATGGATTCATGATCATGAAGAAGAATTTCAAGTCAGAGTATATTCAAGGTGTGGTCCGGAACACTCTAAAGAGTTTCAACTTGAACCAGAAAAATGCTCAACTCCTGGCTGTTTTAGTTCTGCTCAATGTCTACTGTAAGGGTTCCTCTCTCTCAAAATATGGAAAGAAGACAACGTGAAGAAGCTTCTGTGCAGAGTCACAGGTGAGCTGAAACGTGATGTGATAATGGCAAACACCTGTATCCCACATCTGAAAGTGGAGGTGGTTCCGATGTACCGAAGTCAGATTAGTGGATACTGGGAGGGGTTGAAGGTCTCATTCTTCATTGGTTTCTCATTGAAAGGCCCTCTTGCACTTGACATTGAACCTTTAATGGAGCATGTTTGAATATACAGAATGAGTCATAATGACATCAGTCTGACATAGCTTAATGAATAACTCTAATACTGAAGGAATAAAACTTTGAAATAATCTTCTTAAAATGCATTCCATACAATTTGATGGGAAAAACTAGTGCTTCCTTCAAGAAATTACTCATTTTTAATTCATGATGATTAAACAGTCTACTTTTACAGTACCCTTCTTTAGAAATATCTGCATTTAAATACAATATTACTTAAATTGTTTTATAGTAAACAGTAAAATCTTTGTGCATTGATGTAAATGTTAAGTCCTGTGTGATTCTTTTAAACTTTTGTCACTTTGCATTAAGTTACTGATTTTCTGAAACTTGATGTTTGACTTTCACATTCCTTGAAAATCTGAATTTTTGTTAACATATTAACATTTTAATAAAGATAACAGGAAAACTCCAATGAGCTTGAATTTATTCTGGTGTACATACACAGAGCTGCTTAGTCCTGGGGTCCATTTCACAAAGCTTTTTAACAAACTCTAAATCAAAACCTGAACTCAAGGTTGACCAACTCTCAGTTGTCAAACTCAGAGTTTTTGGTTTCAGAACAGGCGTTAAGCATTAGTTTAATCAACTCTGAGTCAAAGATAACCTGAGTTACACTGCTGCCTGAGGATATAAGAAGCTCTCATCAGTGGAACACAGATAACATGATTCACCATGGCAACCAGTGGACAAAAGGTTAGCGCCCCCTACTGCTACCCAGTAGAATTGGATCTTTTAATGACTGCATGTACAAAAAATGAGCACATTTTTTAAAAAGTAGCAAAACAGAGAGAGATTGTGTGACAGAAAATTGCTGATCAAGTCAATGTGTGAGTATAAATTAGAGGAAAAACAAATGTTTATTCTTGAATGTTCCACTCATTCAACATTTATATTCCCTATGTTTTTGAGCGCACAGGTGCAACTCAACAGGTACAAAAAGAACATGGAAGTAAGTAAATATGAAATATAAAACTATAGTTCAAACAGGTGAGGTATCATTTAAATATAAATAAATAAATAACAGACTGCATTACTAAAAAAAACAAATTCCTTGCGTTACGCAAATAAAACTGTTATTTATTTATCAATTGAACTCATACCCTGTCATCACCAGGGATTGAACCCCTAACCTTCTGCATGACAGATGAACACCCTGCCACTACACTACAGTAGTCAGCTTAATGCAGTCTCTGCCCAGCCTCAAAATAACCATGTGTGAGTAGCTACATTACGCAGCTTATTTCATTAAGTAAAACAATGTATTTTACGTTCACCAACGATAACGGTGTTGTTATGTTGGAAACTGTAATTTATTAGATTATTCGTTACTGAAAATCCAACCAGGTCGCACTTTTAGAACTAGAGTCTGAGACATGGGACTGGAAGTCCCGCCCACTCACCTGCATTCAAACATGACGTAATTTTTTAACATAAACTAATTACAGGTAAACATTATTTAAATACACACAAAGAAAAGATCCACAGAAAACAAAAGACAACAACTAAAATAATATTTATATGTTGATGGTGATGTTTTTGATGAAGCACTGATGTAATAAAAGGGATGATCACGTTTCTTCCCATAATGCCCACAAGATGTCAGCAAATACACAAAAATGATAACATTTCTGGAATCTGTGTCACCTTCAAAGGTTTTTACAGCATTCACACAACTTTAATAGTTGTTTTTCAGTCCATGAATGTTCAAATAATGTGATAGGAAGTTAGAATTCAGTTTAATTAATTAAATTCAACAATTCAAAATAATGAATCATGGTAACAAGAAAAAAGTTTATTCTGGTTTGATCAAATATTTGACTACATTTTTAACACAGTGTCAATACGTCCTGGAAACTGAAATGAGCTCAGGCAGTCTGGCTTTATGTATCAGATGAATCCTTCCAGGTCTTAAAGTCATTAAATAATCCTCAAATAAACCTAGAATACATAACAAAATTGTAATATGGTGCAGAAGCAGTGTGAAGTCCATCCTTACTGCTCACAGTGCAAGTATTGATGACATGCTGACGTGATCAAGTATTGATGTGATGAAGTGATGAAATGTAGATGTGATAAATGTTGATGTGATTAAATATAGATGTGATAAATGTTGATGTTGATGTGATGAAGTGTTGAAGTGATGAATGGATGATGTGATGACATGATGATGTGATCAGGTATTGATGTGATGAAGTGAGGAAATGTTGAAGTGATGAACGGATGATGTGATCAAGTATTGATGTGTTGAAGTGATAAAATGTAGATGTGATAAATGTTGATGTGATGACATGTTGATGTGATCAAGTATTGATGTGATGAAGTGAGGAAATGTTGAAGTGATGAACGGATGATGTGATCAAGTATTGATGTGTTGAAGTGATAAAATGTAGATGTGATAAATGTTGATGTGCTTAAATGTTGATGTGTTGAAGTGTTGAAGTGATGAACGGATGATGTGATGAAATGTTGATGTGTTGAAGTGATGAACGGAAGATGTGATGACATGTTGATGTGAGGAAGTGTTTATGTGATGACATGTTGATGTGATCATGTATTGATGTGATGAAGGGAGGAAATGTTGATGTGATGAAGTACTGAAGTGATGAACAGATGACGTGATGACATGTTGATATGATGAAGAGATGATGTGATCAGATATTGATCTGATAAGGTAGTGATGAAGGGATGATGTGATGACATGCTGACGTGATCAAGTATTGATGGGATTAATTGTTGTTGTGATGAAGTGTTGAAGTGATGAACGGATGATGTGATGAAATGTTGATGTGATGAAGTATTGATGTGATGAAATGCTGATGTGATGAAGTGTTTTAATGTTTTATTGTTTAAGATATAGCTTATTTTTTCCAAAAGTCCTATGATTTTAGCCATCTTGTTACACAATATGGGGTTTCCAACAGAGCTTGTGTTCTAAAATAACACCCAGAAATTTTCATACACTCTGTTGATTATATACACATATATATATATATATATATATATATATATATATATATATATAAAATAAAATGATTTTACATGCATATAGAGGCAACTACGGTGAAAATGCCTGGGCTCTTTCTAGTGACCAGGACGTTGTTGGAGCATGTATGAGGAAGAAATTGTATAGTTCTAAAAATGTATTTGCGGTTAAACTTGCTTAAAGTCCCTTTAAAAAGACTATATAAATTTCAGGACTTTGTGGTTATTTCTTAAGTATTAACCTGTAATATGAAACATTTTATATCTAAAAAAATGTTAGGAAACACTTATTAACAGACCTTTCAATCTGTCTGCGTTAAAATTCGGCTCGTTCCATCAGGCCTCGAGCAGCAGCTCGTTCATATTCATTGTTTGGATTTGCTAGACTCTGATTGGCTAACAAACTAGCCTATGAGACCAAGGTATACAGTTTCCTGCCCCGCTGTGCATGGCAACATTAGACGTTCTCTCTTCCTCTTTGCTACGTCTTATGCTATCAGCTTTTAGCCAGCAGCATGCTAGGCGTGGTTTCAACTGCAGGAGCTGAGGAATACTAACGAACAAAGGAATTGTGACAAAACAAGTACAGGCCGTTCAAACTCGGGAGAAGTCGGGTTTTATTGCCACCTGTGTAGTTTGAGAGATTAAAACTGATAGAGAAGTTGTTGACCTGTTTTCACACCCACTATGAAGGTAAGAACACCTGTGGAGCTAAAATATTCAACAGAAACCTCAGAAAGGCTGTTTTTAAAGAGGTCCTTCCATTAAAAACGGTGAGTCCAGCAAATTCGAATAAGGAATATGAACGAGCTGCTGACAAAGCCTAACGAAGCAGCCTGACCGAAGGAGCCGGAACCACACGGATTTTAACGCAGACAGATTGAAAGGTCTGTTAATCAGTGTTTCCTGACGTTTTTTAGATATAAAATGTTTCATATTACTGATTAATACTTAAGAAATAACCACAAAGTCCTGAAATGTGTATGAAATGGCCTCTTCAATGGAAGGGCCTCTTTAATAAATAATTTGGGACCTAAAACTGAGCCTTGTGGAACACCACAGGTAATATTTAAGCATGCAGACTTAGACTGGTCAAGTTGTACATATTGCTGTCTATTTTCAAGGTCACTTTTTAACCAGTTATTTTCAACCCACCCCCACACACATTTCATATCTCTCTTTTTTTAGCAGTAACTTGTGGTCAATCAAATGCCTTTTTCAGGTCAACAAATATCCCCACTACATATTTTTATCACCTATCATTGCCACTGAAGTCCATATAGTTGATCTGAAACCATACTGACTTTCCATTAAAATGTTATTCTTTTCAACAAATTTCTCAAGCGTTGCTACAAATAGATTTTCCAGTATCTTGGAAAATTGTAGAAGTAGGGGGCTTGTAATTGGTAAAATTATGCCTGTCACCTGCTTTATGAAGGGATAACTTTAGACGTTTTCATTTTTTCTGGGAATATTCCTGTTCTAAATTATAAATTACATAAATATGTCAATGGAGACAATTCCATCAGTTACTTTCATTACTATAAATGGTAAATGGCTTGTACTTGTGTAGCGCTTAACTCAGGTCCTACGACCCCGAAAGCGCTCCACACTACAGGTTTTTTGTCATTCACACACACACTCACACATTTGGTGATGATGAACTACACACAAGTTTGTAGCCACAGCTGTCCTGGGACGCACTGACAGAGGCGAGGCTGCCAGACACTGGCACCGCCGGACCCTCCGACCACCACCAAACAGACAAGGTGGGTTAAGTGTCTTGCTCTACCACCTGAGCCACGGCCGTCCCGGTACTATAACATCATCAATGTCATCACAATCTATTGAATGTTTGTTTCTGCACTATTAACTACTTTAAAAAAAATCTTTCTTCCACAATGTTCAGAAGGAATAAATTTAGATTTTCAGGTCCACAGTCCTCATGTACGTGTACTTTATATCCTTTACCAGATTTGATTTGAACTCATGCTGACAAAAAAATTACTGAGTCTGTTTACCACCTCATTCTTATTTGTGACAGTTGTATTGTTTATTGTGAAATAATCTGGATATTTAATTTTGGTTTGTTTATTTTTAGTAATGTTATTTATTCCATGTCCCTTTAATGTTATTCTTATTATCATCCAATATCTTACTATAATAATCTATTTTACATTTCCTAATAAAACTAGTTAATTTATTTTTATATTTTAATTTATTAAAACCACAGATTAAGTTACAAACTATGCTAACTCTAGGCAAACACTAGGCTAACGCTAGGCTAACAGGCCTAGATAATCTCTTTAAAAACAATAAACTGAAATAATTTAATTTAACAATATTTTAAAACTTACGGACATCCTTCTGTGTTCCTGAAGAATAAGTACCAAAGATCCAGAATACGTTATCATGTTAGCTCGTTAGCTGCTGCGTAGCTGTCCTGGATGGTTGGCGCCATATGGTGACTAAGGTGAAGCAGTGCACGTACTCCGTGCCATTTTATCTCCGGGTGACTAAACGGTTAGCTAGTGGGCGGAGTTTATACTCCATTCAAATGGGCGAACACCAATCAACGCTCTGTACAGTTCTGTTCAGCTCCTCGCTCTTCATGCTCACGGCTAACGGTGAAGGAATTATAATTAGTGTCTCAACAATAACATATATATATATACATATATATACACATATATATTAGTACAGTATTTACCTGTATTTCTGCATGTATCTAGGATTTAAGCTTTTAACTGTGTTAAAGTTAAAACAGCTTAAACACAAATATTATCTAACGTGTTAATCTATGGTTGAGAAGGAAATCCCGTCTTTATAAAAACAACATACAGCTGCTGAATGAGAAGTTACACGACTTTCATGTTTTCAGGACATTCTAGCGTTCACAAGATAAAAACACATGAAAGGATGTTCAGATAAGAATTTAAATCCCAGATCAATAAAGTTCTGATTTTCATTTAGTGTGTTTGTGTTTAGAGTGACAAACTGCTTCCTGTCCTGCAGAGAGCGCTGCAGAGCCGTGCAGCTCTGGTCTCAGGTCTGACTGAGGCCTTTGTTTGTTTGAACTCAGGAACTGATCTGCATGTTGTTGTTGTTCCTTCAGTGATCAGAGGGGTTGAAAAGGATCCTGATCTGCTGTAAAGTGCAGCTGTTCACTAACTCAGTTGTTCTGTCCGAGATTAAAACAGAATGGGTTCGAATCTTTCCATCAGATCTTATTACAGGGATCCTAAACAGCTCAGGAATTTCAGACTGAATAACTATGAACTAAAGTTTTATCAGCCAAGTCAGTTCATATTTTAATCTCTGAGTTCATACAACAAGCACCCCCCCGGAGTAATGGCTCCCTCCCAGTTTTAAATACACGACCCAGCTGACCCTCCTACCACCCGACTCGACCCCACCTCCCGCCTCTCTCTGCCAGCTCTGAATTATAACCTTCACACACTGGGGAACACAAAGTGACGATTGTGATTGTGTTTTAATTCTGATGGCGAGGTGAAAAAGATGGCTTCCTCTGAAAATGGAGAGATTTATGGGCCCTGTCCTGGCTGCTGGCCCCACATCCTCTCTGATCTGCTTTTACTCCGGTGACCCCTCGACCCCCGGGGGTCATTAGTGAGGCCCCGAATGGTCCGGCTGGCTGCCAGCCCATTTCACACTGCTTGTTTTCCAATCAAATCACTATATTTAACGGGGACACGAGCCCAGGGCCAAGTCCAAAACAGACATCTGTTTGAAATTGTTCCTCGCAATTATTTCACACAGAAGCTCTCCCTGTGCTCACTCCTTGCCCCACTTTGGTCTTTTGTTTGTTGTTGTTTGTTTTCAGAAAAAACTCCCCCTTTGGATTGCTAATGGACAAAAACGAGCAGGGGAAGTGGGGGGAGGCTGGGGGAGGCTGGGGGAGGCTGGGTCAGTGCGGGTCTGGCTCCTCTAACCGCTGTCAGAGGAGAATAAAAACCAGCGAGGGATTTTTGATCCAGCACAAAGCAGGTTTTCCTGTCAGGGTCCTGAGCCAGCAGCAGAGACCACGTCTTCTTCAGATGAACTGCTCGGAACACAAAGTTATTCACTTTGTTTTCTTTTCTGCTGAAATGTGATAAAGAAAAACACAATTATTTGTTTTGTAAATGTGGTCAGCCTTCATGAAACCAGGTCGGTGCATCATTACTACCACTTACTGCAAACACAACCAGCGTCCTCATTAAGCTCCCACTCAGACTCCAGTGGAGGACCAAACCGCCTGCATTCCACTGAGATGCTGTTCAAACAGAGGACCTAAAGGAACACGGACATGTTTCACCTGACTGTCAGGGTGTTTCAGGTCAACATGCAGGTAAACATCAGACATTAAACTAAATGTCTTCCCTGGAACCAGCTGGAACACCTCCATGTCTCTGTGTGTGGACGGGACTCAGGAATCAACTTAGAAACACAAAACACCTGAAAAATGTCACTATTAAACTGTTTTAAATTCATTGAGGATTGACTCAGGAGTCTCAGATCCTCGTGTGTCCACAGAGTCCCGGTGAACCTGCACCAGAACTACCAGAGACCATCAGAGGTGATGGAGGAACTCTGCAGCTCTTCTGGGATATTTTAGCATTTAGCAGTTACATTCTGTTGTGAGTCAAAATGCTGCTGTTAGACTCCCACCCATGTAGCTGCTTATTAGATGTGTGATAATGTTTTGTCACCTAAAATGGAGCGTTTTGACACTTTGGAGTGCTAAAAGCCATCAGAGAGGTCTTCAACACTGTTCCAGGTTTTACTAAAAGCTACTTAGTCAAAGAGTTTCCTTCAGTCAGGTGAAGATGCAGCTACCAGTAAACTACATGCAGGAAGGATGAGAGCAGAAAGATATCAGTGTTCAAGTATCCCAGAATGTTTCTGAATCAGACTAACAGGTTTGTTTCTGTATGATGTTCTACTGTGTGTGTGTGTGGGGGGGGGGGGGCTGTTCTTTAGCAATCTGAGAAGTTATACAATCGACAGTCAACAACAAAAACACAGATACATTGATAGTTTAACCAGTAACCTGTTCTTTAGTGGGCGTTTGGCTGATGGGCGTGTCCCCCAGTGGGCGTGTCCCCCAGTAGGTGTGTCCCTGCTGAGTGTATCCTCTGATGGGAGCTCTTCATTATGTACCTTGTTAGTTGAGGTTAAAACTCGTCTGTAGAACTCTGCAGGTTGCTGTTGTTTGTGTTAAATATCAACATGAAATATTTGTCTGATCTGAACAGAAAATATGTGTCAGGAATCCCAAAAGTTTTTAAAAAACAGACACAGTAACATGCTGCCGGGTTACACGTCACAAAATCTAGAACCAGACTCCAGAGGAGGTCTGAGAAGTCCTCGTCCTGACCCCACTGGTGGCATGCAGAACATCTCTGTGTGATTATAAAAAACAAACATGTCTGTTAGCTGGAAGTGCAGCGAGAGCACGTTGGAGCCCAGTCTTTGTCTCTCAGCCTTTCAGACTGCAGTTAGACGGTATTTGAGTCCATCAACATAAACTCACTCATCTCAGTTCCTGAAAAGGTCAAGAGTTCAGATCTGACTGGTTGTGGTAAAACTGCTGTGATGATGTCATTTCTGCAGTCTGTAACGTGTTTGAGTTGTTGGATAAAATGTGAGTCAGCTGAGCTGCTTTCTCTCCTTGTGGTATTTTCCCTCTCCACAATAACAGATGTATCTTTAACTGTGTAGAAAAACTCTGGTGTCATCTACACAGACCAAGGTCCCGAGTGAAGAGAAGGAACGGACCCAGGACCTGGTTTCACCCAGGACCTGGTTTCACCCAGGACCTGGTTTCACCTAGGACCTGGTTTCACTCTCAAATGAGCCTTTAATGAGAAGCTCCTCCGACCTCCATCAAACAGCCACATTCCTCAACGGCCTACTCATGATGTCAGAGCGTCTGACCTCGGGTTTGACTGGCAACAGAGGATAACCTATGAGAGGTCAGGATCTGGATTTGGGACTGACCCTGGACTCTTACACCCCTGAGGAAGGCCACAATGATGGCCTTCATCCCAGGAATCCCTGAGGCTCCGCGCAAGTTGACTTCCAGACGTTAACGGGTCACGTTCTGCCCCTGGGCCCAAAGCAGCAGGACGGGTCAGAGTACCGCTGGGGCGGCAGGTAACCTCGACTCCAACGCGGGTCACAGTCCTCTGATCTCAGCAGGCACAACACTCAGCGCAGGAAACCTTTGATGCGGAACTGAACAAAGTCTGTAGAGAAAAGCACAACAGCTTGTGAATCACTTTATTATGATGACCTGGTTTCACAGGTCACAGAGCAACGCGTGACACGCTCCCAAAATTCTTTTAAAACAAGTGTTTCATCCAAGTTCTCGAGATTCGTTCAAACACACTGATTATACGAAGGGTGATGAAACGCGTGTGAACACAAGCAGCAGCTGAAACATCTAAACACGGATGAAAGCGTCACATTTCCATATCCGAGATATTCAGACCTCGTCAGTTAGACTAATTAATAAGGTTAATTCTGGAGACTGATGGGTCCACCTGAGCGTTTGGTGGATTTAAACAGGTGAAAATGACCTTTTTTATTCATATGTACAGTTTGTGGATGTCGTCTCTCTTCATCTGTGTTCTTTGTCTAATCATCTTCCTCTGCCTCACTAACCTCTTGTTCTCGTCTCTGCTGAGATTCTTTACCCCGAGGCTGTTTTCCTCCACATCCTCTGACTGAGAGAATAAGGAATTCTGATGGCAAAAGCAATCAGCGAGCGCTTCTTGTAAGCAGTCCCCCGATGAATTCACTGCCAACTTCCAACTGATTTCTGCTCTTTAAACACTCGGGGGTTTGACTTGTTCCACAGACCACAGGGGGAAGAAGTCTGCTGTGATGCAGACCACTAACTGGTGTTTTCTTTCCTTCATCAGTCACTTGGATTTAACTTCTTCTCCTGTTTCATGTTGCTTTGGTCATTTTATTCACCTACAACAAATACAAGGTCATCAATAAAAGCAGAATATCCTTGATCCACAGAGACCGATGCAGAAACAGCATCCATCTGCAATTCTGTCACTATTGTTGTCTGTCCCCCCCCCAACCCC